>JARTUT010000909.1:0-285664 GCA_030674115.1 Micraspis discolor
AAAAAATTAATAATTGCAAAGTTTTTTTTAAATGGAAGATAATATCTGTAATCATTATCGATCTTCAGTTATAATTTTTCTCAGAATAACTAAAGTGAATTATTACCACATTGAAATGTTGTAATAACGTCTCTGTGGTGGGTTGTTCCCAATAAAATAGTGTTCTGTGGTTCCTTGTTGATTTGATTCTGTTTGAAACTGTCAACAGTTATTTGTACCTTAAAAATATGGAAAATATAATAAAGTAATAATAATTATTTCCATAGTTTGAAATTATTCAATTCAGTATGAAAAGATTATGGTCAGAAAATACATTTCTATTCTAATCTTTCTTGTTTATGAACCTATAGCTTCCAGTTTCAATATTGATTGAATTTTAATTAACCATGAATCATAACAATAATTCAGAAATACTAAAACTAAGTCAAATTCTATTATCTCCTAAGTTCGTGTAGTTACCAGGTTGAATCGGTGTATGAAATAAATATGTGAAAAAACTATAAACCTACAAAATAAATCAAGGAGACTGGATTCGAAGATTTTAACACTCATATGATCTTAATTTGAAGCATTCCTATGTTAGAATAGATATAATTTGATGGGCCCTGAAAGTCTGAAGCTATAAAGAACCAGCTCTTCATAAAGACAAGTTAGTGTTAGTGAAGGAAATCTTTTTTCTATTTCTTATGGAATATTACTCTGGATTAAATATTAAACAAGGTGCTAGACATCATCAATAATGAATACAGCAAATGGCAATTCAGATTTTGTAGTGAATGTAAGACAAAAATTGTTCAGTGGTTAATTTCATCTATTAGTTTTTAGTGGTAGAACCATAGACTGAGAGATTTCCTCAACCTTTTGAAGAAATATTTAATATAGACATAAAATATGGCAATATTGAACAAATCTTGTTATTGAATCATTTCAGCACAGAGTTGGATTTGGGAAAATCAGAAAATTTGGACAAAATTATATCGATTTAATTCCTTTCAACTTCAAATATCTCAAGAATGGTGCAATTTAGGAGGAAAGATGGAGAATGATGTCATCTGCAAAAAAGACTAATGATTCCAGGAAGTACAAGATACGGACCTTTAGTTCAACGATATTTGTTTTTCATGCAATTTAACCACTCCTTAGAGTAGTAGTGAGAAACCCACAAGAAATGGAATGAATGTAATGATGCCAAAATATGCATGACTGTTATCAAAAACCTTCTAGAGGAGATCATTTCAATTGATATTGCCGTTTGAATATTACAGGTGAAAATGCAATTTTTTATGAAATTTCAACACCCTATATCTCTTGAACGGGGCCAAATTTGGAAAAATGTTATAGGAAGAAAGTGTTTCTTTTGACGTAAAGAATCTATGGTTGAAATTAACGCAGTGGTCAAAGACTCACCCTGTATAAAATTCTTCTGTCACGTGGTGCGTAATCGAACTCCTCCGAAACGGCTTGACCGATTTTGATGAAATTTTTTGTGCTTATCCGGTATCTATGAGAATCGGCCAACATCTATTTTTCATCCCCCTAAATGTTAGGGGTACCCCCAAATTTTTTTTTATTTTTTACACAAAATTTTCAATTTCAATTTTTTTATGATACAACATTCAAAAATACATACAATCCTCAATTTTCACCCTTCTACGATCAACCCTCATTTTTTAATAGCCATTTTAATAATTTAATCATTTTTCGTCTCTGGTCGAAAAATGATTAATCGTCATTTAATTAGTTATCCCCGCAAGATGTCTACAGGTGTCATTTCTGACCCAATAAACAGCACGGAGTAGGGATGAGAACGAAGCCGTTCTCCTTTCTTTCTCACTCCCTACACAGTTGTCGGCCATCACAATGTATTTCATGTCAATGTATGTCATGTCAATGAATGTCATGTTAATAAAATCATTTATTAACAGTTGATAAAGATTATCAAATATAAACAAATTTTTTAACCCGTACAGTCAGCAATGCCAAAAAAGCGCAAAGGGGCCAATTTGAGTCGTCGAACGAGCAGTTCCATAGCCGTGCGAGATTTAAGAGCACGAAGATCAAGCGAACAAATTCAAGAAGACAATGCAAATTTGCGTGCGAGAATGTCGCAGTTACATGGACAATGAGCACAAGAGGCACGAGATGAACAAAATCAACAAAGACAACTAGAACGAAGATAAACTCGCAGACTCATAGTCGACAGACATAGAGGAATTAAACAACAACGCCTTCTTCTTCTTCTCAAGTGGCTCCAGCCCTTTCATACGTCGTCCCCCATATAAAAAGAGACTGGGACCTTTTGAATAGCCTTATGGCTATGCTTCCAATCTCCTCGTGTTAGACTCAAGTTGACAGGCTCATTCCCAGGGGCTTAGGAGTTTAGTCTTATTCTATATCAGCCTGTGGTGATCCTCAAATTACTTCCACAGTCACGTCCACAGACACCTGCGCACTCACAGTGAGGCCAATCTAGGTTTTGCAAAATTCAGGATTTCTGTCAATTGTGTTGATTAGTTTTCATCATTATATATTGTTATAATTCCCTTTTTGGAGTAAGACAGTTAGTACACATAAGGGTAGGTGGACCTGAAAGGATAAAGTTTTAGGAAACAATTAGAGCTGAACCATTAACCACCACGATCAAAAGCGCAAGCAAAGCACTCTCATAGCCTAATGCCCGTACAAATCAGAAACTCAAACAGTAAGCTCATTATCTCTGTGGAGGTAGTATAGAATACTTCGTTTATATTTAAAGGTGCAATGAAACCCCGAGCCAGCAGGCTGGTGTACAATTTACTAACGTAATATAAATTATTCTCACATGCAAAGAATAGATGACCTAGGTCACCCAACTCGCCACAGCCACATATGGGGAAATCTTTAACTCCAATCCGTGCCAGATGTGAAGGGTATAACAGTGACCAGATCTGATTCTAACCATAGTCGTGATAAGTTTTCTGGGGAAATTCATATCTTTAAACCAAACTCTGCTAGTTGGCTGTATCAATGTTGAATATTTTCTTCCTTTAATTTGACCAATGCTAACGAATTCAGCCCGCCAATCTGTCCAAAGTTGCCTTCTCAAGGCAGGCAGGAGCTCTCTTGGGTCTCCTCCCAGCCTGGATCTTCCAAGGAATGTACGACCCCGGTTGGCCAACATGTCTGCAGTATCGTTATAAACGATATAGGAGTGACTTGGGACCCATAAGAGGGCAATAAGTTTTCCCAATGTTCTGGCCCTATAAAGTTGCTTCAACACATTCACTGTGACTATGTCTATGTTGGAGTCAACCCTTCCACCTTTCAAGTTGTTTAAGGATCCCAGGGAGTCTGTTATTATAACCGCTCTGGAAATACCCTTTTCAAAAATCACCTGCATTGCTCTATTAATGGCAAACATTTCCCCAGAGAAAATGGACCAATGGTCTGGAAGCCTGCCACAGACCTTGGTGGGAATTGAGGGAACCCACACAGCATATCCCAGCGACTCTGGGCTATAAGTTTTAGACGCATCAGTATACAGTTCTGTATAATTGGCAAACCTGTCTCTGATCAGGGACCTAAAGACAACATTATTATTCATCGAATTCTTTTTCAGGTCCGATTTATAAACCTCAACCACATTGGACTTGACTTTTATGTCAGTTTGAAAGTAAGGGAGCAATTTATCTTCCCATATTAGTTGGGCTTTGTTCCTTAGCAGCTTAAATGCCCGAATGTACCCCGGAATCAAATCATTGAACCACAAACCGTCGAGTTCACTTGGGTCATTAATTATCAAACGGAGAGGATGATCAACTATCAACAACGCCAACAAGTTCATCGAGCATTTACGTCAAATTCATTTCTTCGACTTGCATTCGACTACGAGCCTGATGTTGAATATTATGCTCATTCCAAAGTGGTTATTGGAACTTTGGAGAAGGAATGCCCGCATTGTCATGCACTTAAATTTGGAAATGAGCCACTTGGGATGTGTTGCTCATCAGGAAAAGTACAACTAACCGAAATTGAAACACCACCTGAGCCATTGCACGGTTTACTTATTAGTACTGATCCAGATTCTAGCCTGCTCCTGAAGTCAATTCATGTTTCCAAATGATATCGTTTGGAGCAACAGAAATAGTCAGCAATTTAATTCCACGTTTAAAATCAAAGGCCAAGTTTATCACAAAGTGGGCTCATTGCTGCCAATGCCAAACGAATCTCATAAATTTTTACAAATATACTTTATGGTAGGTAATTATTTTTATTTGCCTATAAAAATGTTTCCCGAAATAACATACATGGCAAAACAACGTTTGACGGGTCAGCTAGTATGAGGTATAGTTTTTCTATGAAATTTCGATTCCCTATATCTTTTGAACTAGGTCAAATTTGGAAAAATGGTATAGGAAGAAAATATTTGTTTCGACTTCAAGAATATATGGTTGTTCTTAATTTTATTATTATTAATTAATTATATTAATATATTATTGTAGTGGTCAAAGACTCACCCTGTATATTCCTCCTAACGTAGGCAATGGCACATATGGGCTTTTTTGATGCAGTTTGCTCTATGGATTTCATACAGGGTAAAAACATATCATATTAAAGAACAACGACAATTACGAAGAACCATCGCTCGAATAATGACTAGCTCGCACCTCTGGAGCAATGGTTCCCCGAAATTGTCGTTTTTTTTTAATATATTGCTTTGTCGTGCCGGCTCAAAGGCAATGGTAGAAATAATTTTTTCTCACTAAAAATATATTGTTTGTTTCGAAGTTAATAAACATATATTCAAGAACGGCCTTAAAACGGATGATAAGATACTCGCGGTATCAATGCTCTCAAGAATTTTAGATCTTTTACTGACAAATATTCATCTACCTTCACAAGACATGGCATCGGGTTTGGTTGATATTGATACACATCATCTGTCTTTCTGTTTATAATAGGTGGTCAAATATCTCCCTTCCGCTTTTCTGCTCTTTATTCGATGCTTTAAAAAAAAGGGTTACAGTGATCGGATTTAGTTCAAATATGTGCTGTTTTGTTCGATAATCTGTTTCCATCTAGACGTCAACTTCATAATACCTCCCTCGTAGAAGCCGCAAAGAACTAGGACAAGTACTTTTCACAAGCCTCTTTTGAGTTCAACTTTACACCACCAAGGGCGTTGCCATGGACAGGAACAGGTGGTAATCACTTGGCGTTATGTCCGGTCTATATGGTGGAGGCGATAAAACCACCCATCCGCGCTCCCGTAGCTTCTGACGAGTCATCAACGATGTGTGTGGTCTGGAGTTGTCCTGGTGGAACACTACACCCTTCCTATTAGCCAATTCTGGACGCTTCTGGTCGATCGCCTGCTTCGAGCGGTCCAGTTGTTCGCAGTAGATAGGGTAGAATAAAGCGTCTGGCCATAAGGGAGCCTCTCAAAGTGGATGATTCCCTTCCAATCCCACCAAACACACAGCAAAACCTTCCTGGCAGTAAATCCCGGATTGGCCACGGTTTGGGACGATTCACCTGCCTTCGCCCACTACCGTTTTCGCTTGATATTGTCGTATGTGAACCATTTTTAGTCGCCAGTCAGCATCCGCTTCAAGAATGGGTCGAGTTCATTCCGTTTCAGCAGCATATCGCAGGCGTTTATTCTGTCTAGAAGGTTTTTTTGCGTTAAATCATGCGGCACCCAAACATCAAGCTTTTTTGTATCCAGCCTTCTGCAGATGGTTTAAAATGGTTTGGTGACTAACTTCCATCTGCTGGGCGATGTCACGAGATGCTACATGCCGATCTAACTCGATATATTCTATGAATTGATCGGTATTTGTCGTCACAGGTCTTCCGCCGGCTGGCTTATCCATTGTGTCATTTTCAACGGCTCTGAATCGTCGAAACCATTTCTCCGCGTTCTCAAGAATTGGGCATCCGTCAGACCACTCTATGGCGAATTTTGCGTAAGGATCATTGTTTACACCCGTACAAAGATCAAGCTGACTCAGGAATTGAAGCCGTCGAACTATTTTAAGCGACGTAATTCTCCGATTGTGCTCTGCGCCACGATCATGATTTTCATTGAAAAATCACATTCAGCGATGAATCTCATTTTTGGCTCAATGGCTTTGTCAATAAGCACAATATGCGTTATTGAACAGGCAGCAATCTATACGTGATTTACGAGACTTAATTGCTTTCCCAAAATATCACGGTTTGGTGTGGTCTTTACGCCGGCGGCATCATTAGACGGTATTTTTTCGTTGATGCCAACAATCGTCACGTTACGGTCAATGGCAATCGCTACCGTGCCATGATAACGAATTTTTTTTTGGCCTCAATTGCAAGGTATGGACTTGACCAACGTGTGGTTTCAACAGGACGGTGCCATTAGTCACACAGCACACGTAAAAGCGGTTTATTGAAGCAGACATTTGATGCCTCTGGACTATTTTCTTTGGGGCTACGTCAAGTCACTGGTCTATGTCAACAAGCCGACGACATTGCAAGAGCTCAGAGACCACATTGAACGCGAAATAGCGGTCATTTCGTCTGAAATGTGTCGCCGAGTCATTGAAAATTAGGTCCAGAAAATTGATCGCTGCAAACGGACCCGTAGTGGCCATATGAACGAAGTCGAGTTCCATTCTTAAATGTTATGTTTGTATTTCAAGCCAATAATAGAGTTTTTGAAATATCTAATGGTTTCTGTTTTATTTAGATTCAAAGTGGTCAAGTTCCTATTGGTAAACTGTGATTTATTTGAATTGTATTCCCGTTGTTTTGAGAAACTTGCGCAGTGTCTGTATTTACTGTACGCAAATATATCATTCCTCTTATTCATTCATGTTAGTGCTGTATACGAGACCAGACTGTCATTAAATAAATTGCTCATAATAGTAAAAATAGTTATTATTTCAAGGTGAATAATATAATATAATATAATATAACAGAAACCCATTAGATGCTGCTCGCCCAGATGACGCTTGCGACGTTCTCAAATCGGCTTTGAATAGCATTTTCATATCCACTGTTCCATACAAGAAATATCAAAATGGATCATGAAATAACGAAAAGAAACACATGGCCGACCGTTCAAATCATATAGCTATGATGAGATGAAATATAGAATATTTTGTTAGTCTCCCGAATTGATTCACGCAGAAGTACCAGTCTATTTTTATATGAAATAACGCATATGGATGTAATTTATTCCATAAATTTAATTCGAAAAACAACAATGGAAAATTATATTTTGGGATCCAATAAAGATTACAATTGGTCATTAAGTAATAACTGAGAATGCGGATCAAAATTCAAAGAGGATGCTCAACTTGTTGACCATCCGCTGCAATGCAAAGCCTTTTCTCTATATTTCGTACTGTAAGTATTCAATAGATGAATATTTGGATCTGTGTTCAAACAACTTATGAACTCTTCTCTGAGTTCATTTATTTTTGTATGATCGTTTCTATACATTTTATCTTTAATATACCCCCAGAAAAAGAAATCCAACGGTGAACGATCTTATGGCTCCTTGATTTCCTATCCATTCATTGGAAATTTGAAATTGTGTAACGAAGTAGTTTTGTTTGCGTGGCAGAAACCCGTTGACCTTGATCGACTCCAGCGAGATCACGCCGAGCGGTGGGGACACCGACCGATCATTCCCACCTCCATCTGCAGTGCGCACGACGTAGGTTGGTGGAGGGGACCGAGAATGGTATTTATAGGCGAGTCGAGCACTGGAACGGCAGTTCCTCGTACGGCGCGGAACTCAAAATAAGAGGAAAGCCTCTACCGTTTAGTGGGGAGGGTCCAGCCAGTGTTGTGAGTGCTGGTAGTGAGTTCAGTGGTAGGCAGACATACCAAGGTAGGAAAGGGGTATAGAGAGGGGACCGGAGGACCACTTGTGGAGGACGAGATTCCAGGAGGTGAGTGTGAGGTTCGATCGTTGAGACCGAACGACGGCTGCAGGAGGGCGTTCAGGGCATCACGTCCTTTACGAGTCCTTAAGCCGGTATTGCGGATTCGACATCTGGGTGCCGAGATGGGCAAAGCTCAATCGTCCCTAGGTGGTTGACCGTTTTACCTCGGCGGACTCCTGCTGTCCATCTCTCGGAGCTGACGTTGATGTGCGAGATGGGCAAAGCTCAATCGTGCTGAGACCGAAGTTTTCCGTGGCGTGGGCTGCTGCGCGGTGAGGTTCGTGTTGTGCCCCCTGTTGTCGTTTGTCGAACCGACCCCTTAGAGGCACGGGTTCATCACGGGTGTCGGCTGGGTCCTGTAGCCGGTATTGCGGATCCGACATCTGGGTGCCGAGATGGGCAAAGCTCAATCGTCCCTAGCTGGTTGACCGTTTTACCTCGGCGGACTCCTGCTGTCCATCTCTCGGAGCTGACGTCGACGTGCGAGATGGGCAAAGCTCAATCGTGCTGAGACCGAAGTTTTCCGTGACGTTGGCTGTTGCGCGGCAGGCACTGGGTTGGCCCGATCTTTGAGGGTGAGGGATTCATCACGGGTGTCGGCTGGGTCCTTTAGCCGGTATTGCGTATCCGACATCTGGGTGCCGAGATGGGCAAAGCTCAATCGTCCCTAGGTGGTGGACCGTTTTACCTCGGCGGACTCCTGCTGTCCATCTCCCGGGGCTGACGTTGATGTGCGAGATGGGCAAAGCTCAATCGTGCTGAGACCGAAGTTTTCCGTGGCGTGGGCTGCTGTGCGGCAGGCACTTGGTTCGACCTCGGCCCTGTCGTTGTCGCGGGTGACACCATACCGCCGGTCACTCCGATTTGGGCTGGGCCTTGGCAGTTCTCTTTGAGGGGTTCTGTTGCGCGCGGACACTAGTTGCGCCGTGTGGAACCGTGCCCCAGGGACCCCCCTCCGCTTGGATGGTCCATGTTGGCCTGAGTGAGGCTTTGGTTTCCACCCCCCCCCCCTCACGCTTTAACCCTGAGATATTATTATTTCTTTCACACGGCCTTAGTCACTTTCATGCATGAGCAATTTACTGATGAGCGAATGCCTTATCTATTCTCTGCCTGATTCATTGGTATGCCTAACCCATTTTTATGCCTACGTCATTTTGCTTGCCTAATTCTTTCTGATGCCTAATACATCGAGTAACTCGCCAGTGTAATCGCTTTATGTGCACTCTAAGCCCTTCACGGAATGTTACTGGACTTTTGGTGATTGACAAGTAGATTTGGGACTTGGATTTTTAAAGGTTAAGGACTGTGAAGATTTTGTGATATAGATTAAGGACTGTTGTACCTGATACGAACTGTTGATTTGTTTAAAGGACTGTGAGACCTATTATTTTGGAATGTTTGTTTATTTGGTGTGAATAGAGAGTAATTTTTTAGTTAATCGCATGTTTTATTGGTGACACCTCTACCTCCAACAGCTACCCACTTCATTCTCCACTGGAGTCTACCTAGGCTCGAGCTTCTGGACGTTCCGGAAGAGCTCGATAGGTGAGGGTGACGCCCTCAGAAGCAAATAGTCTGGCGCCCGAGTTTACTGATAAAGGAACTGCACGTAAGGGCGTTACAATTGTTTTCTAATTTTTCACTTATATCTTTGCTATTGTGGGATGGAGCACCATCATGCTGAGAGTGAATATGTTTCGTTTCGATAAGATGTAAATTGTCTGAATATTCTTCAATAATGTGCTGCTCAATTATTTCTCCATATTATCGACTGTTTAAATTTGTATCGTAAATACGATAGGTCAACCCATGGTTTTTATTAATACATTAAACCCGAACCTACCCTGATGAGGAACATCAAAAGTAATATGGGTATTATTGTCTGATCAAAAATGTTCATTGTGTCTGTTGAATATTCCAGCGCTACTTATGTGAACTTCATTCAACCATATAACTTCTTCAAAAAACGACGGGTCTTCTTTTTGTTTTTCTCAATACCAATGGCAATTTCTATCTGACGACTCGAAATATTGAGATTTGTGGATACAGTACCTATATTACTCACTGTATTCTTCATCATTATATATATATTATACTTTTCTGGAGAACTATTAAAATAGGGTTGTGATGCTTCTTCTTCATTGTAATTGGACCTGATGTATGATTCAAGTATGTTGAACTTTTCATTATTTTCATAATTCATTTTAAAATGAAAAAGATTATACGTTTTTCGAAACAATAACAGCGCTCATTTCAATTTATCTTATGAATGATTTGACAGTCAAAATCTCGAATCTCTACAACAGCAGTCCAATATTCTTTGATTTTCGAGAAAAGGAGCATGGAATTGAATAGACTACTAGAAAGAGACTGTGGTAATTATTAGATGCTGAATTTTTTTTGTGTTTATCGACACTTGAAACCATAGAAAATATTGAGATGAAAATAGGTTTTTGACCAATTTCTATCACTTAGGTATGTTTATGCACACTATTCGATATTGCACTTTTTTGAAATCAGGAAAAACTATGCCTTCAAAAATTGGTACAGCTGATACAGAGCTCTACAATATATCGCCATTTATCCAATTTTTTCTTATTATTCGAAAACAAGAGAAGGTAGTCAAAAATGAACACTGTTGTTAATTTCTCAGAAAAAAAAGAACAAAAATGGGATATCAGATTTTGTCTATCTCCTCTGGTTCAAAGATTGTAGTGCTAAAACATCGAAATATGCCCACTCTGTACCAACGTTCTAGTAATGCTTATGATCTGAACCAATTACAAATTTTTAGAGCTAAGGTCAGATCTAAAATCACCGAACTCTACGGAAACTATATCGCATCCGCGGATCCGAGCCAATTTTTGGGCTTTTATGCAGGACAAAAAGAATTACACAAGAATTCCTGGAGTGATGAGGAATGGAAATGTCATTTACAGTAGTAATTGGAATTGTTGATGCATTTATGAAATATTTCTGGTCCATGAATGAAGATGATGTCAATTAGAATTGTGATGGGATTAGGGAAAATTGTCATCAGCGGAATTTTATTTCAGTAGAAATTGTGCCTGTAAGTGAGGTTTCGTTGCCGTTCTGAAAACTGTGTTATAAATTGACAGCCGGTCCGGACTTGATTGGTTTCATTGTGAAAGACCGCATTAGTGTGTTGTTTCTGCCAGTTATACATATTTACAGTTTAGTTCTCAAGACATACGTGTCCTACTAACAGTAAGTGAAAGGCGGCAAAGATTTTTCCTGTGCTCCAGAAGGGCAACTCCTCCTTCATAACTTCTCCAAATTGTTTGAGATTCTTTCATTTTTTCCTTACGATTGTAAGTACTTTATCCGTTGGGACATTGGTGAACAAGCTCGTAACATCGAAGCTTACCATGATGTCTTCTTCAAAGATCTCTTAATTTCTCATTATGTCGATGAAATCTTTTGTATGTTCAATCATAAATGTTGAATGATTTTATATGGGATATGTAGTTTCCAGAAGAAACTTAGCCGATTGTCGACATGGTGAATTCCTCTAGCTCATTATGGATCGTTAAAGAATATTTATTTTGTGTATTTTAGGTGAACCATATATTTGTGGAGATTTGCTGTAAGATCGATCTTATGTATAATTTCTATACATGAGATCGAGGCTAACACCACACTACAGCAAATATTCACAACTATATGGTTGTATACTATAGATCATGAAATTTATTTTTATGTTTATATAAGATTGTATGAATCTTCCTTTCAACTGTGTAGGTAGGGTCTTTCCTCAGTTTATTCTCTTTTCCTGCGACTAATATTTCATTAATGTTTTGTTTTCAAATATTAATATCAATAACAGTAGCATTTCCTTTGTCTGCTGGAAGTATCTTAATGGAATTATCTGATCATTCAGAGCTCTCTTTGTTCATATTAGAAACAGGTGTTTTATTATTTTTTCAATAATACTAATAATAATAATGTTAATTCAGTAATAAATACTAGTTCCAAAATCTAAATAAAATCAAATCACAGACTAATCATATTGTTCCTTAGCATAAGAAATTATTTGTTTCCTAAACGTAGCATATCTGCCACAGGTCTGCACTGGGTAATTTATTGTATTATATTGTAACGCCCTTACGTGCAGTTCCTTTATCAGTAAACTCGGGCGCCAGACTATTTGCTTCTGAGGGCGTCACCCTCACCTATCGAGCTCCTCCGGAATGTCCAGAAGCTCGAGCCTAGGTAGACTCCAGTGGAGAATGAAGTGGGTAGCTGTTGGAGGTGGAGGTGTCACCAATAAAACACGCGATTAACTAAAAAATTACTCTCTATTCATACCAAATAAACAAACATTCCAAAATAATAGGTCTCGCAGTCCTTAAAACTAATCAACAGTTCGTATCAGGTACAACAGTCCTTAATCTATATCACAAAATCTTCACAGTCCTTAACCTCTAAAAACCCAAGTCCCAAATCTACTTGTCAATCACCAAAAGTCCAAAAACATTCCGTGAAGGGCTTAGAGTGCACATAAAGCAATTACAGTGGCGAGTTACTCGATGTATTAGGCGTCAGAAGGAATTAGGCAAGCGAAAATGACTTAGACATAGAAATGGGTTAGGCATACCAATGAATCAGGCAGAGAATAGATAAGGCATTCGCTCATCAGAAAATTGTTCATGCATGAAAGTGACTAAGGCCGTGTGAAAAAAATAATAATATCTCAGGGTTAAAGCGAGAGGGGGGGGGGGCGGAAACCAAAGCCTCACTCAGGCCAACATGGACCATCCAAGCGGAGGGGAGTCCCTGGGGCACGGTTCCGCACGGCCCAACTAGTGTCCGCGCGCAACAGAACCCCTCGAAGAGAACTGCCAAGGCCCAGCCCAAATCGGAGTGACCGGCGGTATGGTGTGCGCATGCGCAAACCACCGCGCGTTCACCCGCGACAACGACAGGGCCGAGGTCGAACCAAGTGCCTGCCGCACAGCAGCCCACGCCACGGAAAACTTCGGTCTCAGCACGATTGAGCTTTGCCCATCTCGCACATCAACGTCAGCCCCGGGAGATGGACAGCAGGAGTCCGCCGAGGTAAAACGGTCCACCACCCAGGGACGATTGAGCTTTGCCCATCTCGGCACCCAGATGTCGGATACGCAATACCGGCTAAAGGACCCAGCCGACACCCGTGACGAACCCGTGCCTCCAAGGGGTCGGTTCGACAAACGACAACAGGGGGGTGGCCACAACACGACCCTCACCGCGCAGCAGCCCACGTCACGGAAAACTTCGGTCTCAGCACGATTGAGCTTTGCCCATCTCGCACATCAACGTCAGCTCCGAGAGATGGACAGCAGGAGTCCGCCGAGGTAAAACGGTCAACCACCTAGGGACGATTGAGCTTTGCCCATCTCGGCACCCAGATGTCGAATCCGCAATACCGGCTAAAGGACTCGTAAAGGACGTGATGGCCCGAATGCCCTCCTGCAGCCGTCGTTCGGTCTCAACGATCGAACCTCACACTCACCTCCTGGAATCTCGTCCTCCACAGGTGGTCCTCCGGTCCCTCTCTATACCCCTTTCCTACCTTGGTATGTCTGCCTACCACTGAACTCACTACCAGCACTCACAACACTGGCTGGACCCTCCCCACTAAACGGTAGAGGCTTTCCTCTTATTTTGAGTTCCGCGCCGTACGAGGAACTGCCGTTCCAGTGCTCGACTCGCCTATAAATACCATTCTCGGTCCCCTCCACCAACATAAGTCGTGCGCACTGCAGATGGAGGTGGGAATGATCGGTCGGTGTCCCCACCGCTCGGCGCGATCTCGCTGGAGTCGATCAAGGTCAACGGGTTTCTGCCACGCAAACAAAACTACTTCGTTACAATATGAAGCCACCAACCAGAGTGGAACCCTTTGTCAGATTAGTACCATGTGATATTAACACCAAAATATAAGATTATTTTTTCATTTACTTCAACGAAATGCTCGGGAAAAGGCTTTCAAAGATAGTCCAGTGAAGGAAGGGCTGAAATCACGTTTTCTCGGAAAGAGCTGCATTTTTGATATGTTGATTGTTATAATAAGAGAAACATGTGGTCAGAAATGCAGGTGTTAAAATTTTCAGGTACATTGAGAAATTCTTGAAAATATAGAGAAATATACGGTTTTTCAGATATTTTCCCGCATTAGAAGGTTTAGTTAGAAAAAGTTTTAAACAAAAGTTGTAGAGCAGAAAATTCTAGTCCAAATTATGTACTTTATCGTTCTCAAAAGTGAATTTGTATACTGATAAACAGCGTATTTCTTTAGTAGCGCAATACCAACGAATTTAAAATTTGGCGCTCCATGAAATGACTACCTGAAAGCTGAACCAAACATCTGGCAGATATTAGCCAGAGTTAAACTCTACTTGTTTTGTTATTGTATTGCATTTATTACATCGAACCCCAGCATATAATATTGAGTTGGTTGGAAACGGACAGTATGGGTAAAACGATGTTCGGTTTTCTAATCTGATGTGCTAGCGAAGGCGATATAGATTCTTCAATGAAGGCTAGTAGTAGTATGAAAAATAGAAAAGTCAAAAATTTTAAAAAAGTAATTTTGTAATTTGACGAAATTGAAATTGAAATTTTATAAATTCAAAAAATAAATTAGTTTTCAGCCGCAATTAAGAACAAATTTCTAGCTGAATTTCCTCAAGATGCATACGATATACGAATAATAATTTAGACGTAGGTAGGTATGTTTCTTATAGTAAAATAATAGTAATTCTTCGAAAGAAATAAATTTATTCAGAGTAAGGGGACAAAAGAGTTGAATTAAAAAACTGTAGTAATTATTTGAAAACCAATAGCATTCATGAATAATAATTAAAGTTTCTGCATCGTATAATATCAGGAAAAACTGTTTTTTCATTTTTACTAATAATTCTTCAATTAAATGCAACAATATCATCTCCCTCAGCGTCATCTAGATCCCATTCGTCTTCATCGACATCAGTGTTCATTTATATTCTGTTTATCAGGTCAGAGACATTTTCACAAGATATGCCGTCACACATTATGCAAAACCTTGTACATTTCAGTCCTGCTTTTTTGCAACTGTAGCGAGAAGTATCACATTTTCCATTACAGCTGCAGAATACCTTTAACAAATGTGAATCAATGAAAACAAGAATAAGACTGAATTTCTGAAACTAATAAAACTAGGGTGTGAATGAATTTGATAACATAATTCAATAATTACTGTGGAGCTACTGCTTTGGTCATCATTTTAGGAAGTAGCATACAATGTGATCTATGCCAACCCCAATGTTCAGGTTTCAACGACGGTCATCCTAGCCAAACCTGAATTTGATAATAAACTCGTCTGGTGTTTTCAATCAATGCTGACTCTGTTGGAGTTGTTCCTGGTTCCTAAAACTGGGATTGTGAATATTTTTTTGTATATCACCGATGCTCAAATTTTCCCCACTTGTGTTGTACAGATATCTCATTTATTCCGCAATAGGATAAAGTCTCTAATACTTCCATCTTCTCGATAAAAAATCTGCACTGGATCCTGAAGTTTCTCTGTAGTAAACGTATTATTTTATTCTTTCCTTGAGTGTACATAGCACTAGTAGAATCTCATCCAGCAAATGCATGGGCGAATAAAATAAATGGCTTCAATTCACGGTCCTGATATGTTGAATAGAAAGTATTTTCCTTCGATCTGTGTTATCAAAAACGAATTGAATGAAAGAGTTTCGATGCGTTAATTTTGCAGGTTGCATAATAACGGAAGCTTCATATAATTGAATATTGTGGTATGAAGCCGATACTCCTAATTTACTCATCATGTCAGTTATCAAATGAGAACCTGTTTTTCTGTAGATATAAGTTCCTACAGCAAACTGAAATTTGGAAATGAATATTCTTGGACGAACAATGGAAATTATGGAATGTGCTATTGTATCACGCTTCACATCTTTCCTTGCACTACATTTTGAATCTAGTAAATGGAATAGGAGAGTTTACAAACTTTCCGGAATTTAAGATATAGTGCTTTCCAAGAATTTACTTGAGAGGGGTTGAATTTCATAGTTATAATCTTGTTTTTTTTTATATCAGCTACAACGATTTGACCAGCTATCCGTAAAATTAAATTTTTCTGACAATTACTGAGAGAATCGGGATTAAAGGCCAATCTTTACTAAGCTTCATTATATTGGGAGAATTGTAAAAGAAAACCGGTTGCTTCCCACGATGTTGTTCGATGATAATGACACCACTATATTTCTCTTAAAATTTTTTTATGATATTGATATCCCAAGCGAGCTGTTATTCATTCTAATAGACCAAGAATTTCAAATCACACTCTCCAAACAACTTGTGCTGAATCCTACCCTGTTCTAGAACTTCAGATGTCTAGGACCGCTCGGTTTTGCACTAGTAGTCCAGTAAAGGAAGGGCTGAAACCACTTTTTCTCGGAAAGAGCTGCATTTTTGATATGTTGATTGTTATAATGAAAGAAGCATATGGTCAAAAATGCAGGTGTTAAAATTTTCAGGAACATTGAAAAATCCTTGAAAATATAGAGAAAAATGCGGTTTTTCTGATATTTTCGCGAATTAAAAGGTTTAGTAAGAAAATGTTTTAAACAAAAGTTGTAGAGCGGAAAATTCTAGTCCAAATTATGTAATCAGCGTTCTCGAAAGTGAATTTGTATGCTGATAAACAGCGTATTTCTTTAGTAGCGCAATACCAACGAATTTTAAATTTGGCGCTCGATGAAATGACTACCTGTAGGCCAAACCAAACATCTGGAAGATATTCGCCAGAGTTGGACTCTACTCGTTTTGTTATTGTATTGCTTTTATTACATGGAACCCTATCATATAATGTTGAGTTGGTTGGAAAATAAAAGGACAGTTTGGGTAAAATGATTAGATGTTCGGTTTTCTAATCTGATGTGCTAGCGAAAGCGATATAGATTTTTCAATGGAGGCTAGAAGTAATATGAAAAATAGAAAAGTCAAAAATTGGATTAATTATAAAAAGGAAATTTTGTAATTTGACGAAATTGAAATTTTATTAATTCAAAAACTAAAATAGTTTTCACCCGCAATTATGAACAAATTCCTAGCTGAATTTCCTTAAGATGCATACGATATACCAATAATAATTCAGACGCAGGTAGGTATGTTTGTGATAGTGAAATAATAGTAATTCTTCGAAAGAAAGAAATTTATTCATAGTAATGGGAGTTTAATTAAAAAACTGTAGTAATTATTTGAAGAGCCATGGCATTAATGAATAATATTTAAAGTTTCTGCATTGAATAATATCAGGAAAAACTGTTTCTTCATTTTTACTAATAATTCTTCAATTAAATGCATCAATATCATCTCCCTCACCGTCATCTAGATCCCATTCGTCTTCATCGACATCAGAGTTCATTTATATTCTGTTTATCAGGTCAGAGACATTTTCACAAGTTATGCCGTTACACATTTTGCAGAACCTTGTACATTTCAGTCCTGCTTTTTGCAACTGTAGCGAAAAGTATCACATTTTCCATAACAGCTGCAGAATACCTTAAACAAATGTGAATAAATAAGAATGAGAGTGAATTTCTGAAATTTTGAAACTAATAAAACTAGGGTGTGAATGAATTTGATCACATTATTCAATAATTCCTGTGGAGCTACTGCTTTTGTCATCTTTTTAGGAAGTAGCATACAATGTGATCTATGCCAACCCCAATGTTCAGGTTTCAACGACGGTCGTCCTAGCCAAACCTAAACTCGTCTGGTGTGTTCAATCAATGATAACTCTGTTGGAGGAAGCATTACTAGGGGTGATGTTTTCCTGGTTCCTAAAACTTGGGTTGTGAATATTTTATATCTCAGTTCACCGATGCTAAAATTTTCCCCACTTGTGTTGTTCAGATATCTCACTATTTTTTTCGTGAACTATTGCTGTGATCTGGTGTTAGAGATCTACGTCACTGCCAATCACAGCTACCGATTCTGGAATGTTCTCTTTCAGAGAGATGGCTGCCATTACTATGTCTACGTCGGCATCTTTTTCTGCTACATTTAGTTCTACAATATGTTTTCGTAGAAAATTGGACAGTATTTTGATAAATGTATATTTATTCCCAATATTTGACAAAATTTTTTTTTGTGTCATTGTAACTATTTTGTCTTCATCAATTTGTACATCAGAGGCAACAACTTTTTCTTTTCGGCGGAATCGTTCATACGATATTATTGCGACGATTTCATCCTAATAACCGCTAAATACAATTTTACAATTCTGTCCCAATTTTTTCAATATGAACTATCTATATATTACTAACACATCTACGAATCTCTTACTGTGAGGCCATACAACTTGGTATAATAACCATTCACCATCTATAACATATGTCATACCAGTAAGCAAGGATTGTGATTGAAGATGCGTTGAGAATAATTTATAGAGGTCAGAGTTAACAGTTTTTCTTATTAATCCATATTCTTCGAAGGAGATAGTGGATATGGCGACAATTCGTAAGAAATTGCCTCTTTTTTTCTTTGATCCATCGTTCTGATAAAGAACGAACATTCTCTGCAACAATGCAGATGAGTCTATAGAAGATGTACCTCCAGGAATACGAATTTTATTCTGGCTATAGCATAAATTCTCAACTTTAAATTTTGATGACAAAGTCATATTTCACAAATTTTTTCCAACGATTGCTTCCATTCCTTTGCTTCCTTGAAATGCCATATGACAGTTAATATAGTCGCTACCAATAACACCGGTACAAAGAGACATCAGACAATATCTTTTCTCAAAAGGATTATGGCATTTTAGCCAGAATACAATTTTTTCTATGTCTTCTTTATCTCTCTTCATACGACTTTCAGATAAATCCACGTGCTGTTCACTATTCGCTGTTCTCAAATCAGGCTATTCCTCCAAACATTCCATGACGTCAAATGCCGATGGCATCCCCAGAAGGTAACGCGCAACAACACTGGGTGTGACTCCTCTACCATGCCTTAAATCGGTACCGAAAAATCTATTTAGTGTTTGTTCTATACACATATCACTCCAGACACCACTCCAAGCTTTGTATGTCCTAAGAATAGTGAAATATCCTTCTTTTGTGAACCTGTCGAATTCTAATGTATCCATAGTTGTTTCCAAATGCACCATATCCTGTAAGTACCATTGAGCACTAACTGCTAACATTTTCATGACACTGCTTAAGTGCAAATCTCAATCTCCAATACGTTCTGCTTCGACAAACTGGAGTAAAATAATCATGATCTTCAAATATTGAAGTGTTTCCTCGAATTTCCAAGTTGAACATACTATCATTGGGCCAATATTACAATCGCCCAAAGTAGGAGAATTTTCCTTCCATTTTTCGAACATCATTTTCACTTGTTTCTCAATTACATCAGTCGCAGTTGTATTGCTTGTTTTCAAAATATGAATTCCTATAGCAGTGAAAGTTAATGAGGTGGGTGGACCATGGAAGGCCACGCTCCTTTGAAGGCCAACTATCAAAAAGTCGTAGTTATTGACATGTTAACACATATTCCTTCGGCTATACACTAAGATCCATCAAACTCCAGTCCACAGATGCGGCGGCGAGTCGCTCGCGCCGCTATTGTGGCAGTGCGATCTCATGCTTCTTAGACTTTGATCATCGACGTTACAATTGTTATTCGCGCGCACAGCGAAACGTAAGTTTTTAGTTAGATAACCTATTATTATTTCATATTTTGGTACTGTGAATTGTTGTATAAGGATATGTTTATGGTACTAAAGAAAAAAATATTTTGCCTCGATTTAAGTTAAAATATTGGCAGTGTTCCCAGGAAAGCCGATGGTTCCTTATAAGGCCAATCAAAAATTTGACGGTTGGCCTTGCTAGGGTACATGAGCCTCACAAAGAACATGTACAAACCATGAACATATGAACAGTTACTTTTTAGTTATAAACATGTACCATTACAGTTAAAATAATGTTTTATATTTATAATATTTTTATTTATAAGGCTTATTAAACTTTTTAACTCATATTGAATATACATTTCCTTTAAAATTATTTTATTATCAGTATATATTTAAATTTATTTTATGGAAAGGTTATGTCTGAAAATAAACTAAACTAATTTACATGAAAAGCAACGAATATAAAAAATATTTACATGTTAAAAACGGTAAAGTATGTGATAAAATAAGTATGTGATAAGTTATATATAAGATAGTCTGTCTATAATCATACTTTAAGCAAAAAACCCTTTATAACAATAAGCCGGTAATTGAATAGATGATTAAATTTTATGCGAATAAAGTCATTGATAATTTTTAGTTTGGCCTTCTTAGGAACATTTTGGCCTTACAAAGAACGGACCCATAAGAAGGCCATTTGAGGTAAAAAAAAAGTTTTTAATTTCATTATAATACGCGTTGGCAAGTTATTTGATGTCAATTTAATACTCATTACTACTGTTTTTAAATAATTTCCATTAATATATTCTTAGTTATACGATGGTATTCAAGTAATGTTCGTTGAGTTTTTTATAAATGATAAAAATATATTGAGCATTTAATGTTTTGCTTGAATGAAAGAGCTTATTATGTTGTTTTAGTAAAAGCGTATATATTAATTGTTACAACTCTATTTTTAAGTTGAACGACTGATGTATAATATTGGCCTTTTTTGCCAAGCGTGTTCCTTGCAAGGCCATTTGGAAGAGCTTAACAAAACTTAAGTTTAATGAAAACTGATTAAAGCTAGGTTTAAAAAAAGTGATTTATATGGTACACAATAAAACAAACTATTATTTGATAATTTGTTTTCTTCATTTATCCAGTTAATAAACGAATAAAAAGCGTTTACTCGTTAGAGTGGCCTTCCATGGTCCACCCACCTTATATGAGCACGTAAAGCTCTGCTGAAAGCCCTTCAGACATTTTCTTCACTGTAGCCCAAAGATCTTTCAAACCACTCCCATCCATGATAAAGCCAATGGCGCCCATATATGACATCAATAAATGGAACCCTCCTAATCTCACAGCAATATTCCTAAATTCAGGATTGCCCGACTGCACAATGATAGAGTTAGCTTTGAAATAAGGATGCTGATCGAATGTTACAAAAGTTGTTCTACTTTTATTTCTCTTCGTTTCTTCAACTGCATAGAGCAAAGCTGTGTGTAATGTGGTTAAACTGGATGGTGGTGCATTAATGAATGGGAGACAATTAACATGCGACATCATATATGTAACGTCTCGTGATAAAATTTCATGAAAACTTTGCCATATTAGAATATTTTTTATTTCGAGAGATTTCGCACATAAATACGCAACATATGATTTTGGAACTTCAGTTTTGATTTATCAACGAACTCTACACTCTTCAATTCATCAGGATTCGTGTAACTGAATGGTATCAATTATATCTTTTTATGTGAAGCTAAAATAGAAGCAGGTGGCATTTCCATCAGCCTTTTGGAACCTCCTTCATATTCAACATCCTATTCTGGTGTAATGACTTTAATACCCCCCAAACAGTGAAATGTTTCATGACCATCCGACGTATTTACATTGTGATATTATGTTATCAAAAACGAATTGAATGAAAGAGTTTGGATGCGTTAATTTTGCAGGTTGTCTAATAACGGAAGCTTCATTTAATTGAATATTGTGGTATGAAGCCGATACTCCTAATTTACTCATCTTGTCAATTATCAAACGAGAACCTGTTTTTCTGTAGACATAAGTTCCTACAGCCAACTGAAATTTGGAAATGAATATTCTTGAACGAACAATGGAAATTATGGAATGCGCTATTGTATCACGTTTCACATCTTTCCTTGCACTACATTTTGAATCTAGTAAATGGAATAGGGAAGTTTTCAAACTTTCCGGAATTTCAGATATAGTGCTATCCAAGAATTTACTTCAGAGGGGATAAATTTCATAGTTATAATCTTGTTTTCTTTTATATCAGCTACAACGATTTGACCAGCTATCCGTAAAATTAAATTTTTTTGATAATTACTGAGAGAATCGGGATTAAGCCAATATTTACTAAGCTCCATTATATTGGAAGATTTGTAATAGAAAACTGGTTGCTTCCCACGATGTTGTTCGATGATAATGACGTTACTATATTTCTCTTTAAATTTTTTTATGAAAGTATTATTGTTGAGAAAGTTTTCCCCCCATAACTAACTATATAATAATCTGTTCTTGTGAGTATTCAAAATCCCGTCAACGAGTTATTTGAGAAAATGAAATTTTGATGGGGCAATTATTCATTTCAATGCGTCACCTAAATATCGATTTCAAACTAATGATTTTAAACCCAATGATTACATGTTATTGATATCCTAAGCGAGCTGTTATTCATTCTAATAGACCAAGAATTTCAAATCACACTCTCCAGACAACTTGTGCTGAATCCTACCCTGTTCTAGAACTTCAGATGTCTAGGACCGCTCGCTCGGGATTGCACTAGGCGCCAAATTTCGAATTCACTGTTATCGCCGCATTAGAGAAATACCTTAATAATCAATATACAAAATCACTTTCGAGAACGTTAAAGTACATAATTTGGACTAAAATTTTCCGCTCTACAACTTTTGTTTAAAACTTTTTCTTACTAAGCCTTCTAATTCGCGAAAATATCAAAAAAACCGTATTTTTCATTATATTTTCAAGAATTTTTCAATGTTCCTGAAAATTTTAACACCTGCATTTTTGACCATATGTTTCTCTCGTTATAAGAATCAACATATCAAAAATGCAGCTCTTTCCGAGAAAAAGTGATTTCAGCCCTTCCTTTATGGACTACTAGGAGCCAAATTTCGAATTCACTGTTATCGCCGCATTAGAGAAATAACTTAGTAATCAGTATACAAAATCACTATCGAGAACGTTAAAGTACATAATCTGGACTAGAATTTTCCGCTCTACAACTTTTGTTTGAAACTTTTTCTCACTAAACCTTCTCATGTGCGAAAATATCAGAAAAACCGTATTTTTCCTCTTTTTCAAGAATTTTTCAATGTTCCTGAAAATTTTAACAGCTGCATTTTTGACCATATGTTTCTCTCTTCATAACAATCAACATATCAAAAATGCAGCTCTTTCCGTGAAAAAGTGATTTCAGCCCTTCCTTTACTGGACTAAGATACATATTTGATAGATGTGAGTCGGACTTATCAATCAGTGTCAGTTGAGGGAAAATTAATTGAATAATAGAAATGGTTCATCACGTGAAATAATGTTCGTTGTCAAAATTATATTATATAAAAATTTAGAAAGCACTGACGTGAGGTCAGATTGCTTTGGCGCTCTTGTTGACCTACTTGCGAGTGAATATTAAAACCTTAACAAATCTATGAGCTCTCTGATCGGGTGAACAATAGTCTTTTTCCGTACTATGGGACAATGTGATGTAAATATGAAAGCCTAATGAATAAACAAACCTTTATCTCAATTTGAAAATAACTACTCATAATTTTCACCAAATTTTGTTCTATGCTTCTCCTAAAAACTTACGTCATTGCTTTTCTGAGTTTTGACAACGCCATCAAATTCTTTCTATATGATAAAAAATTTTTGATTAATATTACGTCTGTGCTTTTCTGAATTTTGACAACGTCATCGACATCGAATTCTACCTCTATGAATTCTATGAAAATTTTGATTGATATTACGCCAACTGACACTGATATCTAGGTCCGCAAGTTGTCAAACGAATATCGATCTGTGATGGCAAATCTTTCAATGACAAAGCTCGGACTTCATGACATTTCTATTTTTCTCTTGAGTAAATGAAAAAAATGATCATATCTTCAGAAGGGGAAAAGCTACGACAATGAAATTTGGGGATGAGTAAGATATCGGTAACCTCAATATATATACGGATTTTTATTTAAATCTAAATGAAGTCTTAGGAGATATTAAGTATTGAAAATTTTTTTTTTTTGGGAATTTTTTTAAAATTTTCTAGCGTGACGATTTCTGCGAAATTTTGCAAGCCATTTCGTTTCAGCCTCCTCAATAACATTCCAAGTATGAACTTGATCGGATGGATATTCTAGTAGTTATTGAGGAAACAAAATTTCAGATGCTCATAACTACTGAACCATCCGACGGATTTGGCCCAATAACGAACTTGACCGATATATTTGGAAAATTAACCTATTCTTAAAATTTTAAAACTCTTGCTGATTCCTTTTGGATGCTAGAGAGGATACGGCCGGCCGGACAGACTCAACTTTCGCCACTAATTCTTCATCAGGAGTCGAACCCAATCGATTGAGTCCATTTTCGGCTCGATATTCCAAAATTACAGATTAATAGGTTTGCTTATTCATTGTAATGTTTGTATTTGTATCCCATTGTTAAAGAGTATGAAAAAAATTTTTTTCATCTGAACATAGTGTTTTTAGAATAGCCAACAAGAGCGTCAAAGCCATCTGAGCTCACGTAAGCTCTTTTTGAATATTTTAGTGATAATTTTCAATTTATTGTCTCGAAAACCCTCCCGAAATCAGTAAATGCCTCCAATATAATATTGTTTTCATCAATTTGTTTCAACCACTCATCAAAAATATCCACAAAGGCAGTCTTGCAGCAATGTTTAGGTCTAAAAGCTGACTGATCTTCTATGAAAATATTATTTCCCTACAGATAATTCATCAATTGATCTAAACTAGATCTAAAACATTTTTGTGAACAGTGTATGAATGCCTCTTAATTCTCCACGATTTTTTGTATTTGAAACTTTTTCAATCGGTATGACTGTAAAGAACTTCAAAGATTCTGGAAAAATACCGCCCTCAAGTGGCGCGTTAGAAATATCTAGGAAACGATTTCCTGCCACATTGAATAGTTCTTTGAAAATATCAGCTGCTATGTCTACTGGACCACTAGTTTTTATGTATTTTATATAATTTTTTCGTCGTTTCATTGTTATTTTCATAAATGACGAAGATTCGGCATATTAATCAATTTTAGGTCTATAGTAAAATGACTTTATTTTTCACCGTACTTGACACAATGTCTTCACACTTCACACCTCCTGTCGAATATTTTCATTCGAAATATCCTTTATTATGTCATTATAGTTTTTTTTTCGATTTTCTTAGCTTCGCTGTTACTTTTCATAAGTTTCCCATTGATAGCTACGTGTGAAAAGTTCCTTCTTATATTGATCGTCACGTTTTTTCATGAGTTGTCTGATCTCTTCATTCAACCAGTACAATACTCCCTTGTTTTTGATGACAATTTCAGCATTGGGCACATACTATAAAATATTTTATGTATACGAGTAGAATCAACGGAACCGGCAGACCATATTTTTAGTTGAGGCATTGTCCCAACTACACTTTCTGAGTTTGTCTCGAAATTCATCAGGATTATATTTATTATACAAACTTCTAGTTATGGAACTACTGACAAAAAAATACTTCAAAGGTCCCAATTTAATAGATATTATTGAGGGATCCGACAACGTAGGAGTCAAGTGAATAGTGTGGTTCAGATATCTATCATTAATTATGACATAATCAATAAGGGTTGAACTGTCTTCGGAGATCCTTGTATAATCATTAACCATTTGTTTGAAACCTGACTGATCAATCATAAACTTACATTTTTCCGCATTGTAAGAATTATTCTTAAAGTCCAAATTGAAAGCACCGATAAAAAAACAAAAATTCTCTGATACAATGAAAACTACTCATAAAACTCACTAACAATATTCAAGGACATCGGTAAGCGAATCCCAGGAGGGTGATATAAAGTTGTTAACAGCAATCGTTCATTACACTCTTTCATTTCTACAGCAATAAGCTGATTAGGAAATTGATATAACAAAGATGTAAACAATTCCATATCCCCCAGTTCTATTGTTATCTGGTGCATAGTTCAGAGTCGCATACCTGGAAACTCATTTCGTTTGACTGTATATCGTGTGTGATATGGGTCTCACACAAAGATATAATGATAGGGTTGAATGAAAAAAGTTATTTTACTCTTATTATTAAGGAATTCCTGGCAATTAAAATACATCATACGTTTGTCACTGGATTCCTATATATCACTAAAAATGATTTTTCTTGAAAAGCTGCCAACAATTATCTCATAACAAGGACAATTCCGATCATATGCTGCGTGATGAATTTTTCAACCTCCTTCGTACAGTTAATTAATTTTTTATTTCGGTATTTTCGCAATTTTCTGAGTCATGATTTTTGGGCAATTGAAACAGAACCTTTTAATTTTGAGGTCCTTCTTAAATTGGACGAACACCACATCTTATATTCCTCCAATACTAGGACCAGGGCTAATTCTAATTCCTCCAGGGACCACGCCGAGACCAAAACCGACGTGTCATCGTCAAACTTAATTACAACACAATTTTTCAAATATTGAGGTATTTCATTTACAAAGATCAAAAACAGTATTGGTCCCAGTACAGATCCCTGGGGTACTCCCACGTCCAGAAAATACTCCCCTGACACGCTGTTACCTACCTTCAACGCATGCTTCTTGATCTTATAAAGGACTCCAGTAAGCTCATCATTCGACCACGAATGCCACAACAATTTAACTTACTAAGTAAGAAGTTCAGATCTACGCTATCGAAAGCTTTAGATAAGTCGAAGAAGAGAGCTGCTACATACTCACCGCGGTCCAGCCTAATGTGAACATCCTCTATAAAGCTAACCACAGCACCCTCAACCGACCTTCCAGAGCGAAAACCATGTTGACTGTTTGTTAGTATGTCATTGTGGTCTAAGAATTCCACGATGTTATCACAAATGATGAGCTCAAATATTTTGCTCAACACATTCAGCAGCGTGATCGGTCTATAATTATTTTTTTATCATTCTCACCCTTTTAAAAATAGGTATCACAAGTCCGACCTTACTTGCATCCGGATATATTCCCTGATCAAATATTGAATTCATCAAATGCGCAATAGGCTCAACCAATATATCAGACAAAGACAATAGTTTTTTTGTTACCCTATCAGTACCAGATGAATTTTTATTCTTAATTTTTCAGATAACTGTCATGATTTCACTCTCCCCAACATGTGCTATCCATACAAGAAGCAGGAGGGGTAGTACAGATTTTGGAAAAATTTGCAGCTGTAAAGAAGTGCTGCCCACATATTTCAGCTACTTGCGCCGGATCATCCACTAATCGACCTTTATCCTCTATAATTATACTACACCGATTATTAGACTTTGATCTCCCCAATTCTGAATTCAACATTTTCCTAATACTCTTTTGAACGTTATCACTCTGGATAAGAATTTTATTATTATAAGTTTTTTTGGTTGAGTCAAGAAGCAAATTGTACTCTCTTTTATGGTACTTATATAAGTCATGCAGCTTAGAATCCCCCAGATTTCTAGAAAGCCAAAATAAATCCTTAAGCTCTCTACTCCTGTCCCTAATATCGTTGGTACCCCAGCTGTTAGTTTTATTAATTTCACATCGTTCAGTGAAATTTGTTTGAACCGCCGAGTTTAATACCTCCATAAATGAGCTATATGTTTCATTAACATCGTCAACAGCATATACTCCATTAAATGCATCTTCGCCGAGTGCAGATTTCACCATGCCTATTACCGAGTATTTAATTGCACTATTATAACCATTGAATCTAAGTGAACCAACTACCGGCAACATACAGATTAACGCGTAATGATCACCAAGATTAGGCTGTATAACTCTAGATTCACCAACATTTGCAATATCAGTACACAGGTAATCCAACTTTTGTACCTTTAGATTTCCACGACTATCATAATACACTCTAGTTGGTAATACCGATGTCAGTTTCAAACCAAAACAATTCAACAGCTCCAGCAATAATTGCTTTTCTCCGCCATCTTTAAAGAATTTAACATTGAAATCATCGCAGAAAACCAGGTACCTGCTCAGTTTAATACATTTATTCAACAAATCATAAGATTTGTCTAAAAATAACTTGAAATCACCATCTGGTGATCTATATGCACAAACAATACAATAACAAATACTCCATATTATAACTTTAATAGCACAACATTCATAGTGAACATCATGACCCACAGTCTTACAGTCAATTACTTGCGCATCAATACCATCCTTTACATATATCATGGAACCTCCTCGAATCTTTCCAGTCCTCAGATCAATTGCTGCAATATTGTATTCTGGAATGAACTGTACAATATCTTCATTGCACCAGTGTTCGGTTATACAAATCAGATCCAATGTCTCACTTTCAGCCAATACCTCAAGCATGCGAACTTTATTTGTGATGCATTGAACATTCACATGACGCTATTTTGCTTTGTTCATCAGTTAAGCTTGGCTGTTTCTTTAGACTTCCGAAATAAATGAAACCTTTTCACTGCTATACCACTTGGTCATGTCAAAGGATCCATTAGTTGGGTAGATAGGGACATGTCAGCACCAACCTTGAAAGCCCTGCTAGTTGACTCGTGAACTTG
This sequence comes from Micraspis discolor, assembly GCA_030674115.1. NCBI lineage: Eukaryota > Metazoa > Arthropoda > Insecta > Coleoptera > Coccinellidae > Micraspis > Micraspis discolor. The sequence continues at coordinate 28,431 of JARTUT010000909.1, forward strand.
CAATGGGGTAACAATGAATTCGTCACTGTCAAATTTACTTTTCAGGTACATTTTTATTTGGTCTTCAGATACGTCTTCGTATAGACTTCAGTTCAGAGTCTCAATCTCTGCACCATAGTTACTTTTCTCCTTATTTACGTCCTCAACACTGTTCTTTCCATCGGTATTGACTTTCAAGGATTTCTTGTACGAGTCGCCAACAGTGCTCAAGGCACTCGCTGTATTTGTTTTGGACAATATTCGTTTTTCGTTCAGTAACGATATTATAGTATCCTTATCTTTAATTATTACATCCAATTTTCCACTTATAGTTTGAAGACACTCAACTGTTGTTTTTGCAACTTTCAAATCACTATGCAATTTAATAATGTTTACATTAAGGTTATCTACTGGAGCATCAACTGAATCTTGAAAGAATTCAGTATCGTAAGTATTACCACTCTGCTCAATATACATTTTGAGATCACTGGACAGCATTATGTTCGTTGGCACACTTTTTGAAACAATTATTGCGATAAGAGCTTCTTTTTTAAATTTATTCAATTCAGCAGTGAACAAATCACTTCTATCTGCACTCGTCGCCATGTTGCCATTGACAAAAAGACAAAACCTTTTCCTCTAAATATTCCATCACCAATTGAGCAACTTTACTCGAAATAGGACTCCCATCGAAACAAAGAATTTTTTTAAACTTGAAATAACACGTTCTTAACATTAATTGTACTGCTTCAATGAATTCACTTTCTATTAAACTCCACCTTTCATGTAAAATTTGTGGTACCAGAACTGTTGGTATGTTTGTGTACAATGGAACAACATCTAAGGAAAACAACTTATGGTTGTGAGGTATGTACAATTTGTCTAATAATTTTTTTAATTCAAATGAGTTCTTTGTGTAATATTTTCAATCGATTATTATTTCTATAACTATTAATATTATTTAATTCTTCGTCATTCCGAAGAAGTTCTTCATTTAACGCTTAATCTTCAAGAAGATCTCGAGGCAAGTGATTTGGACTTGAATAAATCTGTTATTTCAAAATACAAGAGTGCACTGAAAGAAGTATATCCATTTTCATAAAATTGGGATAGACCCTTTTTCCAATAGAAGAAATTTTAGACTACGATCATAACATAATGTTTGTTGATTCTCTAACATTGATTGTGGTGCTTTCATTCAGTATCACAATGTTCCAGAGTTCACGAAATAACTTTAGAACAAGAGAGCGAAAGCTTCTGATACTTCATTGCTCTTCCACATTTTATAATTCTGAAATGATATAACTGAAATTTATTATATACCCTCAATTGATGAATAATCACTACGTCTCTGAAGTAAACATACTGGAACGTTGTAATGTATTTTGTTGTCTATTGTATTAAGAACTTACTGAAAAAATATATTGTCTAGTATAGGTAGTAGATAAGTTCCGATGTTTAACATACGCATATGATGTATTTCGTTTGGTAGAATAAACGAGTTGTTATAATAGAGGCATTAAAGAAATATATCTTTTATTATAATCAGATATAATTAATATACGTATCATTGGCGACGAGTGTAATGGCAGAAGCAATCGTGGGCAAATTAAGAGAATTTGACTTAGCAACATCAGATTGGTCCATATACAGAGCAAGACTCAGTAATTATTTTGCTGCTAATGGATTGGACGGTGATGAAAATGCTGCGAAAAGAAGATCAATCCTGTTGAATATGCTGGACGAAGAGACATATAAGCTTGCGTACGGTTTGTGTAGCCCAGAAAAACCCGAAGAAATATCATTCGACAGTTTGATTGCTCTTTTCGACAAACAAATGCTACTTACGTTCAGTGATTCTAAACTTTAATTTTTAAAAAGTTTATTTGACTATTGTACAAAGCGGACAATGTTAAAGTCACAACAATGGAAACAATAATGCCTTAACTAACAGAGAACTAGTCTCTAGGTAGCATAGTACCCCCTTCCTATTTAGGTGAATTCCTAGTATCATGGAAATATGATATACTGGGATAGCAACGTATAATACATACATATTGGAGGATTCTAATATGTAACTCCTCCATGCCTAAGTGAAAAAATTGGTTTTTGAAGAAAACTTATCTTCAAAATTGCTAATTTTTGAGCTCAATATCTTGTAATGAGTTGTTTTTTTTGCTGCTTAGAATAATTTTTCATTCTATCAAAATTAAGCTTATGGTATATGAAGTATAAAATCATTAAGACAATTATGATATAAATAATTAAAGTATATAAACTAATATTATTATAATGTAAAGTTGGATTTTGCATCAAGATTGTTTAGTTCTAAGGGAACTTGATCAATTCTTCTTGGGCTGGGAGATTTCTGAATGTTCACACTAGGTAAATGCACAATTTTTATTTTGGAAGCACTGGTTCTCCAATTTTTCAGAGTATTTTTTTTTCTACACTCACTTCACAATTCGGCGGAATGAATATGATAAATGTTCCGCGTAAAATTTGTTTTTCCGAATTTCCGGCACATTTCACTCTAGTAATCTCTTCATTAGTTGTCACCACCATCCAATGGTCTGCTGCTAATTGATGGACTCGAACTTCTCCGATGTTTATTGGTTTCGGTCTGCATTTCGAGTAGTTTTTGGAGACACTGAGGACCTCCACTTCACAGGGATTGCTCGGTGATATATTCATGGTATTTTCTTCGCATAGAAAATTGATAGGGAATATTTCCTGGCATGGTCCATTAAATAGAGCGTATTTTGTTTCACTTAAGGAGAGGTATTTCGTTTTGGGAATGATGACTTGACAAAAGTTGTTTTTAAGAATGGGAAGAGGAAATAATTAGTAATATTTATAGTTTATAAGTTTCTACAATTGGAATGTCTAGAATGAATTTGACTTGATTTTTACTAATGAATCCCCTAGCCTTTATGCAAAAATAATATTGGAAAATATTTTCATCTTTAATCAAAAATGGAAGTTGGCTTTCTTTAATTTTTTATTGAATTAAATACAGTTCCTTTTTCAATTCATCATGAGAAATGATGGATGTATGTAATGTTCCTATATGAGCAAATGAGATAGCTATTTCTATATCATTGAAAATTTCATTAATTATATCTACAGCTAGGTAATGTGTCTGTAAACTGAATTTAGTACAATGAAATTGAAATCATCCCAGGAATCCATTGCTGATGAATTCATCCAGAAACTTAGTTGATTAATTTTGCTTTCCATGAGTATTTGATTATGATGTAATTTACTCACTGAATTGTTAAAAGAGTGTAATGAATTTTCTGTTAAACTTATTTGCAAGGTGGCCACATTTGTCAATTTCTGTTGAGAGTTCTTTAAATTTTGAATTGCCTGGTCATATTTATCAGCGTCGTTTTGATCTAGATTGCCTGTAATTGACTTCCAAACTGTTCCTAATCCGTTAAACAAACCTCTTCTGTGTCTGTTTGCAGTTATTGATAATAATTGTTTGCATTTTTATTCGATTTTATATTCTAATAAGTATTTATGATTTTGAATTTCGCGCAAATAACTTTTTCCATGCTGGGAATTAGGAAATGATGTATTAATCTTTTGATAAGTAGTTATTAGTTTGTCAAATTCGTTGGTTATATTAGCTAAGTCGAATAATTGTATAAGGGTCCAATATTTTATTATGTAGTGTGATATTCCTTTATTTATTGGTATAAGTCCTGGGTTGTCTGTAACTTATGTAAATTTTACTTGTCGATATGCTCGAATGAATATTATCATATAAAAGGGTTAGTTTCTCTCTATGCTTCTGTAGGTAATCGCTAAACATTTGCTTATCATAAATAGTATCTAGTGGATCTTTAAATTTTGTGTGACTAAATGTGAGTTCGAAAGGTGTTAATTTCGTGGTCGAATGTATTGAGTTATTATATCTTATATTTGCATATTTAATTATTATTTCTAGAGGGTCTTTGAATTGTGATCTTATTATTCTGCAATAGTTGAGTGAAATCTTTGAATGATTTCGTCTGAGTCTGTATGATGTGCTGTCGTAATATGGATTTTTATTTCGTGAATTTCTAATAATTCTTTAATGACATGACTGAAAAATTTCATTCCTGACCTGAACTAATATTTAATGATGTTCCATAGTGGAAGAAATATTCCAATAAGACGTGAAATATGTCGACCGCGTTTTCGGATTTTAGTTTGATTTCTTGACCTACTTTTGTAAAAGAATCTACGAGAGGTAAAAATTTAATATTTTCCAAAGTGTAATTATCAATGTGTAATTTTTCAAAGGATCTGAATGGAGTATCTGATAACGTCATATCAATTTGTGGTGGATTTCTTTCGCATTTATTCCTTTTGCAAACTTCACAACTTGCTATGTACTTCGAGACCTGTTTTTTCATGGCGGAAAAATAATATTTACGCTGAATTTGTTGGATAGTTTCATTAACTCCTCGATGATTTGTTTTTCCTTCCTGTTGAAATTGTATCGCTTGGGTGATAAGTTCCTCATCTTGGATTACTTCTCGTCTTTCGGTGCAATATCTGTTGAATATCTTGTTTACAACATTGCTGAATGTTCGGAACATATTCTCGGAATCGAAATGGAAATAGTATCTCTTCTTATCGGCCGTGTATTCTTTGAGGAATTTAATTATCTCATCTTCATTGTTGGAAGTGCTGATTTGAACGAAGAATTGTTTCATTTTTTCCACGTATTCTTTTTTCACTGGGTTCGGATTTCTATAAACTTCCTGAATAAAGTATTGATTTAGTTTAGAATCAATTAGATGGAATGAATTTTTTATGGGTGTGGAGTCTGCTGACTCTGGGTTCATTGAATGTATTGTGTCTTCATTGGACTCCTGTTGTGGTGCCAATCTTTCCAAAATTTCATCTGAATCTGATTCGTCCATTTCATCTGATGAAGCTTCGTCAAGTTGTTTTTCGATTTCATTTTCGTCCTTGTTGAGATGGTCAAAACGGAGATTTTTCATATTTTCCTTTAGTAAATTATCAGGTTTCGATGTTGGTTCTACTTTCGTGGTTTGAACTACATCCGTATTGTTAGGATGGATAATTTTTAATGGTTCGATAATAATAATTTGTTCCGGGGTTTCATTACTATTTGAAATTGTTAGAAAGGCCTCGTTATTTTCAGTTCTCACAATGCATTGTGATATTTCAATCCCTTTCGCGATTTCATCATATTCTATGATGCCTTGATTTACATCGGTGGATTCGATAGGTACATTTATAATTTTCTGGGATCTTGCTGGAATATCGTATGAACATGGAATTTCTTTAAAGTATAGTGGTATGGGTCCATTTGTAGTGTACAAAAAATTTTTCTTCAGGTCGATATTGGCACCTAAATGTTTGAGTAGGTCCATTCCTATCAGACCATCGTATTCTTTGTTGAATTCAAATATATGGAAATCAAAATATTCCTTTGTTTTAAAAATTTTTGGAAGAGGAATGTGAGCAACGTAATCGTGGTATGATATTTTGTGTGCTGTCTTGATTTTGAATGGTGCATATTTAATAAAATGTTGGTAGAATTTTTGGACTATTCTAGGACTGATTAAGGTTTTGAACTTCCTGTGTCAATCATAAATTTTAATCCTACATGCGGAATTTTGATGAAGGGTAGCGCTGAACTATTAATATTGGTTAGGTTTATTAAGTGTGATCCTGATGTAACGTACGGAAAAATTTCCGGAGTTTCTGAATATGGTATTTCGTTTAAATCTTCTGAATATTGTTCATTACAATTTTCACAGTTAGTCATAAATAGGTTTATGTCTTCATAGAAATCAGTCTGTTCGTGTTGATTTAGTTCGTCATTGATTTCTTGCTGAAAAAGTTCTTCTGAAATGAAATTTCTTTGTCCTGTCGGTTGTGCTGTGACTGTATGTCTTGTATTCGATGAAGATGTGTCCATTGGGATAGGCCCTGATTGTCTTTGAGGTTGAGTTCTAATTTGAGTGTTTCTTCCACTATTTTGTGATGTGTTGAGAGGATTTAATGTCGGTCTCACGTGAGGTTGAGGTATAGAATAAGGAGGATTCAAATTTTGAAAAATAGGTCTTTGTGTATTTGTAAATTGTTTGTTATGTGGAGTTGGTCTATTATAAAAATATTGAGATTGATTATAATGAAGATTTCGTCTGGAATAAGCAAAATTTTGTTCTTCAATTGTAAATGTCATTGCTTCTTCTAATGTTCTAGGTTTCTCAACCTGATGGGTAAGTTAGAATTAAGGCCTCTGAGAAAAGCATTCAGTGCTTGTTTTTCATATAGGCTTTTCTTTAGTTCGATTATATTTTGATTTTGTTCGGTTAATTGAATTTTATTTAGTAATAACGACAAAAGGTCCTGGCACCTATGGCCAAATTGAATAGGGTTTTCATTTTTTTCTTGCTTAAGGTGCATCAAATCACCAACTAAACAATTTTCGTCTCTTTGATCAGAGAAAAATTGTAACAGTAAATTTTTAATTGATATCCATTCCTTAAATTTCCTCTACTTCCTAATAAATTCAAAGCTCTTCCCTTAATTTGCCTATTATAGCTCTCAAAAGAAATTCGTTTTGTGGATTTTGCAAGTTATTTTGGTCTGAAAAGGTATTGATCAAATATTCACTGGATTGAATGAAAATAGCTAGAGTTGCTGGATTGCCATCATATTCAGGAATACAATCAATGTGATGTTTTTGAACTTGAGGAACTGCCATTTCTACTGTATTTCTTCTTAGAGGACTGCGATCTCTATTGTTCATTAATTTTAATTGAAATTAGCCTATTGTTTATATTAGAACGATATCGTCTAATTACTATCAAGAAAAAAAAGAAAAAAATTAAAATAGAAAACAAAATTTTGAATAATCAAGTATGGGATATTAAAATGGATAGAAGGAGTGAAACTTACGCTAAAGGCTTCATGTGGAATTTCTTTCTTCTTTTTCTTCTGCTTCAGGGGATACAGCGATTATAGCAGGCAGTTTCGTTATAGAAACTCCGTACCCAACTATAATTTCTCCTCCTGAATGCCGATGATTTGGTTTTTCTCTTAACTATGAACTTTTTCTGTTCACTGGTTTTGATAAACCACGCTGTTGGAACTCGGTCGATGCTAGAGCCGAAGTCCGGGAAACTTTTTTTCTGATACCCAATTAATCGTTGAAACGAACACTACTTTTCCGCTATTTTTGTCGTAAAAATAGTTTTGGGTATCCTACCGACTGCGCCACTTACGTTCAGTGATTCTAAACTTTAATTTTTAAAAAGTTTATTTGACTATTGTACAAAGCGGACAATGTTAAAGTCACAACAATGGAAACAATAATGCCTTAACTAACAGAGAACTAGTCTCTAGGTAGCATAGTACCCCCCTTCCTATTTAGGTGAATTCCTAGTATCATGGAAATATGATATACTGGGATAGCAACGTATAATACATACATATTGGAGGATTACCTCAAGAAATTCCATGCTGAAAGAACAGATTTTATCAGGTGTTGGCAATTCGATGCAAATTTGGTAACAAACGAGATATTTGTCTACGAGATAAATTTTTCTGTGTAAACGAAAAAGGCCCAGTATTGGATAGACTTCTGGAGGAGGAAATTACAGTTTCTCTAGAAGAAATGGTGGCATTGGCTGAAAACAAAATGGTGGCTCAAAACCACTTTCAGCAGAAAATGGCTCCAGGTACCACAAATGTGAAAACGGAGGCATTCCAGTATTTAGAGCGCAGACGAAGGAAATGAAAATCTGAAAACTCACGAACAGCATCCAAGTCAACCAATACGAACAAAGTGACACCTGTGACGTCAGAGAAATGCCGAGCATGCGGAAAACCGGATCATAACAAAGCTAAGTGCAATTATCGTAATTATAATTGTAGAATCTGTAATAAAAAAGGTCATGTAGCAGCGATCTGTTTCAAAAATAAATCTGAAATGATTGATAACTCGAATAATAATAAAAACAAACATTTTTATGAAGAAGATCACAGACTACTGCTTAATGATGAGTTACAATTATTTTCTTTAGGAAATGATGAGCAAAAGCACAGTTCATTTAGAATTGATCTGATGGTAGATAATTCGAAAATTGAATTTCAGATCGACACAGGCGCGAGTGTCTCAGCAATATCCGAAACTTGTGATAAAAACAATTTGAATCACTTATCCTTAATGAAAACTGATGAAATATTTTATTTTTATAATGGCTTGTCAGTATCACCAATCGGATATGTAAATGCAGAAATTATATACAACTCAACTAAAAAACATTTGAAAATATATATTATGAAAAATGGAGGACCTCCCATAGTAGAAAGAGATTTTTTAGAGCTATACAAAATAAAATTTTCTGATTTGTATTTTGTATTAGCTGGACTCCAAAACGTTGATTATTCGTTAAGGAAATATAATAATTTGTTCGATGCAAATTTAGGTAAATTTTCTAAGGGTACAGCTTCTATTAAACTGAAAGATAATGTTACACCCTAATTTATTAAGTATAGGCCTGTACCTTATGCAATCAGAGAAATAGTTGAACTGGAAATTAATCGTCTTTTATCTTTAGGAGTTATAGAACCTGTGGATTGTAGCGATTGGGCAATTCCAGTAGTACTAGTGCTGAAGAAAGGTGGACAGGAAGTCAGATTATGCTGGGATTTCAAAGTAACTATTAATCCGAACATAGAAGTCGATAAGTATCCATTGCCTAGGATTGAGGATTCACTGGGAACCCTGAGTGGTGGTAAGAGATTCTCAAAATTGGATTTGTCACATGCATATCAGCAAATATGTCTTGATGAGGAATCCAAACCATTCTTAACTATATCAACAAATAAGGGATTATTTAGATATAATCGGTTACCCTAGTAATTTAGATGACGATATTGAATTGAATTATTGTTTCTTTTTTGAGAGTAGAGAGGATTTGAATATTGATTTCAATAAAATAAAGTCAATTTCTGAAACAGATGAAATTATAAGTGAAATAAGCGATTATATAAAAAATGGTTGGCCTAAGTCTAAGAATCTATTGAAAGAAGAATTGTTACCCTATTTCAATAAAATTATCGAATTTCATTTACAAGACAATTGTCTATTTTGAAATCATAGGCTAGTAGTCCCTCAACAATTACGAGACGGTATTATAAATGAGCTACATGCAACTCATATGGGAATTGTTAAAACAAAAAGATTAGCTAGAGGATACTGCTGGTGGCCCGGATTGAATGAAGACATTGAAAATAAAATTAAATCCTGTCAAGCTTGCTTAGTTCAGTCTAATAGTCCACCTAAAAGTGAATTAAATGTATGGAGTTATGCGCAGTGAGAAAGAATATATCTAGACTTTTTAGGCCCTTTTAAAGGCGCACAATATTTAGTAGTTTTAGACGCATATAGTTAATGGTTAGAAGTTTTTTCAATGATAGATATAACAACCCAAAATACTATTGTAGCTTTGAGAAATTTATTTGCGTGTTTTGGATTACCGAAGACAATCGTTACTGATAATGGTTCATCATTCACGTCAAGTTTATTTAAAAATTTTCTCAAGGTCAATAATATTCATCATATCACTTCAGCCCCATTTCATCCATCTTCAAATGGAGCTGCTAAAATTTCAGACAATAAATCTTATAATAAGAACCTATGTAACACCAATAGTTTTAAATTTGTTATGCCTACTTTACCAATTGAACAAAAGGATCGATTATGTTCAGATAATTTAGTTTTAGATAATAAGAGTTTTAGTGAAGAGAATAGAGAACAAGATATCCAAAAAAGTTCAATCTCAGGTAGACCTAAGAGAAATGTAAAACCGCCCAATAGATTTGAGTATTCATAGACTGTATATAAGTGTAAATTTTGTATTTAATTGCTAGAGATAGAAACTTAAGGGGGAAGATATTGTAATGTATTTTGTTGTCTATTATATTAAGCACTTACTGATAAAATATGTTGTCTAGTATAGGTAGTAGATAAGTTCCGATGTTTAACATGCGCTTATGTACATATGATGTATTTCGTTTGGTAGAATAAACGACTTGTTATAATAGAGGCATTGAAGAAACATAACTTTTATTATAATCAAATATAATTAATATACGCATCAATCGTTAAAGCTAGCTCTCAGGAAAAGAGGGAAAGAATTTTTTCTGAAACGTTCTGAGGATATTGAAATATTTCTCAAACTGAGTGACATTGTTGTGTAATATGTTGTGAAATTTTAGTAGGAGGACGCACCAAATTTTTTGATGAGTCTCACAAGCGCTTCTACTGCTGTGAAAACAGCAAACCGAGATAGCAAACTTTGACCTTGAAATCCCCGAGCGCGCTCGAAAGATTGCGCGGAGCACGATGCAAAAAATTTTATTTTTGGCCGAACTTTTGATCGAATTCAATTCTTTTGTCTGTATTGAGGACAAAAAGGACACTCTCAGAGTATATAGGGCATTATCCTACACTTAAGGGGTGTTCGAGGGGGACACAAAAGCTGACAATTTTGCAATTTCTCAAAAACTATAGATAGGGTCGCGATCAGATTTTGTAGTAATATTGAGGACCCATAGCAACCATGATCTTCACATACGGCAGGTACTTTCACCTAAAGGGGGTCGAAGGAGGGGGCACTAAAAGTGAAAATTTTGCGATTGTTTAGAAACTATACATAGGATCGCGATCAAATTTTGTAGTAATATAGAGGAACCATAGCAACCAGGATCTGCGAATACGGCATGTACTTACAACTAAAGGGGGACGAAGGGAGGTACTAAAAGTGACAATTTTGCGATTTCTCAGAATCAGTACATAGGATCGCGATCAAATTTTGCAGTAATATTGAGCAACAAGGATCTGCATATTCGTCATGTACAAGAATATTTTTTTTTGAGAAATCGCAAATTTTGTACTATTTTGTTCCCCCTTCAACACCCTCTAGGTGTGAGTACATGCCGTATGTGCAGATCCTGGTTGTTATAGGTACTCAATAATACAACCAAATTTGATCGCGATCCTATGCACACATTCTGAGAAATCGCAAAATTGTCATTTTCAGTTCCCCCCCTTCGACCTCCTTCAGGTGTAAATACATGTTGTATATGCAGATCCTGGTTGCTATAGGTCCCCAATATTACTATAAAATTTGATCGCAATCCTATGTACAGTTTTTGAAAAATCGCAAAATTGTCACTTTTAATGCCTCCCTTCCTTTAGGTGTAAGTACATACCGTATTTGCAAATCCTGGTTGCTATGGTTTTTCAATATTACTACAATATTTGATCGCGAACCTATGTACAGATTTTGAGAAATCGCAAAATTGTCACGTTTTGTGCCCTCCTTCGACCCAATTTGCGAGTTCCTAGTTGCTATGAGTCCTCAATATTAGTACAAAATTCGATCGCGATCCAATGTACAGATTCTGAGAAATCGCAAAATTGTCACTTTTACTGCATCCCTTCGTACCCCTTTAGGTGTAAGTACATGCCGTATTTGTAAATCCTGTTTGCTATGGGTTCTCTATATTACTACAATATTTGATCGCGATCCTATGTATAGTTTCTGAGAAGTCGCAAAATTGTCACTTTTAGTGAACCCCTCTTCGACCCCCCTTAGGTGTTTGTGCATGCCGTATGTGCAGATCCTAGTTGCTATGGGTCCTCAATATTACTACAAAATTTGATCGCGATCCTATGTACAGTTTTTGAGAAATCGCAAAATTGTCACTTTTATTGCCCCCCTTCGACAACACGTAAGTGTAGGATAATGCCCTATATACTCTGAGGGTGTCCTATTTGTCCTCAATACAGACAAAAGAATTGAATTCGATCAAATGTTTCCGCAAAAAGAAAATTTTTTGCATTGTTCCGCGCACAATCTTTCGAGCGCGCTCGGAGATTTCAAGGTCAAAGTTTGCTATCTCGGTTTGCTGTTTTCACACCAGTAGGCCTTCTTCCCCCTCCTGGTAGCGCCTGTGCACTGATCCTACACTACGTTCTGGTAAGTTAAGTTTTCGTGTGAAGTAATTTACCAGGGTTCTAGCTCATTACATAATTAAAAATCCATATGTAATCAACTCACCATAACAATACCACATACTCGCATAATCTCGTCTTCTGAAAAAACTTGATCGAGTTTGAAGAATTTTTGATGAAGTCTGCCACTTCTACTTTTTCCTTCTTGTACCTGGATGTGTTTTTCCTCTCCTTGCAGTGGGACTGTAATTTGTCCAATTTTGCCCATATATCGGGTAGAAACTGCTTTTGATATAAACATCGCAGGATTGTGATACATTGATAAATAGGATGGGGTATCCCAAAATTCTTTATTGAAACCTGAAACATTTTAAAATTAATATGATTCGTTTTACACTGAATGATTTACAATTATCACATTTACTTGTCCATATTCCACAAATTTTTCATTTACTGACTTAACTAAAGGAGCCGAAATTGGGCGAAAACCTCTTTAATTGAGTTTTTAATTAGTTTTTGAAACTCGAACTTTTTCTCAAAAACACGGATATATGAAAGGAAAGAGTAGAGTCCAGATGAATTTAGAAAGTTTACAGAAGTTCTAAATTGATATTTCTATACAAGGTGAGTATTGACCACTGCATAAATTTTAACCATAGGTTCTTGAGATCATAAAAACATTTTTTTCCATAACATTTTTCCAAATTCAGCTACGTTTGAAATTTATTATTTATTATTATTTGAAAATTTCAAATTAGGCAAGGACCTCTTTGTAGTCCAGTTTAGTTTAAATTAAAATCAAAGGTCATATATAGCGTACCATGTAATGTATTTTTTTGAACTTTTGGCGTACAATATTTGATTAGCAAACAATAAAGCATATAGATCATGGGTTAGTGACGAGGTGTCATTCAATTTGGCGTATGACATAAAAGCCTAGGGAAAAAACCCCAGTAAAAAAAACCCTGGCTACCCGCCTAAGTGTGTGCGTACAAAAATAAGCTGAAATATATTTGAGGGACTTCTTTCTTCAAGAGTGGTCTTCTATTGATGGAGACAGAGACTTCTTCAAGTTGCCCACATCGAATGAGGAAATGAAAAGACAAAAGCAGAAAAAAGAACTGAATACCGAAAATACGTATCACATTCATTTGAAATTTTTAACCCATTTCAAGAAAAAATCGGAGACATCATGAATAGCCCTAAAACCATATTGAAATTTATATATGGGACAACTATTGATGAGATGAGGTATTGTTTCTTCTGCTTCTCCACATTCACAACTTGCGCTTGGAACTGAGGTACATCTGAAAAGCATGCTATTGGTACGACCATGACCTGTTCTCAAACGATTAAGAACTGTCCAAATATTTCTTGGAAGATCAAAACCAGGAATTTTTTCAGAAGGATCAGAAACGAGATACTTATTGAACATTTCGTAAGAGTTCCACTCCCTCTTCCATAATTCTTTATCAGTTATGTTCATATTGAAGAACGTATTATGTCATAATGGTTTACGTGACTTCAATCTGGGAATTCTATTTTGTGGAATATATGAAATAATTGGGAATGAATTGGAAAAGAATGATATTTGTTCCAAAAATTCAGAGCTGCCGTCTGTCTGTGAATATGGGAAGGACAATTTCAGACAAAACTGGTAACCAATGATCCGGTGTAGATCATATGGTGCTAGTAATTATTCTCATGCATGTATTCAATTGTGCATCGATTTTTTGTGTATGTGCACTATTAAACCAAACAGAGCAACTACACTGCAGCTGCAGATGTTACATGTTCTTTTGGAAAAAAAGTCTATACTTAATTAATACTTAATTATACTTAATTAATACTATGTAAAGACTAAAAAATTTTACTGTATATATACAGTGCCTATTTGCCATCCGATACGATTGGACGGATTCAGCCAAGTAACGAACTAGACCGAGATATTCGGACAGTTAACCTATTCTGAAAATATGGGAACTCTAGCTCATCTCTTGAGAATGATCAATACTTGTGAACAATTAATTACACTAATTGTCAATAACTGCGATCATCTATTCGATCCATAAGAACTGATGATGATATGACGCCCCCAATGGAAACGTGATAATCATAAGAATATTTCTAATCATATTCAACAACAGATCTTATAAATACTTGTTCTCTTAGTGATACAATCCCAACACGAATTTGTACAAATATTCAAGATTTTTGTGAAATAATCCAATGGTTTTTGAAAATAGAGTAACAAATGTAAAGATGCAATATTAAAGTAGTTATCATCCTAAGATATTGACGATTGTTCGAAAAAAAAATTTTACACAATTCGAAAGCTTGTTACTTGTGAACAACCAGTATGCCAAAGTGAAATGGTTCTCTTATCGGGCCTTGTGATGACTTCTAATTTTTGCTTTCTGCATCAAAAAAGCAATAACCAAAATAGGACCAGTTGCAGTGGAACTATTTAGAAAATTCACATATTTCAATCCTCAAGATCAACAAGAGAAATGTTGGAAGCATGCACGTAAAGTCAGGTAGCTTTGGTGCTTTCTTTGAGCTAGCGAGTACTAATCGTAATTCAAACTTCGGAAAATCACATCTCTTTTTGTTCATCCCAGTGAATATAAAATTCAACGGATTCTCATAATGAAAATTGAAAAAAGCATAGAGGTTCCTTGAAAATTACCATGTAGAAATTTGTGTTTTGAACTGCGAAACTGCCAGGCTGAGATTACATATCAAGAAATCTGAAATATTTTCATCAAATCAACCTGGAAATTTCATCGCCCTGTCTCAGTCCGTTCGATAGTTATCGACCGCTTGGATAGCCAGCATAAGATTTCGACCACGGATTATTCATCAGTGAGTATAAAAATACCACTGATATCATTTTCGGCTAATAGTTTGAGAGACCACGTTTATTAGCACTTTGTACTGCAACGGCTTGCACCCCTTTTTCGTACGCCCCTGACTGGAAACGATTTCGCGATACCATGCATTACAGAAGATGTATGTGCTCTATGCTTATTTCTGTGTTCCGGAAGCTAACCTCTGTCGGTGACCTTCAGCGATTCAGCGATTTCTGTTCACGTTCTGTTTCCACGTTCATATTCTGAAGAAATTAAACAGATCAATTTCTAAGAGTAACTTTTCTGAGTTAAATATCTGCGAGAAGTACGTGATCGTTCTCGGTAAGTGAATATTCCCTCCCAGGAATTGGAATTTTGGTGTTTTTCGGTTATCCATGTGAGGGCACGTTTTTATTTTTACTTTAGCTCGATTAACTTCAGGACAGAACTCCTTCTCGGTTTAATTTGTTGCTCTGATGTGATTTTACAATAATTCAGTTTATATTTGTCTAAAAGAAATCGAGAGGAGCCCTGTTATATATGTCTTTGTATTTTCTAATGCTCTCTTGTTCACTCTAATATAGCTCCTCCCTGGGGGTTAAATTGCATCTTATGACGAAGCCAAGAACATCACAGTTTGATCTTGAGATGAGTTACACCATAGGCTGTTGAGCTACGTCCTTTCACTGGATTAAGCACTGTTAATTTGAGCTTGTGGCATGGTCACCTTCTTCGACTGAGATGAGAATTGCATCGTATCAAGTAGCTGTCTGAATACGATAGAGAATTCGTGCAGAAACCATCTACATGCCCTGATCCCTTGGCATAGAACATCTTCGTGGGAATTCACCTTATATGTGGAAAATTGGAGGATGCGCTTGGAGGCTCGACAATTGTTAAGATAAGTCCCTAATGTGTGTTGTACTTGGGAGATTGGACATTTGACACAACTTGTAACTTAATATTGTATCTTTTTATTGTACTCATTATATTTGTCAAAAACCGAGGGAGTTTTGTTGCTGGGATAATCGAGCCCACCCTGAGAAAATTAAGAGTAGAGTCTCATGCTCACCATCACTACTTAACGTGGCAATTAGAACGTTACACATTGGCGCTCAAACGTGGGACTCGAGGAACCTGGCAACAAATTAATCTCACTTATAACAACAAAACCAGTCTCTCATAGTATTTCGTTATCTACATTTATATATTTTGCTATTGCATGAGTTGATGTTATATTCCTTTCTGTTTACTATTATCACGTGCCTTAACTGTTATCATTTTGTGCTTTTTTAACTCCAATTATTATCTTATATCTAAAAAAATTTTTGAAGTCATGAATCCGGACTCCTTTAAGAGTCATGAACTCTCGTATGAGGTTGCGATACGCTTGGGCAGGGATGACAGGAGAACCGTTGAATTTAATCGTAAGATTTTGAGAGGTCTTTGGCACAAGCAGAGAGGGATGGAGGTCCTTCTGAGTATCAGAGTATTTTTTCTGTAGAGGATGACTTTCATGAGCTTTCTCTTTCGATTTCCGATTTAGAATCAAAGATATCTAAATTAACTCATAAGTCTGGCCTTGCCGATTTGGCCAAAATTGAGGATAGGTTATCTCACTGTGCTGGTCGCTTGAAACACATTTCACTTGAGGACGATACCTTGGAGATTCAAAAGCATGACATTAGGCTTAAGATTATTGATTTAGAGGCAGATTTCCATGACCACAAGCTCTCGACTAAAACTGCTACCTCCGTTCTTTCGGATCCTGTCACTCTAACTTCTCACTCTTCCTCTTGTGTACAATCATCTAGCAGTAAAGTGCCTGTTTATAAATGGAACATCAGAAAATTTTCTGGAAAGGAGCCACTCGTACCATTTCTCGAACTTTTGGATACTTTAAAGATCTCTCGTGGCTGTTCTGATGAGGACCTATTTGCCTCGGCTTCAGATTTATTTGAGTCAGATGCCTGGACTTGGTGGCACAATCACTTCGTTAGAAAATCTTTCAGCACGTGGTCGGAAATGGTGGATGCGCTCAAGGATGCATTTTTGCATGCAAATTATGATCAGGTTCTGCTCGATGAGATAAAGTCGAGAAAGCAGCGTTCACGGGAAAGTGTTGGTGTTTTTATATCCTCGATGGAAGCCCAATTTTATCGTTTAAATGTTAAAATTCCTGAGGTAGAGATGGTTAGGATTATTAGATCGAATTTGCTACCGGACTATGTGAGGGCATTGGTTTTGAGAGATATTGATACTCTGTCTGATCTGACCTCCTTGTGTAAAAGAGTGGAGGGTACTCTTGGGTTGAGCACCGTGAAGTCTCGTGAAGTTTCTCAGGTTAACTTGATTACATGCTGGAATTGCGACAAGACTGGACATAAATATTCATCATGCGTGAGGCGTCGGAATATATTTTGTTATGGCTGTGGAGCCAAAAATCTCATAAAATCGAGGTGCCCTAAGTGTTCAAAAAACGCAGATGCTGGTCACGTTATGGCAGAGGGCGTGATTCCGCATTTAGACCCTGCCAGAAGTCCAGGTCCAAGCGGCACAACATTGTAGGTACATTTGACCGTGAGGATTTTGATGATTGGTTGCTGAAGGTCAAAGCCTTCTGTTCAACTGAGAAAACACATCCCTTAACTTCCCAGCCAGAGCCTCTTACTCATTCTGTGTGTCCCTTGATAGAGAGAGTTTTTGATGATAATAGACCTTATCTTAGAGTGAAGATTTCTTCTGAAAGTATCTTAGCGTTATTGGATAGCGGTAGTAATGTGTCGATTATTGGTTCACCGTCGTTGTTTTTGCTGAAGAAGTTGAATTTACCTTTGAATTATGATGTTTCCTTACATGTCACCACCGCTGATGGAACTTTGCAGAGTACTCTGGGTTATGTTACTCTGAGTATTGAATTGGATGGTGTCTCGAGAGCTCTTAGGGTGTTAGTTATTCCTTCCATTTCTCAGGAAATGATTCTTGGGATGGATTTTATTCAGACTTTCAACCTTAGTCTGAACTTCACTGATTCCTCTTATAATTCTTCAGTGCTAAATTCATCTGCTGTTCATGTGATTAGACCTGCTGATGCCTTGACTCCGGCTCAGAGATGTAACTTGGAGGAAGTCATTGATCAATTTCGAATACTTGGACCGAAGGATAAAATAGGTAGAACTCATCTTCTGAGACACTCCATTAAGACGGAGGGATCTCCGATACGTCAGCGTCAATATCCTCTCTCACCTGCTATGCAGTCTGTCCTCAATAGACAGATAGACGAGATGCTAGAACTCGATATCATTGCGCCTGTTACCACTGTTTCTCCTTGGTCGTCTCCTCTTTGGTTGGTGGGTAAGAAGGATGGATCATATAGAGTTTGCTTTGATGGCAGAAAGATGAATTCTGTTACCCTCCCTGATTCATATCCAATGCCTTTGATTGAAACTATAATTAGTAAGGTGAGCAATGCCTCCTTTTTTGTCCTCAGTGGATCTGAAGTCTGCTTTCTTTCAAATTCCTCTTGATGATGAGTCCAAGTTGAAGACTACATTTGCTGTTCAAGGTCGTGGTCTCTTTTTTTTTAAAGTTCTTCCTTTTGGTCTGAATAATGCCTCCCAGGCTATGTGTCGTCTCATGGACATGGTCATAGGTTCATCACTGGAACCGTATGTGTTTTATTATCTGGATGATGTAATTATTGTCACCCCTGATTTCGAGACCCATGTTAGAGTGTTGAAAGATCTTGCCAACCGTCTTAGAGAAGCCAACCTTACTGTCAACTTTGAAAAATGTCAGTTCTGTCGTCCCTCACTTAAATTCCTGGGATTTTTGGTGGATGAGCATGGTCTAAGAACGGCCCTGATAAGGTTAGATCCATTTTGGAATATCCTGTCCCCACTAACACCACTCAGATTAGGCGATTAATTGGTCTCATTGGATATTATAGGCGATTTCTGAAGTATTTTTCTAGTGTCTGTTCTGCTATTTTGGACCTTTTGAAGGGTCGTAGGAAGGGACAACCTGTGCAATGGACAGATGATGCTAACACTGCCTTCATAAAGATAAAGCAGTTGCTCACCACGACTCCCATTTTGGCCAGTCCGGATTTCTCCAAGCGCTTTATTCTTGCTTGTGATGCCTCAGATGTTGGTGTGGGAAGTGTACTCTTTCAGGAAACCGATGGAGTTGAACATCCTATAGCATATTTTAGCAAATCCTTGTCAAAGTCTCAGCGAAACTACACCACGACAGAGAAGGAGCTTCTCGCCGTTCTACTTTCTATCGATCGATTTCGCCCTTACATTGAGGGAACTGAGTTCACGGTGATAACAGACCACTCTTCCTTGCAGTGGCTACATTCAATGAAAATCCCTCTCCCAGAATTGCTAGGTGGATGGTTCGATTATCTTGCCATCGCTTTAAGATAGTCCATCGGAGTGGCTCCTGAATACCGTTGCTGATTCCTTGTCGCGAATCCCTGAGGTGGCTGTTCTTGATCTTGGTACCTTGAGAACAGATAGTTGGTATCGTGACATGTGTGACAGAGTTGGAAGGAACCCTGAGTCCTTTCCTGATTTTAGGGTCTCTGGGGTGTTTTATACAAGCATATTATGTGTAGGTCCAGGTTCTCGGATAACTCTCCGGAATGGAAAATTGTGGTTCCGACGGCGAACAGATTGGAGCTTTTAAAGAAATATCATGACGATCCCTTGGCTGGACATTTTGGTGTTTTTAAGACCCTCTCTAGATTGTCTCAATTGTACTATTGGCCTAAGATGAGAAACTCCGTGAAAGCTTACGTTCGTAGATGTGGGGTGTGTGCTTCCTGTAAGTCTGGTAATTTGCCGCAAGCTGGTTTGACGGGAAATTACCGAAACATCAATCATCCTTTTCAACTGATATCTGCGGATTTAATAGGTCCATATCCTAGGTCAAAGAGTGGGAACCAGTATGTTCTCGTGGTTACGGATTGGTTTACGAAATTTGTCTTGGTGCATCCTATGGCTAGAGCTACCGCTAGGGCTGTTGTCAGCTTTGTTGAGAATCAGGT
Organism: Micraspis discolor; assembly: GCA_030674115.1. Lineage (NCBI taxonomy): Eukaryota > Metazoa > Arthropoda > Insecta > Coleoptera > Coccinellidae > Micraspis > Micraspis discolor. The sequence goes on from JARTUT010000909.1 coordinate 48,316, forward strand.
TTTCCTTATCTTTGGGGTTCCTCAGATAGTAGTGGTGGACAATGGAGCTCAGTTTGTTTCTAGGGAGTTCAAGAGCTTGATCGAGAGGTATAAAGTACAGAAAATGTGGTACAATGCGAGGTATTTTCCTCAAATAAATCCTACTGAGCGAGTAAACAAAACGATAACAACTGCCATAAGATCCTTTATAGATGAGAATCATAACACCTGGGACCAAAACATTCACCAGATTGCTCAGGCTATTAGGTTGGCCAAACATGAGGTTACTGGTTATTCCCTTCTTACTTGTGTTTTCATAGAAACGTCCCTACAGATGGCGCATTTTTTGGATTGATTTCAGATAATGCTCGCAATCTGGTTGAAGTGGAGAACAAGCTTTTGGATCCATCTCTGCAGCTCAGGAACTTCCGGAGATTTACAACACTGTCCAACATAGACTGTTAGATGCATATAAGAAAAATGCATGTCGATATAATCTAAGGAAGCGTGACGTTCGTTTTGCGGTAGGTGATAGGGTTTGGAAAAAGAACTTTGTCCTTTCGGATGCCTCCAACAAGTTTTCTGCGAAACTGGCTCCTAAGTATGTTCCCTGTATTGTTGATAAAGTGGTGTCTCCATTGGTCTATGGCCTGAAGGATCAGAACGGACACAAGTTGGGCAACTTTCATGTCAAGCATTTTAAGCAGGACCTAACTCGTCGGGAGTCCACCAGCTCTGGCGGGGATGATCATGAGTAGCACGATTATGACCTTTTGCCTCCTTAAACTCTTTCTTTCTGGTGCACCCCTTTTCGATTGGCAGTTGTTGCTTGCATTATCTTGTGTTTTTTGTGGTTTAGCCATGTTTGGTTTGAGCCTGTGGAGGTTCCTTTTGGCCTTTGGTGCTTGTATTTTCTTCAAATCTCGCAGGTTACGAATCTTCTTTGCGAGTGTTGCCATTGATCTGTCTGGAGTACATTGCGGATATGCAGCTGATAAGCCCTCTTTGGTGTAACCGCCGGTGTATTTTGGAGTTGTTTTTGAATTTGACGTCGAGTGACACTCTGACGTTTTCTTATGTACCGGATTGAAAGAATTGAGGCTCACCTTATTTTGTCGTAGATATCTTGTCTGATCTTATCATACATATCTTGTCTTATCTTGCCGCGAATATCTTACCTTGCCTTGTATCACATATCTTACTTTGTCTTACCGTCGGTATCTTGCCTTATTTTATCGCATGTATCTTGCCTTGCCGCGAGGTACATATCTTACCTTATCGTGCACATCTTACCTTACCTTATCGTACATATCTTACCTTACCTTATCGTATATATATATCTTACCTTACCTTATCGTACATATCTTGGTTTGCCTTGTCGTGTGTATCTTTCCTATGATTCCTTATCTCGATTTTGTCTCTGTAAGCTTATGCTTGCTGGCGCCCAATAAATTAAGCTGTGGTACCCTGGTGACGGAGGGTGTTTTGGATCCGCCATAGGCCTGGGAATGTGACCGTCGAACATCTGACGTGTTGATAACTATATATATATCTGATTTGACGTTTATCGATTTTGACATTTCCCGATTTTGACGTTAGTTTTTATCTTCTCTATATACCTACTTGTGTCTCTATGTATCCCGCTAGACTCGCGAAGAGTGTGACCTGTCGCTGGTCGTGCATCAAGCCGTAGCTTCTTGCCCACGAGGACCTTTGACTTTTACCCAATGTTGTCTTTATTACGGATTTTGACATTTCCCAATTTTGACGCTACCGATTCGGACATCACCACTCTAGGATGTGATGGGGGTCGTGGAGGATGCGACCTTGGTTAAAAAAGTCCTTCTTGTCCAGCACCTTGTTCGAGACCTTCGATTCGGGTTTTGAAGAAGTTTCTCTTTTAGTTATAAAAAGGTAAAGAAAATCATAAAAATCTCGGCCCATTATTTAATATCCTTTGTTGAATCGGTTTATGTTTTATTTTATTTTTCTTTTTCCCTTATATCTAAGCTGGACATGTCGGTACCTATTTGCCTTCAGCAGATAGGTATCTTTCACCTTTTTTTTTTTTTTTTTTTGTTGTGAAAACACCTTGGGGCGTTCTCTCTCGTCGAATCCCTTGCCTTGGCGTATCTTGGTATCTGGCCACCCTCAGTGACCACATATCTCATGACATTTGTTTAGTTTGACTTATATTTCGGGATTTTAATTGGAAAATTTCTCATTCTGAAAAATTTTCTTTCCTGGGAGGAGGTGTGTGCAACGGCTTGCACCCCTTTTTCGTACGCCCCTGACTGGAAACGATTTCGCGATACCATGCATTACAGAAGATGTATGTGCTCTATGCTTATTTCTGTGTTCCGGAAGCTAACCTCTGTCGGTGACCTTCAGCGATTCAGCGATTTCTGTTCACGTTCTGTTTCCACGTTCATATTCTGAAGAAATTAAACAGATCAATTTCTAAGAGTAACTTTTCTGAGTTAAATATCTGCGAGAAGTACGTGATCGTTCTCGGTAAGTGAATATTCCCTCCCAGGAATTGGAATTTTGGTGTTTTTCGGTTATCCATGTGAGGGCACGTTTTTATTTTTACTTTAGCTCGATTAACTTCAGGACAGAACTCCTTCTCGGTTTAATTTGTTGCTCTGATGTGATTTTACAATAATTCAGTTTATATTTGTCTAAAAGAAATCGAGAGGGAGCCCTGTTATATATGTCTTTGTATTTTCTAATGCTCTCTTGTTCACTCTAATATAGCTCCTCCCTGGGGGTTAAATTGCATCTTATGACGAAGCCAAGAACATCACAGTTTGATCTTGAGATGAGTTATACCATAGGCTGTTGAGCTACGTCCTTTCACTGGATTAAGCACTGTTAATTTGAGCTTGTGGCATGGTCACCTTCTTCGACTGAGATGAGAATTGCATCGTATCAAGTAGCTGTCTGAATACGATAGAGAATTCGTGCAGAAACCATCTACATGCCCTGATCCCTTGGCATAGAACATCTTCGTGGGAATTCACCTTATATCTGGAAAATTGGAGGATGCGCTTGGAGGCTCGACAATTGTTAAGATAAGTCCCTAATGTGTGTTGTACTTGGGAGATTGGACATTTGACACAACTTGTAACTTAATATTGTATCTTTTTATTGTACTCATTATATTTGTCAAAAACCGAGGGGAGTTTTGTTGCTGGGATAATCAAGCCCACCCTGAGAAAATTAAGAGTAGAGTCTCATGCTCACCATCACTACTTAACGTGGCAATTAGAACGTTACAGTACATGTGAAAAAGAGCACCGTGAGGTGTGTGTTTGAACTGAAACAGTATCTATGGATGACTGAAATAACTTGATGGATTGTTATCTTCCGAACTATGGATAAATGGAGATGGACTTCTCATTGCTAAATTCTACGAAAATTTCATATTTGAATTCAAGGAATCGAAGATTTTCCAAGGCCAGCATTTTTGTCGCGAAAATAATAAGTCATTTAATATGCGTACACTATCAAAATAACATTCGAAAGGGATTAACTTTCTGGACCCATGGTTCGCGAGTTTTTCATTAATTGTTTTTATTAATTTTTTATTTAATACTGTGCCATTTTATTCATTGATAATTTTTTTTATGAGTGTATAAAATTTATTTCTCAACTCTACTTGTAATTATTATAATCTGGTCTGACATATCTCCAATAAATCGCTTTTAATTGCAAACAAAAAAATAATTTAGATTTAATAAGGATTTCTATTAATATCATAATAAATAATAAAATATCATTAATTTGGTCGATTGAAAAATTTTTTTGAAGAACACAAATTTAGTTTTTTTTGTTCAGTAGTATTTAGCATTACCAGTATAGATGCGAAAGAACCGTCTGTTTGAAGTTAAATGTTTTGTGGTTGTGTGATCTAATGTGACCTCAAAAACTCCAAAGTCTCCTCGCTTCAAGAAGCTGATGTGATGAAATTTCAAAATATTTAGATTATCACTATCCTCTATGAATGCACAAACCCTTTTTGATATAGTATGTTGAATATATTAAATGAACACCTCTTTATTAAAGATTTTGAAATAATCTATGTTTCAGCGTTATTCAGAAATACAAATTCTTATCCTCCAAAATAGTGAAGGTATATTGCACAATAGTGATCTTTACCACGATGGTTGGACAGTTAATGTTTTCTGTCATTCTGAAAATCCTAGCTCATTTCTTTCAAAAGTTATAATATGTGCAACTGGCTGATAGTATTGACTCTACTTCTGTAAAAATGATAGATAACTGTTCCACTATCAACAAACATTATAATTACTAGAAAACCCTTCTAAAGTCTTGAAATAATCAGAAATGAAATAAAAAAAAAAATACCCAGCCCCAAAAAATAAGAATTCAAATATATTGATATTTCAATAAAAAACTCGATCTAATTGCATTTAGTACTGATCTGTAAAGATTTACCAACAGGCTGAGGACGTAGTGTTGATCATAAATAAACTGAAAATTTTACTTTGGAATTAGACGTCCGTATAGAGGACGTCGGATACCAAATGGACGTCGAATTGTTAGGAAAAACGCAATGTGTGGCTGTCCAATGTCGGTTTTCTGTAAATATGGGTGCGTATAAGTTATATTAAAAAAATAATAAAAAAAATAATATACAGGGTGGCCATTTGAAAACAAAACAGACGAGATTACAGACGAAATAAATTTTCTTGATAGAAATGCTCGGACAGGTCGATTTTTGTTTCAAAGGAGACAACTTAAGATATAGATTACGAACGCATAGCGCTTCAACCCTTGCTACTACAACCCTCACCCCCAAATTTTGAATAGAGAAGTGATACCTCATTCGAAAGGTATTTTTATACTGATTTCAGCACAGTCATTTTTTTAAATTTTATGCATTAGTTTTTAAAATTTTCTCAACTAAGTATTTGAAAATGAAGTGGTGTTTTCATGGCACTTGTAGTGTTTTTTGTGAAAAATCGACATTTTGAGCTTCAAAACAACCATAACTGTGGTTTCCTTCCTCCAATCCACTGACATAGAAATCTTTAATCAAGATGTCGAACAAACAAAGCGTATTGCGAAGGAGCTCAATATTATCTTCGATATAATTTCAGTGTTTCCAATAACATGCGGTAACACTTGATGGATAGAAATCTCCAAAAAGTCCAAATACGTACATATCTCTAATCAGATTACCAGGTAAGAAAATCAAATCATTAATGATGCCACAGAAATATTCCAGTCCCAATTCGTGAAACGATTTCCGACTTAATTATGAAGTGTTTTCTCAGTTGGCTTCAATATGTTTTCATTTTGTTGATTATTGAATTCATATCTTCTTCAAAAAAATGAGAATCGATAATTTTTTATTTATTACGAATAGATCATTAAGTTGGCTTACTGGTTCTTTGACATGTAAATTATTCCTAGTTTTGAATCGAGACTTGTATGTATTCTAATTTATTGTTCGACATGGTTTATTCAATTGCAGAGCGGCTGGAAATAATTTCACTTTTTTTTTTTGGAAACAGTCAATGTGCGAATAGAACCGCAGTAATCTTCAATCAACGACATTAAGATAAACATGTTAATAGGGAGTATGTTTTGGAATTATTCTCAAAGTTTCAAGGAACCGGGTCCGTGGCTGATAAAAACGTAACATGGAAAGAAATGAAGCAGCTGAAGTAGCTGTTCTTGGACAGATTACTCTGAATCCAATGACGAGTACGAGACTGCTAGTACATGAATCTGGTTTTATACGAACTCGAATTGCAAATATTTTGAAGCATCATAAATTCTATCCTCACAAAATCCATCTTTCACACGCACTAAACGAAGATGATTTTGACCGTCGTGTTGAATTTTGTGATACAATGGGTAAACGAGTAACTGCTAATCCCAATTATCTGTACAATGTTTGTTTCTCCGATGATTGTTCTTTCGGAACGGCACAGTAAATAGACACAGTTGTCGTTATTGGGCCGATGCTAATCCGAGATTGTTCCACGAAGTTTATACTCAACAATGTCAATTATTCGCAAAAAATTCATTCAGGTGATGAAATTAACTAACGCATGAATATTTCGAGAACTAATGAAAAACAATTACTGAAATCAGTATAAAAGTACTTTTCAAATGAGGTATCACTCACCCCATCTTTCCTATTCAAAAATTGGGGGTTGGGGTTGTAGCAGCAAGAGTTGAAGCGATATGCGTCCGTAACCTGCACCTTAAGTTGTCCCCCTTGAAACAGAAACCGACCTGTCCGAGCATTTCTATCGAAAAATTTTATTTCGTCTGTAATCTCATCTGTTTCGTTTTCAAATGGCCATCCTGTATATAAAATTACATGATTATCCTCCTGTATTGTTTCACAGATTCTTTGTATCGTCTTCATATCAATCTTCATATATCCATGTGCTATTTTGCGCACTGAACATATTGTTTATCTTTGAGACGCGACATTCTCTACAAAGCAGCGTCAAATGGTATGTTGAATTTAGAACTGTCTTTCACTCAGTACGCTTGTAGTGTTGTTTCCAAATAAAGTATTTTTTTTTAAATCTACGTTGCTCCCAAAAAAATTATAATTTGCCAAGAGGTCTGGGATTGTGCCAGGTTGAAGTTTTCTGCGCGTGCACTAAACGTATCGTAAGAGGGAGTTCCATCCAACTGTCAGTTTCAATTTTTGAGTGCAAAATAGAATCAATGAGGAGGAAAAGAAGTCCAATTGATCGGGTAGCGTCCCTCAATGGTTTCAGATGTTTGGAAATTAGCGTGGCAAATTCCTTTCTATTTCCCCAAGTAATTAAAATAATCTGGCCCAAAGTTATTTCATTTTTTTTGCACAGACTTGCGTGTACAACTTGTAGAAGTTTTTTCTAGGTTTCTTATAAAAAAACGATTATTCATATTCAATATTTTCATTTGATTATTTGAATTATCAGAAAGTTTTCCCTAGGTTTTTCATAAGAAGAAACCGAATTGTGAAATTAAAAACAAGATTTTTAGAAGTATTTATAATTAATATTTACAATTACTTCCATTAAACATTTTGGTTTTGAAAAGAAAAGAAAATCTGATAGGCTAGAAATGGCAAACGAGAGAATAGATTCAAATATTGCAGAAAAATTTACATCTCTATTATAGTAGGGGAGCCCAAGAGGGGATATGAAGAGATACTCGAGCGCGTCAGAAAACTATACGAAGTGAAACCTTATTCCTTGTAATGCACTTCTACAATACATAAACCATTTATATAAAGATGTGCTCCGAGAACAGTCCGTCAGGTACAGGTATACCTGCGCAGGTATGCATCGTGTGTAGGGACGTTCCGGTAAACCGGACGGTTCGTGGTTTCGTTAGCAGCGACCGTACGGTAGTACACCGAGTCGAATCTCGAATTTGTTCCGGTGACCTGTGCAGGCTTGAAAAACTACGACACACACGCTCCGGTCGACCTGCATAGATATGCCTGTACAGTTTAGCATTAGATTGATGCCAGGTGAGTTGAATACATACAGAACAGAATATATTTCAATGATCTGATGATGATGGAAATGGGTGAGTAGCCAAGTTGTAAAAAAGGAACGCGTGTAACGTTCACACGCGATGAAACTGAAGCTTCTTTGGCATTGTACGAGATGGCAATTAAGTTAAAAATCAATACATAATATAAAATTAAAAAAACATTTATGGATAATGTAACACAAGTAATATATTCATCAACTAGTAAGCGGGTAGATCTATGGGCCCGTAGATCCATAGGCCAGTAGATCCATAAGCCACTAGTGCAATAGGCCCATATATCAATATAGACCATAGAGTGACCATAGTATATATATATTCTTTTGAACTTTTGGCTGACAATATTCAGTTAGCAAACAATAAAGCATATAGATCAGGGGTTAGTGACGGGGTGTTATACAATTCGGCGTATGACATGAAAGCCTAGGGAAAAACCCCAGTAAAAAAAAAACCCTGGCTCCCCGTCTAAGTGTGAAAATACAAAAATAAGCTGAAATATATTTCAGGGACATCTTTCTTCAAGAGTTATCTTCTATTGATGGAGACAGAGACTTCTTCAAAGTGCTCACATTGAATCTGGAAATAAAAAGACAAAAGCAGAAAAAAAACTGAATAACAAAAATACGTATCATATTCGTTTGAAATTTATAACCCATTCCAAGAAAGAGTAGGAAACATCATGAATAGCCCTAAAACCATCTTGAAATTTATATATGGGACAACTATTGATGAGATGAGGTATTGTTTCTTCTGCTTCTCCACATTCACAACTTGCGCTAGGAACTGAGTTCCATTTAAATAGCATGCCATTGGTACGACCATGACCTGTTCTCAAACGATTAAGAACTGTCCAATTGACCATAGTATGCGGGTAGATCCATAAGCCCGTAGATCAATGAGTCCTTAGATCAATATAGGCCAGTAGATCCATAAGCCAGTAGTTCAATTAGCCCATAGATAAATATAGACCATAGATCAGTTGAGCGCATAGATCTATGTAGCGCACAGAAACACGAAACACGAGAAAGATACTCGTTGAAAGCAAAGAAACTTGAAAGAACGCGAAGAGACACGGAAGAAGGCGAACGAACACGAAAGAACGCAAAAACCACAAAAGAAAGCGAGATAACATGAAAAGACCCGAAGAAACACGAAATAACGCAAAAAGCCCGAAGGAACCAAAAAACCCGAAGGAACGCAAAAAAACATGTTAAAAGCGAAAAGACATGAAAGAACTGGAAAAACGCGAAAAACACGGAAAAACACGAAGAATCCTAAAAACAAGAAAGAACGCGAAAAACATGAAAGGGCCCGATGAAACACGGAAGAATCGGAAGAACTACGAACTACGATTGCACAAAGCCCAAAGGAACCTGAAACAACCCGAAGGAATGCGAAAACCTCGTCGAAAGCGAAAAAACATGAGTGGATTGTAAGGAACGCGAAAGAACCCGACCAAACACGAAATAACATGAAAGAACCCGAAGTAATACGAAAGAACGAAAAATCCAAAGAAACCCAAAAACCCAGAAGGAGCACAAAATAACCAAAAGGGCGCAAAAACTCGAAGAAAACCTAAAAACCCTGAGGGAGCACAAAAACCGAAAGCGTGCAAAAATACCGAAAGAACTTGTAAATTGCACACCCTGTATATCAATCGATCGCGAATTCATTGTTAATGGCACCCCTGTATGACATTTCATTGAATTTAGCTCCCTTACACGGAAAAGCACGAAAACTTAAGAAAAATCTGGTGAATGTCAGCGCTATTCAGATCTGACACCTGTATGTGAATCGAAAATATTTTATCGAATTAAGAACCAAAACACCCCGAAGGAACACAAAAAGCAAAATTTGCGCTAAAAAAAAAAAAACAAAATAACTTGTAAATTGCACACCCCGTATATCACATGATCGCAAATTCATTGTAAATCGCACACCCTGTATGATATTTCATCGAAATTAGATCCCATACACGAAAAAACATGAAAACTTGAAGAAAAATGCATATGTGACACTCACTATATAATTGATTTGCAGTGTGTGCTTTTTCCATTAAATATTCAGACGGAAAAACTCTCGAAGAAAGACTCTGGTGAAAGTCAGTGCTGCCAATGTGCACAGCCCGTATATCAATCGATCGCACTCGGTGCATTCCACAAAGGTAGTATAAACATTATTCGATAAAGCTCTATGTAACACCCTGTATATGAATCGAACATATTTTTTCCATAAAAAATAAACCAAAAGTATATCGTTTCAACTACATCAATTTTACAAAGGTAAAATAAAAATTGTTCGAAAAAGGTCTGAAGGTGTATTCATGAACAGAGTGCTTCGCCATTTTCTCCTTAATAAACAAAGTGGGTCCGATTCTAACATAGAGTATCATAAGTTGGATCTAAGATGTCTAAAATACTGATGTGTGCACTCCTCCGATTTTGTTTTACAGGTTTGGCGACATTTTCTCTCCGTCAGGTAGCGCCACTCAAATTTATTCGAATGTCAGCTTCTGATTAGAATAAATTATTTATTGCGTTATTCGGAATTTTTGTATGAAAATGTGTGAAAAGTGATTATCCATTTTTTATAATGCGTTTTCGTATTTTATGTGGACTTTCAGTGTGCCAAATGTGAGTAGAAATGATTTTTTTAATGACTCATGTGAAATTGTTCTATATCAAGTAACAACTAAATATTATGCGTGCGTTTCAAGAATCCTCAAAAGATATACGCATTTCAAACACTTATTTTCATAGATATAATTGATCAAATAAGTTCTTTTTTCTGCTTTTGTCTTTTTATTTCCAGATTCGATGTGGACAACTTGAAGAAGCCTCTGTGCCCATCAATAGAAGACCACTCTTGAAGGAAGAGGTCCCTCAATTATATTTCAGCTTATTTTTGTACTTTCACACTTTGGCGGGACCCAGGTTTTTTTACTGAGGTTTCATACGCCGAATTGTATGGCACCCTGTCACTAACCCTTGCTCTATATGCTTTATTGTTTGCTAACTAAATATTGTGAGCCAAAAAGTTCAAAAGAATATTATATATACATATATTGAAATTATTTACTTTATGTGTATGTTATATGAATTAAAACTTTATGAGAATGAGAATACATATTTTTCATCATTACAGAAAGAGAGCTCCCAAATCACCCATGCCATCCTGTAGTAACTATTTTGAACCGGACCTCTCATATAAATCATTCCCAGTCCAATAGAAAACATTCCTACTGATATTACAAACCTTTTCCTGGTTATCCAAAATGATGAGATCAGAAATTAATAAAACATACATAAATGAGCATCAACTAACCATAAATCCGGCTTGTAAAATCTTTATAGAATAATACTGAAAACATTTATGTTTGAGCAAGAGACCATGTATTAGTGAAAAAATCATACTTCAATGTATTAGAAAAAAAATGGATAAACCTTACTAATTGAAAGCATTACGTGTTCAGAACTCGCATCACAAGAATCTTTATTTGAAAGCCAGTTAATCGGTGAAATCCATGAAATATTTGTCTAGTTAATTTTTCAGGGGAATGAAATAAATTTCTTTCATTTTCGAGGTTAATTTGATTTAAAATTTCAACAAATGTAAATTTATGAATGAATTACCTTGTGGCTCCCTCATGTGAGTATAAAACTAAACAGTCGCCATGTCCCAAAAAGTAAAATGACGTTTCCATTCAAAATTTGACATGTGGGCGCCAGGGACGAAACGCATAAGTAGGGATAACACTTTCGATCCTACATTGGTGACCCCGACGTGATGGGAACGGTTGTCTTTACGACGTGTCTTGGAAAAGCAGACGGTTGACGCTTGAGGTATACTCGCTCCTCTCTGCAACTTCCAACGAAACTCTAGACGCCTTTCCCATTCCGTACAATATTCATGGTCTGCTGCGGTATTGCGGATTTGCTTAGGTTCACATCACCCGTCCGCACCATACCTTGTAATGTAGCTCAGCTCAGGTGGCCATCACCCGGCTATACCTACTGACCTTGTAACACGCTTTGGTTTCGTTCCTCCGTCACTGGTAAGGGAGTGTGTAGCGGCACTATGTTAGCGGCAGGGTAGTGTATAGGGATCACTTGGTGGCACCTCATATAACCCCCGCATAGCCTAATTCACAGAGCTTCGGTGGCCCAGAGGTAAGCGCTCAAGTTTCACACCGACTAGGTACTAGGTGCCGGGTTCAACTCTCGGCGGCTCCTCAAACTGCTAAACCCCTGCGTCTATGGCATGGCGCAAACAAGCCGTATTGATGAGTCCAAATGTGTGCACCAGGGACGAAACGCATAAGTAGGGATAACACTTTTGATCCTACATTGGTGACCCTGACGTAATTTGAACGGTTGTCTTTAAGACGTGTCTTGGAAAAGCAGACGGTTGACGCTTGAGGTATACTCGCCCTCTCTGCAACTTCCAACGAAACTCTAGACGCCTTTCCCATTCCATACAATATTCATGGTCTGCCGCGGTATTGCGGATTTGCTTAGGTTCACATCACCCGTCCGCACCATACCGTGTGGTGTAGCTCAGCTCAGGTGGCCATCACCCGGCTATACCTACTGACCTTGTAACACGCTTTGGTTTCGTTCCTCCGTCACTGGTAAGGGAGTGTGTAGCGGCACTCTGTCAGCGGCAGGGAGTGTGTAGGGATCTCTTGGCGGCACTCTATATAGCCACGCATAGCTTAATTCACAGCGCTTCGGTGGCCTAGAGGTTGGCGCTCAAGTTTCACACCAACTAGATACTAGGTGCCGGGTTCAACTCCCGGCGGCTCCCTCAAACTTCTAACCCCTGCGTCTATGGCATGGAGCACACAAGCCATACTGATGAGTCCAAATGTGTGCACCAGGGACGAAACGCATAAGTAGGGAACACTTTCGATCCTACAGATGCAAAAATTATGGCAATGTAATACGGGATGGGATGAATCTCGTCCACATAATATTCACACTGCGTGGGTGGAATTTAGAAAAAATTGAGTAAGTTGAATGAAATAGCGTTCGATCGGAAAACATTAATTGAAAATGGGATTCGCACAGAATTACATGGGTTTTGTGACGCCAGCGAAAAGGCATACGGAGCATGTGTGTACCTGCGATCAACAGATTCCAATGGAAGAATTTATTCAAATTTAATATGTTCAAAAATCGAATAGCTCCTCTACAAACAATTTCACTTCCCAAATTAGAATTGTGTGCGGCTTCGTTATTATCCCGTCTAGTGAGCACGGTATTGAGCACAATCGAGTTAGTGAGGCGGATCGATGAGATTGTCTTATGGTCGGATTCGTCTATCACTTTGCAATGGATTAATACTCAGCCATATTTGCTGAAAACATTCGTCGCAAATAGAGTCTCAGGAATTAGGAAGGTAAAGAGTACCATGAATTGGAAACATGTACCTTCAGAGCACAATGCAGCAGATATTTTGTCGCGCGGGCAAATGCCATCGGATTTCGTAAACAATGAACAATGGAAAATCGGGCCCATGATAAAGAGAAACTGAATCAGCGTGGCCTAAGCAACATATGAAGACTGTTTCATTGAGTGAATTGAGGCCGAATATAACATTAACAGCAAAAACTGAAGACTCATCCTTCCTAGAATTTAGTTCTGGAATAAAACGAAAAGGGTAATGGCTTATATTTTGCGTTTTAAAGAAAATCTTAAAAGGGTACTGATAAATTGAAGGGATGTTTATCTCCTGCAGAAATTGATCAGGCATTCAATAAAATTGTAAAGTTGGTGCGGAGGAGCGTTTTCATGAAGTCAAAATTAAATTGGCAAAACACGGGTGCTTTAGCAAGAGTAGTGACCTCAGGGCACTCAGTCCATTTTTGGATGATTCGGGCATTATAGGAGTTGGGGACGCTTGAAAATTCTAGTCAGTTATATCAGGAAAGACATCCGATTGTATTGCCTAAGGGACATCATATAGGTAACGGAACTAATTCTGAGGGATTACCATATCTCAAATTATCACAGCGGTGTTCAGGCAAATTTGAATGCGGTACGATCTAAATTTTGGCTCATAAATGGGAAGGTCATTATCAAACAAATGGTGCATAAGTGCATTACATTTGATGACGAGATATTGTTGATGATGGAGCTCGTGTTGAATGATTGTTTGGGCTATTACCATCATCAATTGTGGATGTAATGATTTCCGACGTTTCGATAGACATCTTTTATCTTTATCAAAGAGAAAAAATCAAGAAACCTTTTAAAAATTATCAATTTTCAAAAAGTCAATATTGACAGAAGTCATGAAAGAAAATGAACGATGTTATATACTCATCTGTGATATGATGATCTTTTTAAGTTGGATCGAACTATCGGCGTCCAAACTTCTGGCAGATCTATAGATGGAGCACTTATGGAATCAGGTGTTATTTTCATAAATGCTGCTTCTTTGATTTTTCTTCTTGCAAGTTTTTCTTCTTTGGATATTATTGATGCTTCATCCCACTTCATACGATGATTCTCATCTACAGCATGTTGGACCAACCTGGATTTGTCGCTGTCTAGTACTCGTAGAAGCTTCTGATGTTCTTTTTATTCGTACATTCAGAGGGCGTTTAGTTTCTCCGATGTAGGATCTTCCGCACTCGCAAGGTAATTCATATATGCAGTTCTTTGTCCTTTGTGTCTCATTATTAGGCTTAACTTTTTGTAAGTTTAGCTCTGATAGTGTCTTGAGTTTTGAATGCAGTCGTTATGTTGTATCTATTTCCAATTCTTCTCATTTTCTCCGACAAACCTTTTACATAAGGAATATATCTGTTGGTTCAGGTTGACTTTCTCTTGTTCGTCTAGCTTTTTCTAATATCTTTTGGGGTAGCCATTGCTTCTAAGAGTTTTCGAGATGTTATTTATTTCTTCATTTTGGTCTTCTTCAGAGCAACAAATATTTATTGCTCTATCAAATAAACATTTTGCTACTCCCAATTTAGTATTTAGTTGGTGGTTTGAATCAAAATGTAGATATTGTCCTGTGTTCGTTGGCTTTTTATACACAGTGGTTCTTGGGATTATATTTTGTTTATGTACGAGTACATCTAAGAATGGAAGTTGTCTGTGTTTCTCGACTTCAATTGTGAATTTAATTGATTCCTCTTGATTGTTTAGATATTGAAGGAATCCATTCATAGTATCTCATCCATGTTGCCAAATAATGAAAGTATCATCTACATATCTTTTCCACAGTTTGGGTTTAAGTGCATATTTTTCTAATGCCTTCTGTTCGAAAATTTCCATTATAGATCAGCTAAAATTGGTGATAGTGGTGAACCCATGGCCATTCCAAATTTTTGTTGATAAAAGATGTCATCAAATTGGAAATATGTTGATTCAATACAAATAGAAAGCATTTCCTTAATTGCATTCACGCTTAGTGTAGTTCTTTCACTAAGGGTTTGATCTCCTTCAAGCTTTTTCCTAACTATGATAAGTGTTTTATCTGTCGGAATATTAGTGAAAAACTGGTAATGTCGAAGCTGACCATAACGTCTTCTTCCATGTTTTCTTGATGTTTCATTATTTCTATGAAGTGTTTCGTGTTTCTTATCATCGATGTTGAATTACTTTTTAATGGTGATATAATTTTCAGCAGAAATTTAGCCAATTGGTGCATGCTGAATTTTTTGAACTCACAATTGGTCTTAGAGGAATATTTGCTTTGTGTATTTTTGGTAGACCATATAAATGTGGTGGTTTACTGAAGTGAGGTGTAAGTCTTGATCTAACGAATTGATCTGGAAATTCATTTCGATATTTATAAAAGATTTTGTAAATCTTGTTTTCAACTGTGGTGGTAGGGTCCTTTTTAGTTTTTTGTATTTTCCTGCTTTTAATAATTCATTGATTTTTTATTATAAGAGCCAACATCTAGAATTACAGTAGGCGTTTCCTTTGTCTGCTGGAAGTATCTTTATGGAGTTATCCGAGTTAAGATCTTTTAATGCCCTCTGTTCAGCTTTATTTATTCATTTATTTATTTAACTACAAATGAATACGAACAGGTACAAACCCAAAAACAGTATTCTCAAATTTAAATGCCATTACACTGTGTGCAACGAGTATCTATTCCAATAAACACTATCATTCATCTATTACACATTAAAAAATATACACATATATATACATATACTCATTCACATACAAGATTATCGAAATACTCTATAATGAAAAGTAAAACTCAAAAAAAAAGAGACCAACCGGCCGACCTCAACAGTGGGAAAAGCCTTCCCTCAACCGTCTTTTCAGACGACCAATAGAAAAGCTAAACAAATCAACGTCAAAAGAACGAATTGCCTCATTGCATGTTGTTAGCATCCTAGTTAGTGGGGAATTCTTCGAAATATTCGTTCTTTCAAAAGGGTAAAAAAAATCCTGACGTCTCAATCTGAGATCTGGCACCGAAAAACGGTATCTGCTGAAGGACATAAGACACTTCAAGACAGTTATTCAAAATTTTAAACAAAAATAAAATGTCAGACAATTTCCTTCTGTCCGAAAGTCTTACTATATTAAATTTCTCACGAGCTTCCGTGTAATCATGATTTTCGATTATTATGTTGCTTCTGAAAGAGATAAATTTCAGAAACCTGTTTTGTACGCTTTCAAGTCGTCTTATGTAACAGCTATATTGGGGATTCCATATCACGGACGCGTAGTTCAACCTACTGAATACGAAGGAATAGTACAACGTAGCGAGAGTCCCACTTTCTCTGAAGGAACGGCCATGACGAAAAATATACCCTGAGCATTCTATAGCTTGACTTAATAACTTCCTCTATATGTTGATCAAATAACAACTTCGAATCAAATATTACTCCCAAATCTTTAATGTCGGTCAAACGTTGAAGGTTACGATTGTGAATTTCATACGAAAAATCTATTACCTTGAAATTTTTAGTAAAAGTTAGCAAGTGACATTTATCTAAGTTCAAAAAGAGAGAGTTTGCCTTACAATAGTCCGAGAGTCGATCAAGATCGCTCTGAATTCTTAGACAGTCATCCAAGCTAATTACTCTTCGGTATAATTTCAAATCATCGGCATAAAGTAAAAACTGGGTATGATGAAAGCAAGTCGAAATATTATTAATGTAAACTAAAAACAGTAAAGGCCTCAGGTGCGAACCCTGGGGCACTCCAGAGTATTATAAAACTTATTTGATCTTGTGCCATTTACAGTAACAAACTGACTTCGGTTCGAGATATAAGACTTCAGCCAACGCAACAAATCCCCACAAATTCCAACTTCAGCGAGTCGACGAGTCAAAACAGAATGACTTATCTTATCAAAAGCTTTCTGGAAATCGGTGTAAATAACATCAGTCTGACAACGGTTCTCAATACTGTCCTGAAGGTACTCAAAAAGGTAAGGAGGTTTGTTTCAACGTTCCTTCCCTTGAAAAAGCCGTGTTGTAGGTCAATTATAATCCGCCTCAGATGGCAAGCCAGATATTTATAAATTAGTGATTCGAATAATTTAGGAATTGCCGAAATGATACTAATGGGCCGATAGTTCGTTATATGGTTCTTCTGACCAGCCTTATGAATCGGGATAATAGAAGACGTTTTCCATAAGTCAGGAAAAATGCCTGTCGATAGTGAGCTGTTGAAAATTATAAAAAGTGGAGCGCTAAGATTGTTATGACATTTTTTTAAAAATATAGGAGGAATTCCGTCAGGGCCGGGGCCCTTCGACGCATCTAAACTTCTAAGCGCCGAAGATATCTCTTCTTTACTCAATGATACGCTACTCAAATAATTGCTACTGTAAATATTCTCTATTTCATCCAAATTATTAATTGCAACTTTGTCCTGTTCGAACACGCTTTGAAAAAACTCTGCAAAAAGCTCAGAAACGTCTTCAGGCGTCGTAGCTTCCCTATCCTCAAAATTAATTTTAGATGGAAAGTTGCCGCTTTTGTTTTTGTGAGATACAAATTTAAAGAAATCCTTTGAGTTATGCGAAATTCTGCCCTCAATGTCATGAATGTAGCTCAGGTAATCAGATGTCATCGATTTTTGACATCCGCCGGAGATATCGGTACTGAGCTAAGTCGCCCGAACTATTATAGATTTTCCATTTTTATGATAAAAAGTTTTTTGTCTGATCAATTTTATAGTTTGTTTTTTGTAATATGGGGAAACTTCCGATTAACATTGAATTTATTGACATTTTCGTCGATAACCTTTTTCTAGAATATCATAAAAAGTCTCCACTTTTTCGTTTGCACCCCGTGATTCAAAATAGACTGCCAATCAATTTGAGATAACTTAAAATCAATCAGATCATAATCGGCCTTTTTGAAATTTAACTTTGGAACATTTAATCCTCCCTTAAGAGGCTTAATATAATCTACATCTAAAAATACTCTAAACATGGGTGATGAGCATCTTCCGCCACAAAAAGGATTATCGCACTTTTTCAGATTAACTATTTTGTGCTTATTACACAACACTAAGTCCAGAATTCGATTATGCGAGTTTTGAATATGATTAAATTGTATCAATTCCGAAAAATTCAAAGCATCTATAATTTCCGCACACCTACTGTCCACACCAACAGGCTCCATCCCACAATCAGCGACCGATTTTCTCCAACACACCGCAGAACAGTTGAAGTCCCCGCAGAGCAGAAACAGATTATCACCTATTCTCAACTTGTTGTTCTCCAAGATCCCAATGAAAGACGCCGCAGCAAAATCATCTCCCGGTGGCAAATAGACGAAACACAAATAGAGTTTTGTTCTATTCACATTCACCAACAACCACAGATCCTCCGCCTCACTTTCGAAATTAGTCAGGCGTTCGGCCTGTAGCCGATTCCGCACTGCAACAAACACACCGCCATCCTCCCTTTTTGTTGACGAACTTGATTGTCGGTCTCTTCGAAATATAGTGAAATCAGTTAGGTCTGCTAGTTCATGATCCAAAATATCTTTGTTGAGCCAAGATTCCGTTATGAAAACTATATCGTGTCGGTTAGCTTGCATAGATAAATTAAAATTCACCAACTTGGTGCGCAAACCGCGTACCTTTTGGTAGCTTGCGTGGAGAACCATTTCGAAAAGATAAACAAAAAGAACTTTGGGTTAGAAAGCAATGCCGGTATTACGTTACTTCAATCGGATGATGTCAGATTCATTAGTTATTTGCATAATTCTGGAACTATCATTTTTACGTATTAGGATACTTCCGTTCTGGCTCCAAATATATTTGTAACCTTTTTTCCCTTGCCGCAGTACGGGCTGCCTTATACAGGACCTTATTAGAAGTAGTAAGATGTTCGTTAATAAAAATCTTCTTGAAATTGAATCAACCTGAAAACCAGGCTTACCACCCTGTTCCATCCGCTTAGTCTTAACTGCTGACAAAAATCTGTCCCTTTTGCTCTTGGTTGTGAATTTAACGACAATATTTTTTGGTTTATTCTCAAACTTAGTAGGGACTCGAGTTATAAAATCAATTGAGGTATCCGTAACTATATGCTTTAAAAAATCTCCAATCTTCTTGAAAATAGTTATGAGATTTTCGTCCTTTTTTTCAGGCACATCCACAATCTCGACATTATTAATTCTCATGTTTTGCTCAAGGTTATGTATTCATGTATTCTACTATTAGCAGCAGAGATATCCTTCTTCAGCTGTTCATTTTCGGTTTTTACCTGAGAGGTTACTTTTATTACTTGATCTAACTTGGCCATTTTTCCTTCGAAATTAGATACTTTAGCTGAGCAGAAATCAACCGATGATCGAAGGTTAACAATTTCATTTTTCATAGCAACCATTTCGTTCCTGACTGATACCACCGTGCGTAGAAGTTCCGCAGAGGTTTCCTCCTCGCCCGATCGTTCCTCCGCCTCTGGATCATCCGCACCGGGTGACACCACGATGTTTCGAGCGATGCCCGGAGCTCGGCAATTTGAACACGACCAGTTTCCTCCCGGCAAATTTGTTATAGCCGCTAACTGATTTCTTGCGACGTCCGAGCATCTGTTATTGGCGTGGAAAAACCACGACATTTTCCATTGCACTGTAAACCTGGCGATTTCTTCGTTACCGCATTAGTACAAATTACGCATGTAGCCATCACTATTTCAATTGAAAAATTACTGGTACACGCAAAAATACGTCAAACGATATTAATTTCAACAATTAGATTGAATATTACACAGTTTAAATCACAATTTAAAGAGCAGATATCGAATACATCTGTTCACGACGAATGTTACAACAACAAAAATTGGGTAGAGGTGTTTTGTTATTCCTGTTCAACAAGGTTCTGATTTTCCATCTGTACTCTTCGGCTTTTTCAGGTTCTCGAATTTTTGTGCAGTTCCTTCTGCCGCCAACATGATTTCAATTTTTGGTATCGTCTTAGGGGCTATAGAGAACTTGAGACCCTTGTTGAGGAGAGATATCTGATTTTCACTTAAGTTCTTATTAGATAAATTGATCACGGTTTTTGAATGATCTAAGGGTTCATATTTTCTTGACTCCTTCATAAGTTTCTCCATTTTCCTTTTTTGGACTTGTTTTTGTTGTTCATATATTCTTTTTCGAAGGAGCTCAATATTATCTTCGATATAATTTCAGTGTTTCCAATAACATGCGGTAACACTTGATGGATAGAAATCTCAAAAAGTCCAAATACGTACATATCTCTAATCAGATTACCAGGTAAGAAAATCAAATCATTAATGATGCCACAGAAATATTCCAGTCCCAATTCGTGAAACGATTTCCGACTTAATTATGAAGTGTTTTCTCAGTTGGCTTCAATATGTTTTCATTTTGTTGATTATTGAATTCATATCTTCTTCAAAAAAATGAGAATCTATAATTTTTATTTATTACGAATAGATCATTAAGTTGGCTTACTGGTTCTTTGACATGTAAATTATTCCTAGTTTTGAATCGAGACTTGTATGTATTCTAATTTATTGTTCGACATGGTTTATTCAATTGCAGAGCGGCTGGAAATAATTTCACTTTATTTTGGAAACAATCAATGTGCGAATAGAACCGCAGTAATCTTCAATCAACGACATTAAGATAAACATGTTAATAGGGAGTATGTTTTGGAATTATTCTCAAAGTTTCAAGGAACCGGGTCCGTGGCTGATAAAAACGTAACATGGAAAGAAATGAAGCAGCTGAAGTAGCTGTTCTTGGACAGATTACTCTGAATCCAATGACGAGTACGAGACTGCTAGTACATGAATCTGGTTTTATACGAACTCGAATTGCAAATATTTTGAAGCATCATAAATTCTATCCTCACAAAATCCATCTTTCACACGCACTAAACGAAGATGATTTTGACCGTCGTCGTTGAATTTTGTGATACAATGGGTAAACGAGTAACTGCTAATCCCAATTATCTGTACAATGTTTGTTTCTCCGATGATTGTTCTTTCGGAACGGCACAGTAAATAGACACAGTTGTCGTTATTGGGCCGATGCTAATCGAGATTGTTCCACGACGTTTATACTCAACAATGTCAATTATTCGCAAAAATTCATTCAGGTGATGAAATTAACTAACGCATGAATATTTCGAGAACTAATGAAAAACAATTACTGAAATCAGTATAAAAGTACTTTTCAAATGAGGTATCACTCACCCCATCTTTCCTATTCAAAAATTGGGGGTGGGGGTTGTAGCAGCAAGAGTTGAAGCGCTATGCGTCCGTAACCTACACCTTAAGTTGTCCCCTTGAAACAGAAATCGACCTGTCCGAGCATTTCTATCGAAAAATTTTATTTCGTCTGTTATCTCATCTGTTTCGTTTTCAAATGGCCATCCTGTATATAAAATTACATGATTATCCTCCTGTATTGTTTCATCGATTCTTTGTATCGTCTTCATATGAATCTTCATATATCCATGTGCTATTTGCGCACTGAATATATTGTTTATCTTTGAGACGCGACATTCTCTACAAAGCAGCGTCAAATGGTATGTTGAATTTAGAACTGTCTTTCACTCAGTACGCTTGTAGTGTTGTTTCCAAATAAAGTATTTTTTTTTAAATCTACGTTGCTCCCAAAAAATTATAATTTGCCAAGAGGTCTGGGATTGTGCCAGGTTGAAGTTTTCTGCGCGTGCACTAAACGTATCGTAAGAGGGAGTTCCATCCAACTGTCAGTTTCAATTTTTGAGTGCAAAATAGAATCAATGAGGAGGAAAAGAAGTCCAATTGATCGGGTAGCGTGCCTCAATGGTTTCAGATGTTTGGAAATTAGCGTGGCAAATTCCTTTCTATTTCCCCAAGTAATTAAAATAATCTGGCCCAAAGTTATTTCATTTTTTTGCACAGACTTGCGTGTACAACTTGTAGAAGTTTTTCTAGGTTTCTTATAAAAACGATTATTCATATTCAATATTTTCATTTGATTATTTGAATTATCAGAAAGTTTTCCCTAGGTTTTTCATAAGAAGAAATCGAATTGTGAAATTCAAAACAAGATTTTTTTTAGAAGTATTTATAATTAATATTTACAATTACTTCCATTAAACATTTTGGTTTTGAAAAGAAAAGAAAATCTGATAGGCTAGAAATGGCAAACGAGAGAATAGATTCAAATATTGCAGAAAAATTTACATCTCTTTTATAGTAGGGGAGCCCAAGAGGGGATATGAAGAGATACTTGAGCGCGTCAGCAAACTATACGAAGTGAAACCTTATTCCTTGTAATGCACTTCTACAATATATAAACCCTTTATATAAAGATGTGCTCCGAGAACAGTCCGTCAGGTACAGGTATACCTGCGCAGGTATGCATCGTGTGTAGGGACGTTCCGGTAAACCGGACGGTTCGTGGTTTCGTTAGCAGCGACCGTACGGTAGTACACCGAGTCGAATCTCGAATTTGCTCCGGTGACCTGTGCAGGCTTGAAAACTACGACACACACGCTCCGGTCGACCTGTGTAGATATGCCTGTACAGTTTAGCATTAGATTGATGCCAGGTAAGTTGAATATATACAGAACAGAATATATTTCAATGATCTGATGATGATGGAAATGGGTGAGTAGCCAAGTTGTAAAAAAGGAACGCGTGTAACGTTCACACGCGATGAAACTGAAGCTTCTTTGGCATTGTACGAGATGGCAATTAAGTTAAAAATCAATACATAATATAAAATTAAAAAAACATTTATGGATAATGTAACACAAGTAATATATTCATCAACTAGTAAGCGGGTAGATCTATGGGCCCGTAGATCCATAGGCCAGTAGATCCATAAGCCACTAGTGCAATAGGCCCATATATCAATATAGACCATAGAGTGACCATAGTATATATATATTCTTTTGAACTTTTGGCTGACAATATTCAGTTAGCAAACAATAAAGCATATAGATCAGGGGTTAGTGACGGGGTGTCATACAATTCGGCGTATGACATAAAAGCCTAGGGAAAAAACCCCAGTAAAAAAAAACCCTGGCTCCCCGTCTAAGTGTGAAAATACAAAAATAAGCTGAAATATATTTCAGGGACTTCTTTCTTCAAGAGTGATCTTCTATTGATGGAGAAAGAGACTTCTTCAAGAGTGCTCACATTGAATCTGGAAATAAAAGACAAAAGCAGAAAAAGAACTGAATAACAAAAATACGTATCATATTCGTTTGAAATTTATAACCCATTCCAAGAAAGAGTAGGAAACATCATGAATAGCCCTAAAACCATCTTGAAATTTATATATGGGACAACTATTGATGAGATGAGGTATTGTTTCTTCTGCTTCTCCACATTCACAACTTGCGCTAGGAACTGAGTTCCATTTAAATAGCATGCCATTGGTACGACCATGACCTGTTCTCAAACGATTAAGAACTGTCCAATTGACCATAGTATGCGGGTAGATCCATAAGCCCGTAGATCAATGAGTCCTTAGATCAATATAGGCCAGTAGATCCATAAGCCAGTAGTTCAATTAGCCCATAGATAAATATAGACCATAGATCAGTTGAGCGCATAGATCTATGTAGCGCACAGAAACACAGAAACACGAGAAAGATACTCGTTGAAAGCAAAGAAACTTGAAAGAACGCGAAGAGACACGGAAGAAGGCGAACGAACACGAAAGAACGCAAAAACCACAAAAGAAAGCGAGATAACATGAAAAGACCCGAAGAAACACGAAATAACGCAAAAAAGCCCGAAGGAACCCAAAAAAACCCGAAGGAACGCAAAAAAACATGTTAAAAGCGAAAAAGACATGAAAGAACTGGAAAAACGCGAAAAACACGGAAAAACACGAAGAATCCTAAAAAACAAGAAAGAACGCGAAAAAACATGAAAGGGCCCGATGAAACACGGAAGAACCGGAAGAACTACGAACTACGATTGCACAAAGCCCAAAGGAACCCGAAAAAACCCGAAGGAATGCGAAAAACCTCGTCGAAAGCGAAAAAACATGAGAGGATTGTAAGGAACGCGAAAGAACCCGACCAAACACGAAATAACATGAAAGAACCCGAAGTAATACGAAAGAACGAAAAAATCCAAAGAAACCCAAAAAACCCAGAAGGAGCACAAAATAACCAAAAGCGCGCAAAAAACTCGAAGAAAACCTAAAAACCCTGAGGGAGCACAAAAAACCGAAAGCGTGCAAAAAATACCGAAAGAACTTGTAAATTGCACACCCTGTATATCAATCGATCGCGAATTCATTGTTAATGGCACCCCCTGTATGACATTTCATTGAATTTAGCTTCCTTACACGGAAAAGCACGAAAACTTAAGAAAAAATCTGGTGAATGTCAGCGCTATTCAGATCTGACACCTGTATGTGAATCGAAAATATTTTATCGAATTAAGAACCAAAACACCCCGAAGGAACACAAAAAGCAAAATTTGCGCTAAAAAAAAAAACAAAATAACTTGTAAATTGCACACCCCGTATATCACATGATCGCAAATTCATTGTAAATCGCACACCCTGTATGATATTTCATCGAAATTAGATCCCATACACGAAAAAACATGAAAACTTGAAGAAAAATGCATATGTGACACTCACTATATAATTGATTTGCAGTGTGTGCTTTTTCCATTAAATATTCAGACGGAAAAACTCTCGAAGAAAGACTCTGGTGAAAGTCAGTGCTGCCAATGTGCACAGCCCGTATATCAATCGATCGCAATCGGTGCATTCCACAAAGGTAGTAGTATAAACATTATTCGATAAAGCTCCTATGTAACACCCTGTATATGAATCGAACATATTTTTTCCATAAAAAATAAACCAAAAGTATATCGTTTCAACTACATCAATTTTACAAAGGTAAAATAAAAATTGTTCGAAAAAGGTCTGAAGGTGTATTCATGAACAGTGCTTCGCCATTTTCTCCTTAATAAACAAAGTGGGTCCGATTCTAACATAGAGTATCATAAGTTGGATCTAAGATGTCTAAAATACTGGTGTGTGCACTCCTCCGATTTTGTTTTACAGGTTTGGCGACATGGGGATTCTTTCATTTTCTCTCCGCCAGGTAGCGCCACTCAAATTTATTCGAATGTCAGTTTCTGATTAGAATAAATTATTTATTGCGTTATTTGGAATTTTTGTATGAAAATGTGTGAAAAGTGATTATCCATTTTTATAATGCGTTTTCGTATTTTATGTGGACTGTCTAGTGCTGCGGATGAAAATTCACGAACTTTCAGTGTGCCAAATGTGAGTAGAAATGATTTTTTTAATGACTCATGTGAAATTGTTCTATATCAAGTAACAACTAAATATTATGCGTGCGTTTCAAGAATCCTCAAAAGATATACGCATTTCAAACACTTATTTTCATAGATATAATTGATCAAATCAGTTCTCTTTTCTGCTTTTGTCTTTTTATTTCCAGATTCGATGTGGACAACTTGAAAAAGCCTCTGTGTCCATCAATAGAAGACCACTCTTGAAGAAAGAGGTCCCTCAATTATATTTCAGCTTATTTTTGTACTTTCACACTTTGGCGGGAGCCAGGTTTTTTACTGAGGTTTCATACGCCGAATTGTATGGCACCCGTCACTAACCCTTGCTCTATATGCTTTATTGTTTGCTAACTAAATATTGTGAGCCAAAAGTTCAAAAGAATATTATATATACATATATTGAAATTATTTACTTTATGTGTATGTTATATGAATTAAAACTTTATGAGAATGAGAATACATATTTTTTCATCATTACAGAAAGAGAGCTCCCAAATCACCCATGCCATCCTGTAGTAACTATTTTGAACCGGACCTCTCATATAAATCATTCCCAGTCAATAGAAAACATTCCTACTGATATTACAAACCTTTTCCTGGTTATCCAAAATGATGAGATCAGAAATTAATAAAACATACATAAATGAGCATCAACTAACCATAAATCCGGCTTGTAAAATCTTTATAGAATAATACTGAAAACATTTATGTTTGAGCAAGAGACCATGTATTAGTGAAAAAATCATACTTCAATGTATTAGAAAAAAATGGATAAACCTTACTAATTGAAAGCATTACGTGTTCAGAACTCGCATCACAAGAATCATTATTTGAAAGCCAGTTAATCGGTGAAATCCATGAAATATTTGTCTAGTTAATTTTTCAGGGAATGAAATAAATTTCTTTCATTTTTGAGGTTGATTTGATTTAAAATTTCAACAAATGTCAAGCGTTTGTAATATAAATTTATGAATGAATTGCCTTGTGGCTTCCTCATGTGAGTATAAAACTAAACAGTCGCCATGTCCCAAAAAAGTAAAATGACGTTTCCATTCAAAATTTGACATGTGGGCGCCAGGGACGAAACGCATAAGTAGGGATAACACTTTCGATCCTACATTGGTGACCCCGACGTGATGGGAACGGTTGTCTTTACGACGTGTCTTGGAAAAAGCAGACGGTTGACGCTTGAGGTATACTCGCTCCCCTCTCTGCAACTTCCAACGAAACTCTAGACGCCTTTCCCATTCCGTACAATATTCATGGTCTGCTGCGGTATTGCGGATTTGCTTAGGTTCACATCACCCGTCCGCACCATACCTTGTAATGTAGCTCAGCTCAGGTGGCCATCACCCGGCTATACCTACTGACCTTGTAACACGCTTTGGTTTCGTTCCTCCGTCACTGGTAAGGAGTGTGTAGCGGCACTATGTTAGCGGCAGGGTAGTGTATAGGGATCACTTGGTGGCACCTCATATAACCCCGCATAGCCTAATTCACAGAGCTTCGGTGGCCCAGAGGTAAGCGCTCAAGTTTCACACCGACTAGGTACTAGGTGCCGGGTTCAACTCTCGGCGGCTCCTCAAACTGCTAAACCCCTGCGTCTATGGCATGGCGCAAACAAGCCGTATTGATGAGTCCAAATGTGTGCACCAGGGACGAAACGCATAAGTAGGGATAACACTTTTGATCCTACATTGGTGACCCCGACGTAATTTGAACGGTTGTCTTTAAGACGTGTCTTGGAAAAGCAGACGGTTGACGCTTGAGGTATACTCGCTCCCTCTCTGCAACTTCCAACGAAACTCTAGACGCCTTTCCCATTCCATACAATATTCATGGTCTGCCGCGGTATTGCGGATTTGCTTAGGTTCACATCACCCGTCCGCACCATACCGTGTGGTGTAGCTCAGCTCAGGTGGCCATCACCCGGCTATACCTACTGACCTTGTAACACGCTTTGGTTTCGTTCCTCCGTCACTGGTAAGGAGTGTGTAGCGGCACTCTGTCAGCGACAGGGAGTGTGTAGGGATCTCTTGGCGGCACTCTATATAGCCACGCATAGCAATTCACAGCGCTTCGGTGGCCTAGAGGTTGGCGCTCAAGTTTCACACCAACTAGATACTAGGTGCCGGGTTCAACTCCCGGCGGCTCCTCAAACTTCTAACCCCTGCGTCTATGGCATGGAGCACACAAGCCATACTGATGAGTCAAATGTGTGCACCAGGGACGAAACGCATAAGTAGGGAACACTTTCGATCCTACAGATGCAAAAATTATGGCAATGTAATACGGGATGGGATGAATCTCGTCCACATAATATTCACACTGCGTGGGTGGAATTTAGAAAAAAATTGAGTAAGTTGAATGAAATAGCGTTCGATCGGAAAACATTAATTGAAAATGGGATTCGCACAGAATTACATGGGTTTTGTGACGCCAGCGAAAAGGCATACGGAGCATGTGTGTACCTGCGATCAACAGATTCCAATGGAAGAATTTATTCAAATTTAATATGTTCAAAAATCGAATAGCTCCTCTACAAACAATTTCACTTCCCAAATTAGAATTGTGTGCGGCTTCGTTATTATCCCGTCTAGTGAGCACGGTATTGAGCACAATCGAGTTAGTGAGGCGGATCGATGAGATTGTCTTATGGTCGGATTCGTCTATCACTTTGCAATGGATTAATACTCAGCCATATTTGCTGAAAACATTCGTCGCAAATAGAGTCTCAGGAATTAGGAAGGTAAAGAGTACCATGAATTGGAAACATGTACCTTCAGAGCACAATGCAGCAGATATTTTGTCGCGCGGGCAAATGCCATCGGATTTCGTAAACAATGAACAATGGAAAATCGGGCCCATGATAAAGAGAAACTGAATCAGCGTGGCCTAAGCAACATATGAAGACTGTTTCATTGAGTGAATTGAGGCCGAATATAACATTAACAGCAAAAACTGAAGACTCATCCTTCCTAGAATTTAGTTCTTGGAATAAAACGAAAAGGGTAATGGCTTATATTTTGCGTTTTAAAGAAAATCTTAAAAGGGTACTGATAAATTGAAGGGATGTTTATCTCCTGCAGAAATTGATCAGGCATTCAATAAAATTGTAAAGTTGGTGCGGGAGGAGCGTTTTCATGAAGTCAAAATTAAATTGGCAAAACACGGGTGCTTTAGCAAGAAGTAGTGACCTCAGGGCACTCAGTCCATTTTTGGATGATTCGGGCATTATAGGAGTTGGGGACGCTTGAAAAATTCTAGTCAGTTATATCAGGAAAGACATCCGATTGTATTGCCTAAGGGACATCATATAGGTAACGGAACTAATTCTGAGGGATTACCATATCTCAAATTATCACAGCGGTGTTCAGGCAAATTTGAATGCGGTACGATCTAAATTTTGGCTCATAAATGGGAAGGTCATTATCAAACAAATGGTGCATAAGTGCATTACATTTGATGACGAGATATTGTTGATGATGGAGCTCGTGTTGAATGATTGTTTGGGCTATTACCATCATCAATTGTGGATGTAATGATTTCCGACGTTTCGATAGACATCTTTTATCTTTATCAAAGAGAAAATCAAGAAACCTTTTAAAATTATCAATTTTCAAAAAAGTCAATATTGACAGAAGTCATGAAAGAAAATGAACGATGTTATATACTCATCTGTGATATGATGATCTTTTTAAGTTGGATCGAACTATCGGCGTCCAAACTTCTGGCAGATCTATAGATGGAGCACTTATGGAATCAGGTGTTATTTTCATAAATGCTGCTTCTTTGATTTTTCTTCTTGCAAGTTTTTTCTTCTTTGGATATTATTGATGCTTCATCCCACTTCATACGATGATTCTCATCTACAGCATGTTGGACCAACCTGGATTTGTCGCTGTCTAGTACTCGTAGAAGCTTCTGATGTTCTTTTATTCGTACATTCAGAGGGCGTTTAGTTTCTCCGATGTAGGATCTTCCGCACTCGCAAGGTAATTCATATATGCAGTTCTTTGTCCTTTGTGTCTCATTATTAGGCTTAACTTTTGTAAGTTTAGCTCTGATAGTGTCTTGAGTTTTGAATGCAGTCGTTATGTTGTATCTATTTCCAATTCTTCTCATTTTCTCCGACAAACCTTTTACATAAGGAATATATCTGTTGGTTCAGGTTGACTTTCTCTTGTTCGTCTAGCTTTTTCTAATATCTTTGGGGGTAGCCATTGCTTCTAAGAGTTTTCGAGATGTTATTTATTTCTTCATTTTGGTCTTCTTCAGAGCAACAAATATTTATTGCTCTATCAAATAAACATTTGCTACTCCCAATTTAGTATTTAGTTGGTGGTTTGAATCAAAATGTAGATATTGTCCTGTGTTCGTTGGCTTTTTATACACAGTGGTTCTTGGGATTATATTTTGTTTATGTACGAGTACATCTAAGAATGGAAGTTGTCTGTGTTTCTCGACTTCAATTGTGAATTTAATTGATTCCTCTTGATTGTTTAGATATTGAAGGAATCCATTCATAGTATCTCATCCATGTTGCCAAATAATGAAAGTATCATCTACATATCTTTTCCACAGTTTGGGTTTAAGTGCATATTTTTCTAATGCCTTCTGTTCGAAAATTTCCATTATAGATCAGCTAAAATTGGTGATAGTGGTGAACCCATGGCCATTCCAAATTTTTGTTGATAAAAGATGTCATCAAATTGGAAATATGTTGATTCAATACAAATAGAAAGCATTTCCTTAATTGCATTCACGCTTAGTGTAGTTCTTTCACTAAGGGTTTGATCTCCTTCAAGCTTTTTCCTAACTATGATAAGTGTTTTATCTGTCGGAATATTAGTGAAAAAACTGGTAATGTCGAAGCTGACCATAACGTCTTCTTCCATGTTTTCTTGATGTTTCATTATTTCTATGAAGTGTTTCGTGTTTCTTATCATCGATGTTGAATTACTTTTTAATGGTGATATAATTTTCAGCAGAAATTTAGCCAATTGGTGCATGCTGAATTTTTTGAACTCACAATTGGTCTTAGAGGAATATTTGCTTTGTGTATTTTTGGTAGACCATATAAATGTGGTGGTTTACTGAAGTGAGGTGTAAGTCTTGATCTAACGAATTGATCTGGAAATTCATTTCGATATTTATAAAAGATTTTGTAAATCTTGTTTTCAACTGTGGTGGTAGGGTCCTTTTTAGTTTTTGTATTTTCCTGCTTTTAATAATTCATTGATTTTTTTATTATAAGAGCCAACATCTAGAATTACAGTAGGCGTTTCCTTTGTCTGCTGGAAGTATCTTTATGGAGTTATCCGAGTTAAGATCTTTTAATGCCCTCTGTTCAGCTTTATTTATTCATTTATTTATTTAACTACAAATGAATACGAACAGGTACAAACCAAAAACAGTATTCTCAAATTTAAATGCCATTACACTGTGTGCAACAGTATCTATTCCAATAAACACTATCATTCATCTATTACACATTAAAAAAATATACACATATATATACATATACTCATTCACATACAAGATTATCGAAATACTCTATAATGAAAAGTAAAACTCAAAAAAAAGAGACCAACCGGCCGACCTCAACAGTGGAAAAGCCTTCCCTCAACCGTCTTTTCAGACGACCAATAGAAAAGCTAAACAAACCAACGTCAAAAGAACGAATTGCCTCATTGCATGTTGTTAGCATCCTAGTTAGTGGGGAATTCTTCGAAATATTCGTTCTTTCAAAAGGGTAAAAAAAATCCTGACGTCTCAATCTGAGATCTGGCACCGAAAACGGTATCTGCTGAAGGACATAAGACACTTCAAGACAGTTATTCAAAATTTTAAACAAAAATAAAATGTCAGACAATTTCCTTCTGTCCGAAAGTCTTACTATATTAAATTTCTCACGAGCTTCCGTGTAATCATGATTTTCGATTATTATGTTGCTTCTGAAAGAGATAAATTTCAGAAACCTGTTTGGTACGCTTTCAAGTCGTCTTAAGTAACAGCTATATTGGGGATTCCATATCACGGACGCGTAGTTCAACCTACTGAATACGAAGGAATAGTACAACGTAGCGAGAGTCCCACTTTCTCTGAAGGAACGGCCATGACGAAAAATATACCCGAGCATTCTATAGCTTGACTTAATAACTTCCTCTATATGTTGATCAAATAACAACTTGAATCAAATATTACTCCCAAATCTTTAATGTCGGTCAAACGTTGAAGGTTACGATTGTGAATTTCATACGAAAAATCTATTACCTTGAAATTTTTAGTAAAAGTTAGCAAGTGACATTTATCTAAGTTCAAAAGAGAGAGTTTGCCTTACAATAGTCCGAGAGTCGATCAAGATCGCTCTGAATTCTTAGACAGTCATCCAAGCTAATTACTCTTCGGTATAATTTCCAATCATCGGCATAAAGTAAAAACTGGGTATGATGAAAGCAAGTCGAAATATTATTAATGTAAACTAAAAACAGTAAAGGCCTCAGGTGCGAACCCTGGGGCACTCCAGGAGTATTATAAAACTTATTTGATCTTGTGCCATTTACAGTAACAAACTGACTTCGGTTCGAGATATAAGACTTCAGCCAACGCAACAAATCCCCACAAATTCCAACTTCAGCGAGTCGACGAGTCAAAACAGAATGACTTATCTTATCAAAAGCTTTCTGGAAATCGGTGTAAATAACATCAGTCTGACAACGGTTCTCAATACTGTCCTGAAGGTACTCAAAAAGGTAAGGAGGTTTGTTTCAACGTTCCTTCCCTTGAAAAAGCCGTGTTGTAGGTCAATTATAATCCGCCTCAGATGGCAAGCCAGATATTTATAAATTAGTGATTCGAATAATTTAGGAATTGCCGAAATGATACTAATGGGCCGATAGTTCGTTATATGGTTCTTCTGACCAGCCTTATGAATCGGGATAATAGAAGACATTTTCCATAAGTCAGGAAAAATGCCTGTCGATAGTGAGCTGTTGAAAATTATAAAAAGTGGAGCGCTAAGATTGTTATGACATTTTTTAAAAATATAGGAGGAATTCCGTCAGGGCCGGGGCCCTTCGACGCATCTAAACTTCTAAGCGCCGAAGATATCTCTTCTTTACTCAATGATACGCTACTCAAATAATTGCTACTGTAAATATTCTCTATTTCATCCAAATTATGAATTGCAACTTTGTCCTGTTCGAACACGCTTTGAAAAAACTCTGCAAAAAGCTCAGAAACGTCTTCAGGCGTCGTAGCTTCCCTATCCTCAAAATTAATTTTAGATGGAAAGTTGCCGCTTTTGTTTTTGTGAGATACAAATTTAAAGAAATCCTTTGAGTTATGCGAAATTCTGCCCTCAATGTCATGAATGTAGCTCAGGTAATCAGATGTCATCGATCTTTTTGACATCCGCCGGAGATATCGGTACTGAGCTAAGTCGCCCGAACTATTATAGATTTTCCATTTTTTATGATAAAAGTTTTTTTGTCTGATCAATTTTATAGTTTGTTTTTTGTAATATGGGGGAAACTTCCGATTAACATTGAATTTATTGACATTTTCGTCGATAACCTTTTCTAGAATATCATAAAAGTCTCCACTTTTTCGTTTGCACCCCGTGATTCAAAATAGACTGCCAATCAATTTGAGATAACTTAAAATCAATCAGATCATAATCGGCCTTTTTGAAATTTAACTTTGGAACATTTAATCCTCCCTTAAGGGGCTTAATATAATCTACATCTAAAAAATACTCTAAACATGGGTGATGAGCATCTTCCGCCACAAAAGGATTATCGCACTTGGTCAGATTAACTATTTTGTGCTTATTACACAACACTAAGTCCAGAATTCGATTATGCGAGTTTTGAATATGATTAAATTGTATCAATTCCGAAAAATTCAAAGCATCTATAATTTCCGCACACCTACTGTCCACACTAACAGGCTCCATCCCACAATCAGCGACCGATCTTCTCCAACACACCGCAGCGCAGTTGAAGTCCCCGCAGAGTAGAAACAGATTATCACCTATTCTCAACTTGTTGTTCTCCAAGATCCCAATGAAAGACGCCGCAGCAAAATCATCTCCCGGTGGCAAATAGACGCAACACAAATAGAGTTTTGTTCTATTCACATTCACCAACAACCACAGATCCTCCGCCTCACTTTCGAAATTAGTCAGGCGTTCGGCCTGTAGCCGATTCCGCACTGCAACAAACACACCGCCACCCTCCCTTTTTGTTGACGAACTTGATTGTCGGTCTCTTCGAAATATAGTGAAATCAGTTAGGTCTGCTAGTTCATGATCCAAAATATCTTTGTTGAGCCAAGATTCCGTTATGAAAACTATATCGTGTCGGTTAGCTTGCATAGATAAATTAAAATTCACCAACTTGGTGCGCAAACCGCGTACATTTTGGTAGCTTGCGTGGAGAACCATTTCGAAAAGATAAACAAAAAGAACTTTGGGTTAGAAAGCAATGCCGGTATTACGTTACTTCAATCGGATGATGTCAGATTCATTAGTTATTTGCATAATTCTGGAACTATCATTTTTACGTATTAGGATACTTCCGTTCTGGCTCCAAATATATTTGTAACATTTTTCTCTTGCCGCAGTACGGGCTGCCTTAAACAGGACCTTATTAGAAGTAGTAAGATGTTCGTTAATAAAAAATTTTCTTGAAATTGAATCATCCTGAAAACCAGGCTTACCCCCCTGTTCCATCCGCTTAGCCTTAACGGCTGACAAAAATCTGTCCCTTTCGCTCTTGGTCGTGAACTTAACGACAATATTTTTCGGTTTATTCTCAAGCTTAGTAGGGACTCGAGTTATAAAATCAATTGAGGTATCCGTAACTATATGCTTTAAAAAATCTCCAATCTTCTTGAAAATAGTTATGAGATTTTCGTCCTTTTTTTCAGGCACATCCACAATCTCGACATTATTAATTCTCATGTTTTGCTCAAGGTTATGTATTCATGTATTCTACTATTAGCAGCAGAGATATCCTTCTTCAGCTGTTCATTTTCGGTTTTTACCTGAGAGGTTACTTTTATTACTTGATCTAACTTGGCCATTTTTCCTTCGAAATTAGATACTTTAGCTGAGCAGAAATCAACCGATGATCGAAGGTTAACAATTTCATTTTTCATAGCAACCATTTCGTTCCTGACTGATACCACCGTGCGTAGAAGTTCCGCAGAGGTTTCCTCCTCGCCCGATCGTTCCTCCGCCTCTGGATCATCCGCACCGGGTGACACCACGATGTTTCGAGCGATGCCCGGAGCTCGGCAATTTGAACACGACCAGTTTCCTCCCGGCAAATTTGTTATAGCCGCTACCTGATTTCTTGAGACGTCCGAGCATCTGTTATTGGCGTGGAAAAAACCACAACATTTTCCATTGCACTGTAAACCTGGCGATTTCTTCGTTACCGCATTAGTACAAATTACGCATGTAGCCATTACTATTTCAATTGGGAAATTACTGGCACACGCACTAATACGTCGAACGATATTAATTTCAACAATTAGATTGAATATTACACAGTTTAAATCACAATTTAAAGAGCAGATATCGAATACATCTGTTCACGACGAATGTTACAACAACAAAAAATTGGGTAGAGGTGTTTTGTTATTCCTGTCTAACAAGGTTCTGATTTTCCATCTGTACTCTTCGGCTTTTTCAGGTTCTCGAATTTTTTGTGCAGTTCCTTCTGCCGCCAACATGATTTCAATTTTTGGTATCGTCTTAGGGGCTATAGAGAACTTGAGACCCTTGTTGAGGAGAGATATCTGATTTTCACTTAAGTTCTTATTAGATAAATTGATCACGGTTTTTGAATGATCTAAGGGTTCATATTTTCTTGACTCCTTCATAAGTTTCTCCATTTTCCTTTTTGGACTTGTTTTTGTTGTTCATATATTCTTTCATAGCTATGTTTAATAGCTCCCAGAATATTTTCATAATCTTCAGCATAAGTTTTTGATTGAATGCTACATCTAAGGTTCTCGCATGTTGTAAGTAATTTGGCTTTGCTGAATCGATGTTGATTCAGTCTTTCTCTCATAAGGGCTTGACTTGTCCGTTTTGAAATCCTATCTGCTCTATAACTTTTGACAGGAAGTTTCACTTTATGTTTCGATCTCTTGCAAAATGGATGAATGTCAGATGGTTGCATTCATTTGCCAATTTTATGCTGGTTTTTCATAACTTCTAACTTCTTGAAACAATTCGGGCCCATACCGAATTTCTAGTTGATGACGAGATATTGTTGATGATGGAGCTCGTGTTGAATGATTGTTTGGGCTATTATCATCATCTATTGTGGATGTAATGATTTCCGACGTTTCGATAGACATCTTCTATCTTTATCAAGGAGAAAAGTAAGAAACCTTTTGAAAATTATCAATTTTCAAGAAATCAATATTGACAGAAGTCATGAAAGAAAATGAACGATGTTATATACTCATCTGTGATATGATGATCTATTTAAGTTGGATCGAGCTATCGGCGTCCAAACTTCTGGCAGATCTATAGATGGAGCACTTATGAAATCAGGTGTTATTTTCATAAATGCTGCTTGTTTGATTTTCTTCTTGCAAGATTTTCTTCTTTGGATATTATTGATGCTTCATCCCACTTTATACGATGATTCTCATCTACAGCATGTTGGACCAACCTGGATTTGTCGCTGTCTAGTACTCGTAGAAGCTTCTGATATTCTTTTATTTGTACATTCAGAGGGCGTTTAGTTTCTCCGATGTAAGATCTTCCGCACTCGCAAAAGATATTAGAAAAGGCTAGACGAACAAGAGAAAGTCAACCTGAACCAACAGATATAAATCAGACCATTAAAACCGTAATTCCTTATGTGAAAGTTTTGTCGGAGAAAATGAGATGAATTTGAAATAGATACAACATAACGACTGCATTCAAAACTCAAGACACTATCAGAGCTAAACTTACAAAAGTTAAGCCTAATAATGAGACACAAAGGACAAAGAACTGCATATATGAATTACCTTGCAAGTGCGAAAGATCTTACATCGGAGAAACTAAACGCCTCCTGAATGTACGAATAAAAGAAAATCAGAAGCTTCTACGAGTACTAGACAGCGACAAATCCAGGTTGGTTCAACATGCTGTAGATGAGAATCATCGTATGAAGTGGGATGAAGCATCAATAATATCCAAAGAAGAAAAACTTGCAAGGAGAAAAATCAAAGAAGCAGCATTTATGAAAATAACACTTGATTCCATAAGTGCTCCATCTATAGATCTGCCAGAAGTTTGGACGCCGATAGTTCGATCCAACTTAAAAAGATCATCATATCACAGATGAGTATATAACATCGTTCATTTTCTTTTATGACTTCTGTCAATATTGACTTTTTGAAAATTGATAATTTTTAAAAGGTTTCTTACTTTTCTCCTTGATAAAGATGAAAGATGTCTATCGAAACGTCGGAAATCATTACATCCACAATAGATGATGGTAATAGCCCAAACAATCATTCAACAGTGCATTACATGTTTTCGAGCCAAACCGCGGGATAGTCTTATTTCATGGGTAATCTTCCACAAAATCGAGTTACACAGAGTCGCCCATTTTTGAATACAGGTTGAGACTATTGCGGTCCATTTTTTATCAAGGAAAAGAATCACAGGAACCGAAAGCGTGTGAAGGTTTACGCGTGCATTTTTGTTTATTGTGCTACAAAGGCAGTATATATAGAATTGGTGACTGACCTGAGTACCGATGCATTTATGGGATTTTTAAGACGGTTTTTCGAAGGCGCTAACATTTACTCCGATAATGCTACTAATTTTGTTGAAGGAAAAAATGAATTAGAGGATTGCTGAAATTGATTAAGAGTGAAAATCATAATGAGCAAGTTGCGAATCATTTTGCGAACGAGAAAATAAATTGGCATTTCATTCCAGCACGGTCTCCACATTTTGAAGGACTTTAGGAGGCGGCAGTGAAATCATTCAAACATCATTTCTATCGTACTGTCGGTGATACGTTATTTATATATGAAGAATTAGAAACATATACGACAGAAATTGAAGCAATTCTCAATTCGAGACCTATCACCCCTTTGTCCAATGATCCAAATGACTTAAGTGTGCTAACTTCGGGACATTTTTTAATCGGAGAAAACCTGACAACTATTTCGTCAGTGAATTATGAGAAAGTGCCAATAAACCGTTTATCCCAGTGGCAACATATTCAAATGTTAAAGACTCACTTCTGGAAACGATGGCATAAAGAGTATTTGAATCAATTGAACACCAAAGCGAAGTGGCAGTTCCAGACATCGGAGCAAATTAAGGTTGGCACTTTGGTACTCTTGAAGGACGACAATTCTCCTCCTTTGAGATGGACATTAGGAAGAATAGTGGAAGTTTTTCCAGGACAGGACGGAATAGTTAGAGTTGTGTCGGTAAAAACTAATGCCGGAATAATAAGCGATGCATAACCAGGGTATCTCCGCTACCTGTATGAACTTGAATGTTAGTCTTTCGAATTATTTTTATAATGACAAATGTATTTAGGAAGATTTGAGTTAGGTTAAGGTTGTTTTATGTTTCTTCAGATTGAAAAGAGATTTTTAAATTGTAAAAATGCCCATTTTCAAGGTGACCGGCATGTTATGATTTGTAACGGTCATGGAACTGCAATATCCGAAGTAGAATTAGTTTCGAAAGTGATAGAATTTACAACGAGGTACTTTCGGTATGAGTTTATGACCGGATGACCAATAAGTAGATCTTTATATTTGAACCTTTGTCGAATGCTGGAATTCCGCCTGGGTATTTTCGGGAAAGGCCAGAATTGTACGTTTTGCACGTTCCATTTATTTGGTCAAACCGTTTTTACGCCCCCTATAGAAGAGGGGGAACTTGTTTATATTTCAAGGTTTTGTTTGATTTAGCCAGTCAACATATAAATAGAACTAAGGTTAAGACTTAGAGAAATATTTACAACATTTGTTGTGAGTGTGTTGACTCATTGTGATCGTAAGAGGAGGTTATATGTGCCATCCAGACATCCGAGGTCTACATAGTGTGAATAAAGTTTTAAGTTGTACAACCTCTTTTCAATTAAAGGAATTTTTCATTACTTTGGGAAATCCAGTCCAAGAAGAAACCGGAAATATCCGACAAGTCTTTCTTGCACTCTACATCTCGTAGAAACTGTGTTACCAGTCTCCGGTCCACAAATCCTCAGAGATTTTGTCAGTCTGTTGATTTCAGAGTTACGAGAAAACAAAAGCATTAACACTCTTATAATGACCACTCTATAAATTGTATCGATATTTTCTATACATTAGTAATAATCTTTCAAAGAAATTACAACATACTGCTTACCTTATTCCCTCTCTGCACTGTATATCGACATTCTGGTATATGATTCGGATTTTTCTGACAGATCTCACTGCACATCGGCCAACCACATTCACTACATGGGTGATTATTCTGATGGTTTATTACCTTCCCGCAGCCTAAGCAGACAGGTACGGTTATTTGAGCTGGCCCATTTATTAGTGCTGTTTCTTTGAGTACAATATCACCATTTTTATTGGTTTCGATGAGATCAAATGACGGCCTAATATTCCATTCTCTTCTACCTGAAATGATTCAAGATCAGTTTAAATAGAGTGTGTCATCCATCGAAATATAATAAAGAGGAGATGACATGACATGGAATCTAGCAAGGAAAAAATGGCACCACTCGTTTGACCCAAAAGTAGCTCCAATATGGCGGAAAAATTGAGTCCGTAGCATGTTAACTTCAAATCAAATGCTCTGGTTAATGAGCACATTTGAAAAATACTTGAAGGGCATGGTTGGAAGTTGACTGCATTCATTCATATAATAAGTATTTTATTAAGGTACCTACATGGAGCCGATGAAAAATTGAACAAATGTCAAAATTCGACTAAAATCGCGCACCAATATGGCGAAACTGATCCCGTGTCATCTCGATGGTTTCTTCAGACACAGGATGAGTCTTTGACCACTGCGTTAATTTTAACCATAGGTTCTTGAGATTAAAAAAAAAAAAAAACACTTTTTCCCATACCGTTTTCTCATATTCAGCTGCTTTAAAAGTTATAAGCATTTTAAGTTTTAACTTTGAGCCAATAATCCCTCTGTAGTCCAGTTTAGTGAATGAAAATTACCTTCCACAGAATCCACTATTAATTGGTGAAAAATTTTTCCTTAAAGAAATGAATCACTCACTTATGTTTCATCAGATGAGGTCCATATTCAGAAGTGAGATACAAAATACTAATTATCTAGTAAAAAAAATTAACACTATAAATATACATTTACATATACAAGATTCTAAAACCATCCTTTTCTAGTGAGAAATTCCAAAAAAACCTCAGAATTATTGGATGCTATCATCATACATTTGTAATTTTCTTCTTAAGATTTCTAAATAATGGAAATCATCATTTCTATGAAAACTTCCAAGGCATGAGATTGTCACATTGGTATTTTTTCACCAAAAGCCAGAAGAAATCATCGATGATTTTCCAAACACTGATATTTCTGAAGTTTCTTCTCCTTGACAGACTTTCTTGAGTATTGAAAAGGTCTACGAGGTCTCTTGATATCATATGGTTAAAAATACGGAAATCTTTTTCGAAATCTTCAACAACAATGAATGATGTCACTACTAATATCATTCATTTAATGAGAACACCATTTTCGGTTGTTCGAGTGTAAGCATAAAAGATGAAATTCTTTTCCACAGATTTTCACAAAACTTGAGGCATTTCTCCATTCAAAGATATTATAATATGTATTTTTAATTTCATTCGCATGATTTCTATTGACACCCAACATCTCTGATTTAACAAAAATTCATTTATTTTTTCAAAATATTCTTCTGATAAACATATCATAGATAAAAACAGCATATCCTGCAAATTTTTGTTATTGGTTAATAATCTGAATAAAAAACAAAACAGGTTAAACTATTTCATACCATTGAGTATTATCACTTTTTTGTTACGTCCATAGAGATACACAATGCTATAAAAAATTGAGATTTTCCTACCTTAATGCTAATAATAGACTATAATAATAACTCAATTCATATAGGAAATAATGAAGGTTTTTCATAAGATTTGTAGCATTCATAAATTACATCAGAAGTTGAAGTTATGGTATATTTTAAAATATTCAAATATTGTTAATAACACCATCTACTTTTCAATTTTTAAAATATATTTCATTCATATCTCCGCGAGCAGTTGTCGTTCTCTGTTCAACATTGTCGCCTTCTGTTTCTGCCAGATGCCGTACTTAACGATTCAATATTGAAATTAATTAATTCGAAGATTTCACTTCCATTTTGATTTCACTTAGGGTAGAACCTGTTTAAGGGATCAGTTGTATTATCGCTCTTTTTGAATAGTTTGTATCTTCAGTTGAGTCGAGTTTACTATAAATATAGTGAAATTATATTCAGATTCATCGTCATTCGTAAGAATTTATCGAAACCCTTATTGAAAGGTGAGTTTTTCTCAAATATGAAGCGGCCACATTGGCATACGAAACCAAGTTC
Source organism: Micraspis discolor (assembly GCA_030674115.1). Lineage (NCBI taxonomy): Eukaryota > Metazoa > Arthropoda > Insecta > Coleoptera > Coccinellidae > Micraspis > Micraspis discolor. The sequence continues at coordinate 89,199 of JARTUT010000909.1, forward strand.
TTAGAACTTATCGTTTCAGGGTTTTTTCTTTTACTGCCGTAAAATTATTACTGCTAATTCATCATATCTGGACGAAGCAGAAGACAACGTCGTTAAATAAAATTGCGGAGAAATTTAATTTTGGTATGGTCGACAACATTTCTACAACCACATCACAGAGAACAGTCTCTGAGGCTCATCCCCAGTGAGATTTGGAAATGCATGTAGAAGCGAACAACCCTCTATAATAAACTGTTTGTATAGACTTTTTATTTATTTGTATTTAACAACTTTTTTCATTGTTAGTTATTGGTTTCTAGCAATCGACAAAACTAATTCGAAAATAATAACCAATTGGCGCCCAAACATCGAAATACATTACTCAAATTCTTTCATAACCCACCCCTATTTGCCCACCGTATATTAGAGCAGCCGTTTGCTGTGTGTACTCAAATATTTATATTTTTTTAACATCTTCAATTCAAAAATACGTTACACATAATTATTGCGCCCAACTTAGGGGGCCTTGAGTTTTGTATTTGATGAAATTTCTTCTTTGGTTATCTCCGTTAATTACTGTTTACATTTTATTCCTCTTTTTGAGAGTTCACATTATCTGATCTTGATACTTACGGTGTGTGTAATTTCTTTTATCTTTAATCAATTTTCAATAATTTTCAACTACATATTATTCATGATTTCGTATGTTGTAATTTATGGTGATATTTCTTAGATTAAGTATTAATTAGTTTGGTACGACATATGATTTTCATTATTGACTGCTGAATTTATGAAAAACTGTTAAGGTTGGGTTCCCATAGACTGATATTTCTGTTTCGTGTTAATCAAAAACTTTTATTCTCCGTAATATAAAATTTTTTATATAATTTATCACAAACGTTTAAGTATTAAGTATTATTTAAATTTTCAATATTTTTCATCTGATATTATGATTCCAGAAATGAAACCTGTTCACTTATTAGCGGATGAATTGAATTATGAGCTCAGAATTAGAGGTGTTTTGTCTAATAGATTTCAGGATGATAAGAGAAAGATTTTAGGTAGATTATTAGAGAGGAAAAGTCGTGTGGTGTTTTCAATTTTAAAGACCCTAACTTCAACTTTGGAACAGAACAATTAGAAATCAATAAGACATTAGAATCAATTACTCAATTGATAATAGATTTCGAGGAAGTACTTCTGATTCAGTTTTTAGGCGCGTTAAATCACGTTTAGCACACGTTATAGGTAGAATACAAAGATTGCCCATCGATGATGAAGCGGACGATGTGAAACAGCGCCATGAGTTCAAAAATGAATCGTACGCAACTTGTTTAACTTTAGACGCAGATTTACATGATAAAATTAGCGAACCTCAACTACCTGTCTTACCTAATATTTCTATGCAATCGTCAGTTTCCAATGTCTCTAATACAGGTAATAACAATGTTGTAAAATCTGTACCAGTTTATAAATGGGGTGAAACATTTAACGGGGATAGAAATAGGTTGCATGCTTTTCTGGAAAATGTCGAAGAGTTAAGAAAGGCTCGTCATGTCAGTAAAGTTGAATTATACGATTCAGCAATTGATCTTTTTGTTGGTGATGCGCGATATTGGCTCCGCCCAATAATTTCAAAAGTAAAAGATTGGGACTCGTTGGTTGCTGAATTAAATAGAGATTTTCAGCAACCCAATCATGATGAACATTTGTGGGAAGAAATTAAATCTCGGAATCAATTTGATGGCGAGTCAGTCACAATTTATTTCGCAAAAATGAATGAGCTATTCGGACGATTCACTAGGAGCCGGCTGAAGCCACTAAGTTGAAGTATCTCCAAAGAAACTTAATCAATGACTATAGAAAAGCTCTAGCAATGGTTCAAATCGATAGTGTTTCTGAACTGTATAGGCACGTTAAACGGTTGGAAGATGATGATTTTCTATCAATAGTCTCTCCAAGTTCATCCAATTCGAAATTTTCAGCTCAGACTAGACAAAATCCATATTCTAAGAAAATTGTCGCTACCTTAGATAAGAAGTCAACTTATGTTTCGAATGCAAACAGTAAAGAACCAAATTGTTGGAATTGCAATAAACCTGGTCACGTGTACAGAAAATGTTCAAAAGAACGGACGAGAAAATTTTGTTTTCGGTGCGGATCCCCTGAATTCACGGTACATACGTGTAATCGCTGTTCAAAAAACTAAATTCTGAGAATTGTTCTGTAGTCCAGCATTCTCACTGCGATCGTAGGACTACATCTGACAATTATGGTCTTTTTGACGAGGAAGATTGGCGAAAGTGGAAGATAACTGTATCTAAATTCTATAAAGAAAATTTATGTTCACCTAATGAAACTCTTCCACTGTTTCACGAAAAATTTAATGATAACCGCCCTTTTGTCGAAGTTATTTTAGTTAACTCTCCCATAATTGCTTTGTTAGATTCGGGATCTAATGTATCCATAGTAGGTGGAAGCGGTTTAAAAATATTAACTGAAAAACATTTGAAAATAATTCCTCATTCTCGCGAATTTGTTATAACTGCTGATAATCAAGAACAAGAAGTTAAAGGTTTAGTGTATCTCCCCATCATCATAGATAATTGTTGTCATTGTTTAGAGGCACTAGTTGTTCCAGCCATTAACCATTCATTTATTTTTGGCTCCGATTTTTGTAGAAAATTCAATTTAAAAATTGATTACAATAATAACTCCTGGAATATACAGAGTAAACTTTCCTCATTAAGTTCTATTAGTAGTGAACCTGTTGAATTTCCGTCATTCATTAACAAAATTGATAATTTATGCCCGGAAAAGCGAAAAATTGCCGAAGAAGTAATTCAGTCATTCAATATTGTGGATGGTAAAGATCGTTTAGGCCTGACTCATAAAATGTCTTTAACAATAGATACTGGGAATGCAAAACCTTTCCGCATTAAACAATATCCTTTTTCACCTTATATGACCAAAATTCTTCATTCTGAATTGGATGAGATGTTAAGATTAGGAGTAGTAGAACCTTCACAATCACCTTGGTCTAGTCCAGTTCTATTAATTAAAAAGAAAAATAATGAATATAGGTTTTGTTTTGACGGTCGAAAGCTCAATGATGTAACGAAACACGACGCTTATCCACTTCCGCGTATTGACTGTATCCTTAGAAATTTATCAGGTGCAAAATTTATATCTAGTATTGATTTACGAAAATCATTTGGCAAATCCCCTTGATCCTGCATTCCGAGAAAAAACTGCTTTTTGCGTAGCTGGTAGAGGCCTTTTTCAATTTAAGGTAACACCATTCGGTTTGCGTAATAGCGCTCAAGCTCAACAGCGACTTGTGGACAAATTATTTGGACCAGAACTGGACCCATATATTTTCACGTATCTGGATGATTTCATAGTTATATCGCCCTCTTTTGAACATCACGTAAAAGTTTTAAAAATAGTCCTGGAACGTCTGACTGAAGCTAACTTAACAGTGAACCTTGAGAAATGTCAATTTTTCCGCACATCCATTAAATATTTGGGATATATCGTTGATGGTGGTACCTTGCGAACGGATCCCGAAAAAGTTAGTGCTATGGTTAACTTTCCCCGTCCAACAACGAGTACTGAAATTAAAAAATTTGTCGGTATGTGCTCATGGTACAGGTCATTTATACCTCACTTTTCCTCACTTCTCTCGCCCATTAACGATCTCATAAAAGGAAAAAAGAAAGGTCAATCTATTTCTTGGACAATTTCTGCCGAAGAATCCTTTGCCAAAATTAAGGATGCACTCGTTTCGGACCCTATTTTGACCTCCTGATTTTGACTTACCTTTCACTATTCAATGCGATGCGTCTGCGACAGGTGTCGGAGGATTTCTGACACAGGAACAAAACGGGCAAGAAAAGAGTAATAGCTTATGCAAGTAGATCTTTATCGCGCGCTGAAAGGAATTATTCTGTGACGGAAAGAGAATTACTGGGACTTATTTTTTGTCTTGAAAAATTTAGACCATATGTAGAAGGCACAAAGTTCACGGTTATCACCGACCATTATTCTCTACTTTGGTTGAATAAAATTTCCAATCCCACCGGAAGGCTCGCACGTTGGTCTGTTCGGTTAGCACAATTTAATTTTGAGCTCAAACACCGTAAAGGTAAACTCAATGTCGTGCCAGACTTCTTGTCAAGAATAGAGCATCCCGTTGAAGTGAACGCTTTCAATATTGATGAGCAGAATATAGATTCGTGGTATCGAAATTTAATACGAAAAATTTCGGAAAATCCAGAACTTTTTCCACAGTGGAAAGTTGAGAATGATACCCGCTTTAAGCTTATTCCTGCTTCCCTACCTATGACTACTAATATCACCGAATGGAAATGCGTGATCCCGAAACCCCAACGCAAAGAGGTCATCAGATCTTGTCATGAACCTCCTACCGCCGGTCATTTTGGTTTCTATAAAACTCTGGCAAAAGTAAGTGAGCTCTATTACTGGCCAAAGATGCGGGTAGACGTTCTTAAATTTGTAAGGTGTTGTCATTCTTGTGGCGCACAGAAATTTTTAACCGTCCAGGTTTGGGATTGATGGGCAAAGAAAAAAATGTCCGGTTTCCATGGCAGATAGTAGCTCTGGATCATGTTGGCCCGTTACCGCGTTCCAGAAAAGGAAATACGTTTTTATTAGTTATCGGCGATTGGTTCACAAAATACACCATTCTGAAGCCACTTCGCGTTGCTACGGCCCAAAATGTTGTGAAAATTTTAGAATCCCAAGTATTGTTGAAGTTTGGTGTCCCTCAGTTCATTATAGCCGACAACGGAACGCAATTTGCAGGACGCGCTATGAAGGAACTTGCAAATTCTATCAAGTGCAAAAGATCTGGTTCACAGCCGTTTACTCACCTCAGTGTGATTATGTTGAAAGGACAAATAGAACAGTGGGCACAGTTATTAGAAGCTTTATTGAAGATGACAATCATTCAGATTGGGATAAGGAGTTAGACAAAATAGCTCATGCTCTTAACACTGCGAAACATGAAGTTACAGGTCATACGCCCGCGTTTTTAAATTTCGGTCGACAATTACCTCTTCCTGGTGACTATTACGGTCAGATTGAGTCTACCTCTGGTATTCAATTACTACCAGAAAATCGTGATGATTATTTTGAGAATCTCAAGCCTCTATCGGAAATATTTACTAAAGTTCGAGAAAAACTTCATGCCGCCTATCTGAGAAATTCTAAATCGTATAATTTACGAAGGAAAGATTTTGTTTTCAATAATGGTGATAAAGTTTGGAGGAGAAATAAAGTTTTGTCTGATGCATCGAGGAAATTTTCAGCAAAATTAGCTCCTAAATATGTTTTACGGAAAGTAAAAAGAAAAATTTCTCGTTTATGCTATGAACTACAAGATATGAAGAATGTTAGCGACGGAATATGGCATGTCAAGGATTTGAAACCCTATTTTGGTTCCAACTCCGATGTATCTGTTTCATAAGTTGCTATGTTAAATTAGTTATCTTCTATTTACCGTTTTAGTCATTCGTTAACTCGAATTACTTTTATCGTATCGAAAAATATCGTATGTACCGTATCGAAATATATCGAAAAAAATATCGTGCAATCTTAAGTTGCAAGGGTAGTCAATCAGTCATGGCTCCTAATGACTCTGAGAAATCTACTTAAGTAGGATAAATAAAGGGTGAACATTCATCAGATGGTCAGGGACAGAATATGTTAGAATAGGTTAGTTTAAGTAATTAGAAATAAGTTGGGTAGGTTAAGATAGTGATAGGTTAGGATAGGATTAGGGTTATCTTAGGTAATAGATTAGAATAGGTGTATCTACATATATATTATTTGAGAGCAGTTGACTCCTGGACGCAAATCCACACTTAGAAAAATTACAGGTAATTTTTTTTTGAAGAGAGGGGTAGTGTTGCATTCATAAATTACATCAGAAGTTGAAGTTATGGTATATTTTAAAATATTAAAATATTGTTAATAACACCATCTACTTTTCAATTTTTAAAATATGTTTCATTCATATCTCCGCGAGCAGTTGTCGTTCTCTGTTCAACATTGTCGCCTTCTGTTTCTGCCAGATGCCGTACTTAACGATTCAATATTGAAATTAATTAATTCGAAGATTTCACTTCCATTTTGATTTCACTTAGGGTAGAACCTGTTTAAGGGATCAGTTGTATTATCGCTCTTTTTGAATAGTTTGTATCTTCAGTTGAGTCGAGTTTACTATAAATATAGTGAAATTATATTCAGATTCATCGTCATTCGTAAGAATTTATCGAAACCCTTTTTGAAAGGTGAGTTTTTCTCAAATATGAAGCGGCCACATTGGCATACGAAACCAAGTTCTTAGAACTTATCGTTTCAGGGTTTTTCTTTTACTGCCGTAAAATTATTACTGCTAATTCATCATATCTGGACGAAGCAGAAGACAACGTCGTTAAATAAAATTGCGGAGGAAATTTAATTTTGGTATGGTCGACAACATTTCTACAACCACATCACAGAGAACAGTCTCTGGAGGCTCATCCCCAGTGAGATTTGGAAATGCATGTAGAAGCGAACAACCCTCTATAATAAACTGTTTGTATAGACTTTTTATTTATTTGTATTTAACAACTTTTTTTCATTGTTAGTTATTGGTTTCTAGCAATCGACAAAACTAATTCGAAAATAATAACCAATTGGCGCCCAAACATCGAAACACATTACTCAAATTCTTTCATAACCCACCCCTATTTGCCCACCGTATATTAGAGCAGCCGTTTGCTGTGTGTACTCAAATATTTATATTTTTTAACATCTTCAATTCAAAAATACGTTACAGATTGAAGAAATTGCAATGAATAAAATAAATTGTGTATAAATATATATTAATGCATATCGATGGATCAATTGGTACTACTGGAACATAGATGAAGAAATTACCGATGAAAATTCAAAATTTGAATTCGATGATATTTGGGAATTTCAATTGCGATTTCAAATATAGAAAGAGTGGATATGTTGAGAGCATATTGTATATGCGGAGTTAATGCCAGATGAGCAAGAGTGCTCTACCATGAACGATTCCAAATAGGAGGCTTCCTAACGAGAGGACTTTCTTTCAAAATTAACAGAATATGTTGGATTGGGTGGACAATAGACAGGTAAGAACCAGAAGAATGGATAATACAGTCGATGATGTAGTCGAAGAAATTAGAGAACATCCTGAAAGTAGTACTAGACGCTTAGCACTGCTATATCATATTTCGCAGTCTATACTATTTCAAAGCTTGAAAGCTGAAGGACTACATAATAATCATGTAAAAAGTACAGGCTCTGTTACCAAAAGAACCTGCGAAAATAATTGCATTCTGTCAGTGGATCTCAACACAACATGATGAAGATATCAATTCCATCTTATTCGCCGATAAAGCAGGAAGCAAATGGTAGCAAATGGATAGGGTGTTATGGACCTGTAGCATGGCCTCCCAGATCGCCTGATTCAAACCCATGTGATTTTTTCCTGTGGGTGTACATAAAGCAATCAGTTTATTCAAATACCATCAGTACCATCGATGAATTGTAATTACATGTGGAGGATGCATCAAAGCGGAACAGCGAAATTCTAATTTACTGCAGAATGTCCTTAATTCCCTCCTGAGAAGAGCACATGCTTGCCTCAATTCTGATGGTGGACATTTTGAACATTTGCTCTGAATGAAATGACTTACTATTCGAGCAATATCAATTGCTAACAAGAAATTGCAAATTATCATCAATTCTTGGAGTTCATATGAAAAAGTTTTACAGAGGGCAAAAATAGTGAGTAACACAATTTATTTCCTGAATGACACCAACTAACTTATATCAACCTTAATTTGTCGGATATTGATTTCAGGAAAGACAGAATCTAATGTTAATCTTGAAGTATTTTGCTCTCCCCAAGAGGAAATTTTGGACATTTTCAACTAAATGTTCCTAGATGTAGATTGCTGCATCTTCCACTTGTCTCACTGCATCTACGTTACTACCGAAGGTAAAAAAATGGTGTTGAACAAATTGCTTAAAGTATGGAGTGAAATATCATCGAATGAATCAACTTGGTCATTTTGATGAAAGTCCAAATTTATCATGCGTTCACATCAATGCACATTGATTAATAAATGCTTAAAATATGGTGTTGTTTCTATTATTTGAAACAACACTTTCTTGAAGTTTTGGCAACGGAACGACCAGACTCAGAACGTTCAAGGGATGTCTTAACTCCACAGTTGCCGAAGAGGTATATTGATCAAACTAATGGTGAATGATGCTTTATTGATTATACACTAATCTTAATTGAGTAATGACGATAAAAATAACATTGCCATATTTGGTATCAGAATATTTTCTAGGTTCGTTGTCAATTGTTTCTAGCCAGTCAGCAAATTTCGGTCGATTCGCGACTCGCTCGGCGTGATCCACTTTTGATTGTTTAATAATTTAAATGGAATTTTCCATGTTATCCCAAATGAATATTTTTTTAGGATAATGTTCGAATTTCGAATATGGAGCGGCACTTCATCTAATAAATCATCCAAAACGTTCTGTAGAACTTCCAGGTATATATCTCCTGTCAGTCTTTTTGATAGTTAGCAATTCACTACGCCTGTCAATAAATTCACACCAATTTGATTTTGATGACCCATTTCCTTGTTGCGTGAGGATTTTCTATTGTCCATATATGAATATTGTGGGAATTGGAAATCCCCTCCCTTGTGAATTCAGAATGATCGGTGAATAAAATGACACAAACAGAAGCCAATATGTTAGCATATAATGTTGATACTTCTCTTCATGATAAGGATATAGTCCTTGATCTTTCAATCTGGGATATACTCTAACCTGCGAAATGTTATATCGCAATGTTAACTATCTAGTACTACTCTCAGGATATTCTGTAATTTCTTCCATGTAACTTCGACAGTATTATCCATTTTTCTGCTTCTTGCCTGTTCAATATCTATCCAATTCAGAGGTAGTGACAGTATAACAATATTCACTGCAAATTTTAAATGAAAGTCCTTTTGTACCGCTCTTCTGGCATCATCTCTACATATTAAATATATACCTCTGGAATAACCATAAGCAATCAAGTCTTCTCACATCATGTCTACTCATTAAAATCTGAAAACTTGAAATTCTTCGTTTTATAAATAAATTAAACCTTTTATGCTAATTTTGTTTTTTATTATTCACATAATCACAGAAAATATTTATTGTCAAGGGACATTCACATAATATTTACTCTTTGTGTTATAGACGGACAGTTCGAAATAAGAATATGAAATATACAGTTAATATTTTTAAAGTGATGTTACTTCGCTTGATGATTATTTTCTGTACTGAATTCCAATAACATTTTAATTGGACAGATTACAAGTATTCCCAGATCTAGATGTGCAACTATACTTGCTTGAAGAGATTGAGTTTGATCTCCTAAATTTGCTTCTGAAGAACTAATTAGGTGTTCTTTAATAAAAAAATTATATGAGATCATTAATATGAATATATTCTGTTTAGATTATAATTAATTACTGAACATGCCCTGAACAAACGTAAATTTTTGGTTTTTATAATCAGAGTATTTCTTTCAATTATGTGATCGAAAACATAAATAAAGATTAATGGTTATTAATAGATTATGTCAAATTAAAATACCGTACCACAGAATATTTATTTATTACCGAACCCCAGGAGAGAAAAAAATTGATAATTGCAAAATTTTTTCAAATGGAAGATAATATCTGTAACCATTATTGATGTTCAGTTATAATTATTCTCAGAATAACTAGAGTGAATTAACTCCACATTAAAATGTTAATATAACGTCTCTTTGGTGGCTAGTTCCCAATAAAATAGTGTTCTGTGTTTTCTGGTTATTTTGATTCTGTTTGAAACTTTGAATAGTTATTTATAGCTGTTTTCCCAAAGAAAATATTGCAAGGATAATTTCGATGATTCGATTTTGGTCAAAATATGCATTATAGTCTTTCTTGTTTATGAGCCTGAAACTTCCAGTTTCAATAATGATATAGTTGATGACGAGATATTGTTGATGATGGAGCTCGTATTGAATGATTATTTGGGCTATTACCATCATCTATTGTGGATGTAATGTTTTCCGACGTTTCGATAGACATCTTCTATCTTTATCAAGGAGGAAAAGTAAATAACCTTTCGAAAATTATCAATCTTCAAAAAGTCAATATGACAGAAGTCATGAAAGAAAAATGAACAATGTTATATACTCATCTGTGATATGATGATCTTTTTAAGTTGGATCGAACTATCAGCGTCAAACTTCTGGCAGATCTATAGATGGAGCACTTATGGAATCTGGTGTTATTTTCATAAATGCTGCTTCTTTGATTTTCTTCCTGCAAGTTTTCTTCTTTGGATATTATTGATGCTTCATCCCATTTTATACGATGATTCTCATCTACAGCATGTTGGACTAACCTGGATTTGTCGCTGTCTAGTACTCGTAGAAGCTTCTGATGTTCTTTTATTCGTACATTCAGAGGGCGTTTAGTTTCTCCGATGTAAGATCTTCCGCACTCGCAAGGTAATTCATATATGCAGTTCTTTGTCCTTTGTGTCTCATTATTGAAGGCTTAACTTTTGTAAGTTTAGCTCTGATAGTGTCTTGAGTTTTGAATGCAGTCGTTATGTTGTATCTATCTCCAATTCTTCTCATTTTCTCCGACAAACCTTTTACATATGGAATTACGGTTTTAATGGTCTGATTTATATCTGTTGGTTCAGCTTGACTTTCTCTTGTTCGTTTAGCTTTTTCTAATATCTTTTGGGAAAAAAAACAATGGCTACCCCCAAAAAAGATATTAGAAAAAGCTACGAAACGAACAAGAGAAAGTCAACCTAAACCAACAGATATAAATCAGACCATCAAAACCGTAATTCCATATGTTTGTCGGAGAAAATGAGAAGAATTGGAAATAGATACAACATAACGACTGCATTCAAAACTCAAGACACTATCAGAGCTAAACTTACAAAAGTTAAGCCTTATAATGAGACACAAAGGACAAAGAACTGCATATATGAATTACCTTGCGAGTGCGGAAGATCTTACATCGGAGAAACTAAACGCCCTCTGAATGTACGAATAAAAGAACATCAGAAGCTTCTACGAGTACTAGACAGCGACAAATCCAGGTTAGTCCAACATGCTGTAGATGAGAATCATCGTATAAAATGGGATGAAGCATCAATAATATACAAAGAAGAAAAACTTGCAAGAAGAAAAATCAAAGAAGCAGCATTTATGAAAATAACACCAGATTCCATAAGTGCTCCATCTATAGATCTGCCAGAAGTTTGGACGCCGATAGTTCGATCCAGCTTAAAAAGATCATCATATCACAGATGAGTATATAACATTGTTCATTTTCTTTCATGACTTCTGTCATATTGACTTTTTGAAGATTGATAATTTTCGAAGGTTTTTTACTTATCCTCCTTGATAAAGATAGAAGATATCTATCGAAACGTCGGAAAACATTACATCCACAATAGATGATGGTAATAGCCCAAATAATCATTCAATAATAATGATATAATTTTAATTATGCATACATCATAACAAACATCAGTATTATTATAACAAAGTCAAATTCTATTATCTCCTAAGTTTGTAGAACCAGGTTGAATCGATGTATGAAATAAAGATGTGAAAAAATCTTTTCAAAGGTACAAAACAAATCTCAATAAACTTACAAAACACATCTAGGAGACTGGGTTCGAAGATTTTAAAACTCATATGAGCTTAATTCAGAAGCATTCATCTGTTAGAATAGATATAATTTGATGAAGCCTGAAGCTATAAAGAACCAGTTGTTCATAAAGACAAGTCTTCAATTTAACATGTCCTGACAGAAAATTCATTTCCTATTTCAACAGCATTTATGAAAATATACCGAAGTACCTATGTGAGTGATGAAAACCCTTTTCTCTATTTCATTTCATCTATAGTGTAGAGTCTATAAGATACAGAGATTTCTCCAACCTTTTGTAAAAATATTTTAAACTAGTAAGCGGCTAGATCCATAGGCCCATAGATCAATAAGCCCGTAGATCAATATAGGCCAGTAGATCCATAGGCCAGTAGTTCAATAAGCTCATAGATCAATATAGGCCATAGATCAATATAGGCCATAGATCAATGAAGGCCATAGATCAATGAAGCCCATAGATCAATGAAGTGCACAGAAACACAAAACATGGCAAAGAAATCCGTTGAAGGAAAGAAACTTGAAAGAAAGCGAAAAAACACGAAAGAAAGCGAAAAGACACGAAAGAAAGCGAAGAAACACAAAAGAACGGGGAGAAACACTAAAGAACGCGAAAAATCACGAAAAAACGAGTGAAATCATGAGAAAACCCGAAGAAGCACGAAAAAGCATAGAAAGTCCAAAGGAACCCAAACAAACCCGAAAAAACGCAAAAACCCGCTGAAAAGAAAAAAATGAAAGAACTGAAAGAAACACGAAGAAATGCGAAAAAACACAAAAGAACACGAAGAAACACGGAAGATCTCGAAGAAACACGAAAGAATGCGAAGAAACACGAAAAATCGCAAAAAGCCCAAAGGAACCCGAAAAAACCCGAAGGAATACAAAAAATCAGTCGAAAGCAAAAAAACATGGAAACAGGAAGAAACACGAAAGAACACGAAAGAACCCGAAGTGACACGAAAGAACGCAAAATATCCAAAGGAAACCAAAAAACCCCGAAGAAACACAAAATAACCGAAAGCGGGCAAAAAATATCGAAGGAAAGCTAAAAACCCCGAAGAAACACAAAATAACCGAAAGCGGGCAAAAAGTACCGAAAGAACTTGTAAATTGCACACCCTGTTTATCAATCGATCGCGAATTAATTGTATATAGTACACCCTGTATGACATATCATTGATATTAACTCTTTTACTCGGAAAAACACGAAAACTTGAGGAAACCTCTGCTGAAAGTCAGCGATACGAATGCGCAACTCAGATGATCAAATTAAGAACCCGTAAGAAGAAACAGCCGAAATAACTCGATAAAAAGTATTTGTTAGTGATAGGGGGTCACTCTGTATATAATTGATTCGCAGTGAGTGCTTTTTCCATAAAAAAAACAATGGAATATCATTCCAATTTGATCGTTTCGCGATCGGTGAATTTCATAAAGGGAAAATAAAAATTATTCGATTAAGTTCTGAACGTGTAACAATGAACAGTTCCATCCGTTCATACACGAACTAAGTAGGTCCGATTTTCAATCATGATAAATTTCAAAGTGTTATCTCGCTACTTCGATATCTACAGATTGCAAGTTTCCTAAAGTTTAGTTTTCTACCGCCGGAAGGTCGTTTAGGGGCTTCTACCGCCTCTTCGAAATTTAAATATCGGGGCGGTTTTTTGACGTTTCTCGGTACTCCCGGGACGAAAATTGCGGTTTTAGTTACGTTATTTCCGTCCATATTTCAAGGGCTCTGCAGATCAGCTCGTAGCGGGAACCCAAGCCATTCTTCGTCTCGAAATATCGACCGCTTCCGTCCCGCGAGACGCTCTTGCTTCGAAGGGAACTTTCAAACGCGAGGACGCTTTCAGCGATTTCGCGAAAAACGGCATTTTTCGACATTTTCGTTTGAAAATTTCAGGCACTTGAAGAGCTCCAAAGGGGTGAGGGTTTCGGGGTCGCTTCTCCTAGAAGAGGATACGCCTTTTCGTTTTTTTAGATTGCTTCTTAATCAGCCCTTCGGGCCTCGCGGAAACTCTGCTTTCCGGGTCCCTGACAGGACCCCCGCTCAAAATCTTCTCTGGTTCGTTTCTTACTGCTATATTTATATTGAAGAAAAACATAAAATAAGGCATTATTGAACAAATCTGATTATTGAATCATTACAGCATAGTGTTGGATTTGAGAAAATCAGAAAATTTGGACAAAATTATATCGATTTAATTCCTTTCAACTTCAAATATCACAAAAATGGTGTTATTCGGGAAAAAGATGATGAATGATTTTATCTGCATAAAAGACTAATGATTCTCGGAAGCACAAGATACGGACCTTTAGTTCAAGCGATATTTGATTTTCACGCGATTTAACCAGTCTGTACAAGTAGTGAGAAACCCACAAGAAATGGAATAAATCTGTTGATGCCAAATTGTGCATGACTGTTATCAAAAACCCCTACAAGAGACAATTTCAATCGATATTGTCGTTTGAATATTACAGGTGAAAATGCAATTGTTTTTAGAAATTTCAAATCCCTATATCTTTTGAACGGGTCCAAATTCGAAAAAATGTTATGGAAAAAAATGTTTCTTTTGGCGTCAAAACTGTATGGTTAAAATTAAAGCAGTCGTTAATGACTCACCCTGTGTATATATATATTTTCTATATATATATATTTGTTTTCAGGGCGAACAACGTACATGAATTGGTAATTCGAAAAGGCCTTATATATATCTATATTTATTTTTTATGATTATATTTTCTTAGGATTGCGGTCACCTGTACTTGAATTGAGCACAGTTGTCTATGTATTATATTCCATATAATGTCTTTTTCAATTACCAATTCATGTAAGTTTTAGGCCTGAAGAAGGAAACATAAATTCCGAAAGCATAGTCAATAGACAACTGTGTTTGAATTAAGTACAAGTGAACGCAATCCTAAGGAAATATAACCAATTATGAATGAAACGGTCAAGAAACAATTAATTAATTCATATTTCAATCGATATTAAAATCGAAAATAATGTAAGGAATCAAATTTTATGGAAGTGGAAAAATTGTGGATGATGATCTGATGATGCAGAAGAGATCTATTCGAACAATGATGCAGATGAACAGCTGTGAATCAAGAGTAATATTGCATAAAATTGGCCTGATGCCTTCAATTGCAATTCACGAAACTAATTGTAGACGAAACCTGCAACAATATATAACACAAGAATATCAAAACTATAACATCTACCGCATAGACTTAATACAACAATAATAGAAAAGGAAACACAATATAGTTGTACAAGATATTACAACACAATAGTACTACATATACAAAACTACAACCACCAAAGGTTTTCGGAGGCAAATTTTCCAAATATTAATATAAATTAAGCACACGCAGCAGTAGTTCATCCCTTACTTTCCATCGTGAATTTTGAGCTTTGGGATGGAATAACGAAAAAACTTTCAGGAATGTCAAATTTTGTTGAAAGGAGGACGAATAAGGGCGTTCGAATATGTTTGATATCACCGAGCAGCACCTTGTTGAAGAAGCAATTCAATTTCCTGCATGGGTGTATTTATTTTATCGTTTTATTATTACTCAGAGTGACCCCATCAATATCTTTCACACTCCAAATTTGGATCTTTGAGAGAGAGATATATATATATATATATATAAATTTATGTATAAATGGTGAATAGAGATTGTTGATCTTTCAATAGTTCTTTACGTATGTACTTTTTAGATGTTCTGAAGAAGCAGTGGAAATACTGCGAAAGCTAAGCATTTGCAATAAATGGTAAACTATTGAAAGACCAACAATCTCTATTCACCAATTATACATCAATTCCTTATAAACATTAATCAGAGATGAACTCCACACAACTTATATATATAATTAGATATTATCCACCCTGTATTCTGATCATTGCAACAATGTATTAATCCATTAGGAAATGAATATTACCATGTTGTATTTTGTCAGTCAGCATATTGCTTATCTCATTAATTTGTTATCGCATCAATTTGTTGTTTGCGACGCCTCTCCACAATGCTCTCATTGTTCTAAATTATTATAAATAGGAGAGACGTCTAATGATGCATGATAAATATACATTTGATCTTTTCACGTAGTACATTGCTTGTACAGTTGTTTTCTAAATAAAGTAGAATTTTTATAAACAAAAGTTTCTCCTAAAACAACATTATTGGCGACGAGGTCTGGGATTGTGCCAGTTTTAAAAAAACCTGCGTGTGTTCCTGACAGTGTAAAGATACAGAGGTCCACCCAGAGAGTCTGAAAGACTCCAAGATCTACATTGGAAAATCAACGGTGAGAGATTCCTTTCTATTATTCCCAGTTTCTAATAATTCTGGCCCAAAAATTATCAATCTTTTTCTAGTTTTGAGCGTAAAACTTGTATGAAGTTTTTAGATTCTTATTAAAAAACCTATTACATAACTATTTAATTATTTAATTATTTGACAAGACATCGAATAAAGTCTTAATTTTATAGTTGAAATCTGATGACGATTATTTTTTCAATTGAATTGTCACGATTACGTCAATAAAACATTTTCGTGAACGTAAACAAAAAAAATTCTAGAAGAATGGCAAACGAAAGAGTAGACCTGACTATGGCAGAGAAATTTGGATTTTTGCTTCCAAAATTCTCAGGAAAAGAAAATGAATTACACACATTCATAAAAAGCGTTCAAAGTTACTTTGACATGTTTAGATTGGAAAATGATATGGTTAAAAGATACTGCTTCGCGGTAGTAAAATCAAAATTAACGGACAGGGCATTAGCTGAGGTGTCAACCTCTGATATCCCTGATGAATGGGTCGTTTTGAAACAATTCAAATAAACTTAGACGTTCTGGTTCATAATTTGCAGTTTATGAGCAAAAAACAGAACCAAGATTTACTGAATTTTATCGAGCAAATAATTGCTATGAAAATACGAATAAACTATAGAATCGATGCCGATAATATGGCAGACCCGGAAAAATTGTTATATAAAACAAATATTCTATAAGGTATTAAACCGAATCCGAATAAATTGAAAGCTATTTCATGTTTTCCTATCCCTAAGACTCAAAAAGAAATTAAATCATTTCTTCGTCTAGTAGGATATTACAGAAAATTCATTCCTAACTTTGAAAAGATAACAAAACCTTTAACATTATGTTCGAAGAAAGATGCAAAAATAAATATTGACGATCCCAAATACATAGGAGCATTTCAATTGTGTAAGAATAATTTGATGAATTACTCTATATTAGGATATCCAGATTTTAACAAACTTTTTGCTTAACCACGGACGCATCAGGATGTAGCTTTTTGCAGTAAGACATTGAATAAAGCTGAAATTAACTATAGTGTAATTGAAAAAGAATGTCTCGCTATTTTACACGGTTGTTCTATATTTCGCCCATACCTTTATCGAAGGAAATTTACAATTTATACAGACCACAAACCTCTTGTTTGGTTATTTTCTCTTAAAGAACCTAATTCACGTTTAATGGGATGGCGAATGAAATTAGATGAATTTGATTATGAAATAAAATACAGAAAAGGATCATTAAATAACGCAGATGCTCTCAGCAGAATAAGGCTAGAGGAAAATAATGAAATTAATTACGAAAATTTTAAAAATCGATCTATTATCAAAACCTTCTAATATTAAGGAGAAAAAGGAAATATTTATAGTTGCCCGAACAAATATGCTTTAGCTCATTGTATATCAAAAGATTTAGAAATGAGTAAAGGTATTGCATCACGATTCAAAAGAATATTTGGAAATGTAAACAAATTAAAATCTCAAAATAAAACTGTTGGCGAAGTAGCATCAATAAGAATTGAAAATCGAAATATTTACTATTCAATAACTGAAGAATTTTATGATAATAAACCAACCTATGAAACGGTATTCTAAACTCTTATCAATCTGAAAAAATTATGTGAATTTAACGATGATAAATATTTAGCTATTCCCAGGATAGCATGCGGATTAGATAAATTGGAATGAACAATTATTATTAATATGATAAAATACATTTTTAAAAAATCAGATATCAATGTTAATATTTATTACATACAAAATGACAATTTTAATGAAGATTTAAATTACATAGAAAAAGTTGAAATGAATCCAATTGAAGAAGATTCACTCTCCATAATTAATCATATCTCAGATGACGAATTTGAAGAATGTATCGATCTATTAGTAGAACCTGATAATGAACTACCAAATTTAGATCATAAAGATCTAAGCGAACTAAGAAATAAAAACATTATTATTCACAGTGACATAACTGTTCATAGTAGCGCGGAAAATCCAATTTTAGAAATTCCTTACACAGGAGATGTGTAAATGCTTCCTCTTTACAAATAATATTGAAAAAGCTTCAAATTTCAATGTAACAAAAATAAAATTATTTGGAGACAAACTCAGGTTAAGAGTTGATGTTAAATCCATTGAAAATGATATGTTTCAATTCATCAAAGAATTTGTTCAACCGCAGAAACCTTATGGGATATATTTTATATCTCAAGAATTAGAAAAACCATTTATAACGATTTTACAGAATAAATTCGATCACAAAACTTTAAATTTCAAAATTGCAAAGACGTTTCTAGAAGATGTTGAAGATCAAGAAGAACAAACTCTTAGGATACAACAGTATCAGGAAACAAAGACTATTCATCGTGGATTAACAGAAAATTTACTCAGTTTAAAACGTAAATATTATTGGCCTAAAATGAATAAAGATGTCCAGAACTATATCAATTAATGAGAGATTTGCCAAAAAAGTAAATATGAACGTACACATATAAAATTAAATTTCAAACCAAATCTAATAGGAGAGAAACCTTTTTCTCATATTTATTGTGATACTATAAGATTCGGACAAAATTATTGTTTGAGTATAATTGACTCGTTTTCGAGGCTAGGACAATGTTATTTATTACTCCAAAAAACTGAAACAGAAATTGTGGACAAATTAATAACTTTTTTCAGCCATTATGGTATTCCAAATAAAATTACATGCGATAATATACTAGAATTCAAAAATAGTGTAGCAAGATTTTTGTAAGATTCATCAGATAGAAATACATTACATAACAAATTATAATCCGAATTCAAATGCTCTAGTAGAAAGATTTCATTCTACATTAATTGAACAATTAAGGACGTTACAACATAAAAATTCAACATTTCAAAATAAATTATCACAGGCTATTTTGAGTTATAATAATTCATACCATTCTAGTTTAGAAATGACTCCTATAGAAATTGTAAAAGCAGATTTAAATTATTCACTACCAATTGAAAAATCTCATACAGAAACAATTCAAGATTATATTGAGAATTACGTAGAAAATCTTGAAGAAATTTCTGAAAAATCAAAAGAGAAAAGAGAGAAAAATATTGAACAATTAGAAAAATTGAATAAGAAAAGGGAAGCTACTAAGGATCATACTATAAATGAAAACCCCGCGTACATTAAAAGTCCTATAACTAGAAAATTAGACCCGGTATATAAGAAAATTGATTCACATGAAGTTTATTCACATCGTATTGAGGATAATAAAAATAAACATGTTTATCATAAGAAAATAATGAAGCAACGAAAGAAAAGGAAAAAATAGGTAAATAATAATTGTTTATTATTGTTTTCAGGTTCAAGATGAATATCTTTACCGCCATAATCGTATTAATTCAAACAATAATATTATCTTCTTTTGAAGTTTTGAAGATTCGAGAGATGGCGAGCGAATGAGTAGACGTGCTCTGTGCTCCTGCTTATTTAATTTTTTCGAAAGGAAGAATCCCCTTTTTCAAGACGTGAACTATTCAACGAAGTGATAAATTAGTGCCTTTCATTTATTTCACCTTGTACTTTCCTTCGTCGTGTTGTGAAATATCGAAATTTGACCCTTAACCTTAAAAATGGTACTACTCAGAAACGACATTGAAGAAATTCGAAAAATGGTCTCTGAACAGATCATCTCAACGATCATGAGTGAAGAATTTCAGGATCGTTTCATAAGTTCACTCATGGACAGAATTGATGTTAAAATCAATGAAAGATTCTCGAAGGTCGAAGAAGATTTCAGAATTCTCGCTCAGGAAGTGGCCGAGTTGAGAGAGGAAAATATGGAGCTGAAGAGGTGCCTAGATAGACAGGAACAGCATTCAAGAAATATGAATATCCGCATCTTTGGTTTGAAGTATGAAAAAAATGAAGTCCTGTGGGATTCTGTTGATAAATTATTCAAGGATAAATTAAAAGTTGACATTGATCCAGCGGATGTTGTGAATTGTTATCGAGCAGCGGCAAGAGGTGCAGCATCTGGTGGGCCACCGGCTGTGTTGTTACAGTTTCGGGATGTAAACAAGCGAACCGCTGTATTGAAAGAACGCAAATTCTTGAAAGACACGGGAATTGCCATCAAGGAAGATTTAACTCAGTTACGAGTGAGGTTATTGAAGTTGGCAGTCAAAAAGTTTTCCGGAAAAAATGTATGGTCTCACTATGGCAGTGTTTATGTGCGTTATAGAGAAAGAGTTCATCGTATTGAACAGGAAAGTGATCTGTATAAGTTGAAACAATTTTAAACTGTATGTATTATGAATTATTTTCCTTTTTATTGTTTATGCGGGGAATATTTACGATTTAACTCGTTGAATATTTTAACATTGCTCATTCATTATTTGTTTATGTGTCGAGATTGGTAAATGTTTGGGTGAGTCTTTTTGACTAGATTTAATTGAATTTCCCTGGGTGTGTGAAATTTTTATCACTGTCTCATGTGTTTGTACTTTATAGATATAATATTGTATCTCAGTACATATTATGACTGATTAGGTCTAGGTTTGTACCAAAATTTTTAATCGAATGGTAGGCGTTGCTCATGTTTAATGTATTTCGCTTCGGTTCTTGTTTCTCCGCATGATTTGTGATTTTTTTTTCCATTTTCTGAAGGAAGCATACATTGTGTGCTCTGCCGAGGTTGAGCTTAAAGTATAGATATCACACTTGTCACCTTATTCTGTTGATCTTTGACAATTGCTTTTGCTATTGATTGGGCTACTATCTCACTGTGTGAGTTGGGTTAATTGATTTTTGTTCTATTATTGGGGAGGCTCCTTTTTGTATATCCTACAGAGTCTATGGTTCATGGTACATAGTTTGGAGCACGGAGGGCATTTGCTCGTATTTTATTTACTTTTACTTGCCCATATTGGCTATCTATTTGAATCATTATTTCCTTTAACCTTCTTTCTTATCCATTCCTTTTTATTTGATTTAATTGAAACTTTTCCTCATCCCTAATCCTTGATTATGCAATCTCTGTGTGTTGCGCATGTAAATGTTAGATCGTTGTTAGGAAATTTTGAAAGAGTTCAGGAACATATCTCTTGCAATAATTATGATATTGTGGGAATTTCTGAAACGTGGTTGGGTGAGGATTCCATGTGTGCTGCTGTGGATTTAGATCATTATAATTTTTTTCATCAAAATAGAAGAGATAGACGGGGAGGTGGTGTCGGTTTGTATATCGGGGAAGCGTTTCGGTGTAATTTACTGTGTTCAAAAATACTTGATCATATGGAATATATTTGCATGAAGGTACTGATTCAAAATAAAAATATCATCATTTGTGTGGTGTATAGGCCTCCAGGTGCATCTTTAGATGCATTTTTTGAGGAAATTGAGGAGCTTCTGACCGATGTGTATTCGAGGTTTGATGGTATAGTCTGCATGGGGGATTTCAACGTTGACATGCTCGATGATTCATCTCACGCATACAACTTAGAGAATGTTTTTCTGGCATTTGGGATGAACCAGCTTGTGAATGAACCTACTCATTTCACACGTACGTCGGCAACTCTCCTTGATTTAGTTTTCACCAACCTGGAGACAGTTTCAACTAATGTGGTAGATGCGAATATAGCTAACCACAGCCTGACGTGTGTAAGGTTGAAACTACAAGCCCCTGTGAGTGCATCCATTAGTTTTCAGTATAGATCTCTTACAAAAATTGATTTCCATGAATTTCAGACTGATCTTGAAAACCTACCTCTGGACAATATTGCGCATATAGTTAATATGGATGAAAAAAATCGAGTTTCTCAACCGTTGTATCCTGAGTCTATTAGAGAAACATGCGCCGCTGAAGAACTTCCGGAAAATTAAGAATTATACCTATGCGCCCTGGATTACTGAAAATATAAAGTTATTGCAGAAACTAAGAAATAAAGCGCTGCAAAAGTTCAAGAACACGAGGATGCCGGCTGACTACGACTACTACAAACAGCTGCGGAATTATACCACTGGAGCCATATGGAGGGAAAAGAAAATATTTCGTGAGGCGAAGCTCCGCAATTGCAACACGAAGGAGAAATGGAGTGAACTTAGGAGGCTGAACGTCGCCAGAAGTAGTAGAAAGGATAAAATCCTTCAACTTACAAAATGTTGATGAAATCAACAATTTTTTCGTGAAATCTATAGCAAACAGTGCGCCTAGGCGGGAGATTTTGGATTTTTATGACAGTCGCATATTTCCTGGATTGATGGGTGAACTAAGCTTCGAACTAACTACCGAGCATGATGTGATGAACATACTGAAAAGCATAAAAACTAAAGCTTTTGGAAAAGATGGAATAAATATAACGTTGATACAATTGTGTTGTCCGCTTATCATCCCGTACATTACTCATATCGTGAATGAGTGCTTGGCGAACTCCTATTTTCCTGTTCTCTGGAAACAGGCTCAGGTTATTCCTTTGCCTAAGGTCAGCATGCCCGTGAAGTATGGTCAGTTGCGCTCCATTAGTATTCTCCTACCCTCTCCAAGTTGCTCGAGCGAACGATAGAAAAGCAGATAAGGCATTTCTTGGATGTAAATAGTATACTGCCTTTAAGACAATCAGGTTTTAGGAGAGGATACAGCTGTGAAAGCGCACTTGCGGATGTTACGGATGATATCTTCAGGGCATATGATAGAGGTGATATAACGCTGTTGGTCCTGCTGGACTTCAGCAAGGCCTTTGATACGATCAGCCATGAGATCCTGCTTGCGATACTCCGCTACATAGGTTTTACAGACAACTCCCTTCGTATGATAGCCTCGTATTTGTCAGACCGTGCGCAGAGTGTTGTGCTCGACGGTCGATGTTCATCGCCCTTGAATCTGGAGAGGGGGGTTCCGCAGGGTAGTATACTGGGCCCTCTTTTGTTCATTGTGTACACCATCATGTTTCGTTCATACCTGCGATACTGTAGCTCGCATTACTATGTGGATGACACTCAGATCTACCTGACTTTTCCTGAGGAGGATATTCATCTTGCTGAGGAGAAGATTAACGCGGATTTGGAATCTTTTTCCAGTGTTGCTCGGGACCATCTTCTGCAGCTCAATCCGAAAAAGTCTCAGGTCATAGTATTTGGCGGTGATGCGCAGATTTCCAAGGTCAGACAGACCATCAAAATCAAACTTGATGATGAGTGTCTTCCCTACTCAAACTATGGGAAGAGTCTTGGTCTCATTTTAGACTCTAAGATGCGGTTTAGGAAACATGTCAACAGTAAATTGAGGGTGGCATACTATAATTTAAAGATGATATATGGTCACAGAAACTACCTGTGTTACTGCAACTCAGTGTTGTTAGTTGCATTCATTTATTTTCTGTTCCAAAATGCTTGTTCGTTTCATGCGGCCCACGTATGTTCATTTCTTTGTCTATGGACGCGTAACATATGTTGGAGATATATGACAGTGCGAGACGAAAGCAGTAGTAATTCGAATACACACGTCGACGCTCGTTCGATGCAGTGCAAGACTGTTTCTTCGTTTCTGTCGAATTTTCTCGTTAATTCTACAAGTTCGAACGCCAGTGAAAAGGTGACTATTTCTCGCTCGTGAGTGACACATTGATTCTGCCGTGCTGTGAAGCCAGGTACGCAAAAGTCGATACTCCAACACTTCGTATTTTCTTTTCGAGTCATTTTTTCTCACCGGAATTTCATTATTAATTTCTTTTGCTTTCATTTAATTTCAAAGGCCGTGTCGTGCCATTTTGGTCCTTCTTGAGCCGCATATTTTCGAACCGCGTTTTCAAAATTATTGCGATCAAGCATTTTGGAATTTTTTCATTTAGTTTTTTCATTTGCATTTATTTCAATCTGTCATTATTCACGTGACCTCGAAAACTTGATAAGATATCGAACACATTCATAAATCCTTTAATATCTGCGCATGTTAAAAGAATTTAGCTTTCATTACCTTTCATTTGTTTTTCTCATCTATGCTCATAACCTTGATTCGAAACATAAACAAAGATTGACATTCTTGTTTTTGTTTATTTACATTTCATTATTTTCATTTGTTTATTTTCAACTCGATTTTCAATTTAATAGATTCAATCTTAATTATTTGCTTTATTAATTAATTTAGTTCTTTTCAATCGGTTAGTCTATTTACTCTTTTTCGAAATTACTCAAAACGAAATTCATATTGTTTTCTGCAGTATACCTTGAATAATAATAATGGCGACAAAATTGAAACAACTCAAAGCTCGTCGTCAAATTGTTATTGATGATCTCGAGGAAATTCTCAATTTAGCACAATTCGCTGTCACTGATCAAAGTCTCCATGTAAGATTCAAATTAAGATGTGAAATACTTGACGATATTCTCGTGGACTTTCAAAATTTACATACGTCTATTGTCTCTATGATAGTATCTTCCGAAGAACCCGAATTGAACACTGAGAAGGTTATTCGAATAGCCTTTATGGATAATTATTACACCATCAGAACAACTTATGTTAATTTATTTCCTGTAGTAAACATTCCAGTAAAAAACCAAGACAGTTGCTCTATTAGTTCGCCAAATGTTAAACTTCCAAAGATAGTATTGCCCATTTTCAATGGGAATTATAAAGAGTGGCCTACTTTTTTCGATATGTTCCAAAGTTTGGTACATGAAAATTCTAACTTGAGTCAAATAGAAAAGTTTCAATACCTCCTTAGTTCACTTTCTTCTCATGCTTTAAATTTAGTTAAAGGATTTCCATTGACTGCTGAAAATTATGAAAGCGCTTTTCAGACATTGGCGGAAAGATATCAAAATAAAAGACTTCTCGCTAATACGTGTTGGAAGGAAATCTGTAATGTTCCAAAGCTACAGGGTGATTCAGCTAAAGACCTTAGGCGAATTCTAGAAGTTCTTGCGGAAAACTTATCGGTATTAAGGAATTTAGGTTTACTCGTTGACCAGTGGGACTTTGTTTTATTTCACATTCTCATTCAGAAATTAGATTCAGCAACGATCAAACGTTTTGAATTACAAGAATGTTCAACAGATATTCCGTCGTTTGTCAATTTGCGAAATTTCCTGACAAATCAGTGTATAGCCTTGGAGGCAGTAGCTCTTTCTCTTCCGTCGAAAACTCATTCAGTTTCGAATTCTCAAGTTTTGAAATCTAGTTCTCTCTCAACGAATAAAAGAAATTCGACTTTTCTCGTTCAAACGGAAACTGAATCATTCAAGAAACGTATAACCTGTAATTATTGCAAGTTAGCTCATAGTATTTACAAATGTCCATCATTTTTG
Organism: Micraspis discolor; assembly: GCA_030674115.1. NCBI lineage: Eukaryota > Metazoa > Arthropoda > Insecta > Coleoptera > Coccinellidae > Micraspis > Micraspis discolor. The sequence continues at coordinate 114,593 of JARTUT010000909.1, forward strand.
GAACAAACTGTTCAAGATCGGTTCAAGATTGTGAAGAACAAAAATTGGTGTATCAATTGCCTCCATTCTGGACATAAGATTAACAATTGTTCTTCAAGGTCAAATTGTCGTACTTGCCACGCAAAGCATCATACCCTGTTGCACATGCGCAATAATGCGGATAATGATGCTTCAACAGAGTCATTTCATTTGAATGCTGCAAATTCATCGGATTCAGGCTCAGTTCAAGTTTTAACCAATGTTTCTTCAAATTCTACCGTTCTCTTGGCAACCGCTGAGGTCGAAATTCGTGATGCTTGGGGTAGATATCAGAAGGTCCGAGTTCTGTTAGATGGAGGCTCTCAAATAAATATTATAACTCAATCGTGTGTAAATAGATTAGGCTTGAAAATTTGTGAAGCTTCATTTTCGATAAATGGAATTTGTGAAAGCTCATCTTCTGCTAATTGCAGCACTGAATGTACTATTCGTCCATCAGGTCAAATAAATCCATCATTTACATTCGATGCCGTCGTGATTCCGAAGATTTGTGCGGAAATGCCGAGTTCTTTCGTAAATTATTCGTTTTGGAATTGTGTCCATAACAAGAAGTTAGCAGATCCGAACTTTTCCATTCCGAAATCAATAGACCTTCTCCTCGGAGCGGATATATTCTCTTTAATAATTCGACCGGGTCGTATCGAGGGTAACGGTTTAGAACCAACAGCACTTGAGACAGTGTTTGGTTGGGTTTTCATGGGAAAGATTCAATCACCTAACATATCAGTTAACAATTTTCATTTGTCATTGTCCGAATCAGGTTTAAACTCCTCGTTGAAAAGATTTTGGGAACTTGAAGAAGTTTCAGAGAATGTCATTGTATCCCCAGAAGATCAATTTTGTGAGAACTTATACGCTCAGAACTATTCTAGAAATACATCTGGACGGTACACTGTGGCATTACCATTTAAACCTGATCAGTCAACACTTTCATTCGGTGACACATATTTTCTCGCACTACGTCGTTTTTTATCCCTTGAACGTAAACTTATTAAAAACCAGAAGATATACAGGGAATACTCTACTTTCATGCAGGAATATTTAGAAAAGGATCATATGTCATTAATTTCTACGAGTTCGGATTATGAAAATACTTTTATATCCCTCACCATTGTATAATCAAACCAAACAGTCCATCCACAAAGTTGAGGGTTGTTTTCGATGCATCAGCTCATGTACCTGGTCATTTATCTTTAAATGATGCTCTATTGATAGGTCCTAAATTACAAAAGGATATTATTGCCATTTTGATGAACTTTCGTGTTCATCGGTTCGTTTTCACAGTTGATATCAAACAACTGTATCGTCAAATATTAGTCAAAATTCTCGGTTTGAGGTGGTTTCCTTCGTCGGACGAATTTTCTTATTTTGCGGAAACTACTGTGCAGGTATGTACCAAACGTACCATACTTTCAGAACTTTCTCGAATTTTCGACCCTTTGGGGTTCCTTTCTCCATTTACTTTTCTTGCTAAACATTTGATCCAGCATCTTTGGACATTAGGTTTGCAGTGGGATGATACACTTCCAGACGATGTTAGCCGTCGCTGGAATCAGTGTAAATCCGAATTAACCGAATTGGGTAAATTAAAGATACCTCGGAAACTTGCATCGAAATCATTTTATCGTTGCGAACTTCATGGTTTCGGAGATAGTAGTGAGCGTGGCTACGCAGCCGTGGTATATTTCAAGTTTTTCAATTTTGACGGCTCCATTGACATCTCTTTCGTAGGTGGTAAATCAAAGGTCTCCCCATTGAAGAGAATTTCACTTCCAAGACTGGAATTGTGTGCTTGTCTCTTATTATCAAAACTCATTAATGTGGTTTCCTCTGTTTACCAATCAGCCTTCACAATAGATGACATTTTTGCTTGGTCTGATTCAGTGGTAGCTCTAACGTGGATTAAGTCTTCTCCTCATCGATGGAAGACATTTGTAAGCAATCGTACTACTCAAATTCAGGACTTAGTTTCAACAGAAAATTGGTATCATGTTCAATCGAAAGACAATCCAGCTGATTGTGCTTCACGCGGCTTAACGCTAACCGAAATGTTGAACTGCTCTTTGTGGTGGACAGGCCCTGACTGGCTTCGTTCCAAACATCTTACCTTCGCAAATGATGAAATAGAGAATTCTCTTCATCTTGTACAAACAGAAGAGCGTCACCTCTCTTTGTCAACTTTCATTTCTCTATCGTTTGTTGATGATTTGCTCTTTAGGTATTCATCTCTGTCCAAGGTTCAAAGAGTGGTAGCTTACATTTTCAGATTCGTTAACTTCATAAAAACTCTAAAGCTCCTAGGATATATAGATTTTCCGCAGTTCATCTCAAAGATGCACTTTTCTTCATTATAAAACAGGTTCAACGGGTTGTGTTCAAGGAACAGATCGATAATCTCATCTCGGGAAATCCCATATCTAAATTACTTCGAAAATTGAATCCATTTATTGGAGAAGATGGTGTTCTCAGGGTGGGCGGTCGTCTGTCTTTTTCTGGTCTGGCTCTTGATCACAAACACCCAGCTTTGCTTCCTTCATCTCATCGTCTTGCTGGGCTCCTTGTTCAGCATTTCCACAAAATATGTCTGCATCCAGGTGCCCAGACTTTACAGTTCCTTCTGTCTCAACAGGTCATACAGGAGTTTTATACAGTCCACTTAGAGATTGAGTCTGTGCTCCATTCTCGCCCTCTATGTCCGCTTGGTAATGATCCGAATGACATATCTGCACTGACACCAGGACATTTCCTTACTCTGGCTCCATTAACTGCTATTCCTGAACCAGATTTATCTCACCTATCTATCGGTCGATTATAGCGATGTCAGCTTTTAATTCGTATCCATCAGGATTTTTGGAAAAGATGGAATTTAGAATACCTGAACACACTGCAACAACGAAAAAGTGGTTCAATAGTAACTCGCCTCCTTATTCAATAGGTGCACTCGTCTTGATAAAAGATGATCAACTCCTCCATTGCGCTGGCGACTTGGACGCATTGAGAAATTGCATCCTGGCGCTGATAAAATAGCTAGAGTAGCTACTGTTCGGACTACTCAAGGTGTACTGCAGAGATCAGTGGTTAAATTATGTCCATTACCTCTCCAATAGTTATGACATATGTTGATGTATATATGTATATATTTTTTTTCGCTTTATGTTCGATATCTTTTCAATTTTTATATTTGCCTTTTTTTCATAAAATATTCTATTTTAGGTGGGCGGTTATGTTACTGCAACTCAGTGTTGTTAGTTGCATTCATTTATTTTCTGTTCCAAAATGCTTGTTCGTTTCATGCGGCCCACGTATGTTCATTTCTTTGTCTATGGACGCGTAACATATGTTGGAGATATATGACAGTGCGAGACGAAAGCAGTAGTAATTCGAATACACACGTCGACGCTCGTTCGATGCAGTGCAAGACTGTTTCTTCGTTTCTGTCGAATTTTCTCGTTAATTCTACAAGTTCGAACGCCAGTGAAAAGGTGACTATTTCTCGCTCGTGAGTGACACATTGATTCTGCCGTGCTGTGAAGCCAGGTACGCAAAAGTCGATACTCCAACACTTCGTATTTTCTTTTCGAGTCATTTTTTTTTTTCTCACCGGAATTTCATTATTAATTTCTTTTGCTTTCATTTAATTTCAAAGGCCGTGTCGTGCCAACCTGTCACAGGAGATAAAAAAGATGCTCTGCGATACACTCATCCTCTCTCACTTCAATTTCTGTAGTAGTGTTTTTATGCCTTGTTTGGATGCCCTAGATCGATACAGAATTCAGAAAGTTCAGAACTCATGCGTAAGGCTAATATACGGTATACGACGTAGGGAACATATATCGCCGGCTCTAAAACAATCTGGGTGGCTGAATATGGGCAATAGGGCTCAGGTACACATGGCCCTTTTCTTTTTTAAGATAATGAAATATGCGACGCCTGCTTACCTCCATCAAAGGCTGACGTATCGAACTGATGTTCATAATTTAAATCTTGATATCTTGAAATAAGAAGAGCTTTATTGACAATACCTAAACATAGAAAACAGATTTTCAAGAGATCATTTTCCTACAATATTGCTCATGTTATGAACTCAATCTCTTCTTTAGATCTTGAACAGTCGCCGGCTATATTTAAAAAACAATTGAAGGGACTTCTTTTGCAAACGCAGAACCAACTACGTTAATAATAATATTTAAAAGGGAAAATAAAATAAAATAAATGAATAAACAAATCAAAATGTAACACCTAACTCTCTAATATATTTAACCCTCTCCTTCTGTTTCCACATCCCTTTCCTCCCTCAATATGATTCAAATTATATTAAGGTTAAATTATGCCAAGTTTTCTGAACTAAATTGAGGCTTGAACAGTTTCTGTAATCAGATAACTGCAATTATTAAGGCCTATTGTATTTTCTCTTTGTTTCAATTTTGCCTGTATGAAAAAGTTGTAAGACTTGTATATTTGGGAAAATAACAATAAATGTATTATTATTATTAAGTAAAACCATTAGAAAGCAATGTACTGCCAATATTATCATGCAAAGCTTATGTTACAAAAAGAAATATACAATTAATCTATCATATCAATTTGGAAAAAAAATTGAAAGTTTAATCTTAAAGTACCAAGAGGAAATTAACAGAATAAAAAACCAACAATTAGGTTTTTCATTTTTAGAGGCTCATTATCGATATCTTCAAGAATCAAATTTAATAAATATCAAGAGTCTGGAAGAACTATTAAATGAAAAAGTTAGAATTAAAAGAGGCTTGATAAACGTTGGAGGAAAAATATCGAAAATACTTTTCGGAGCGCTTGATTCTGATGACGAAGAATTATATAAAAATTACTTCAATAGTATTGAGAAAAATGAGAAAGTTCTCATGAGAAATTAAAAATAAATAGTTACAGTTGTTAATGATTTAAAGAAAAAATATGATGACAAATTTCAAAAATTATCCGAAAGTTATAAATTGTTACGAATTGTCCCAGCACTCAGAGAAGTTGAGTAAATGCACCTTATGTTGTTCGAAATAAAAGATATATAAAATATTTTGGACGAAATTCAAATTGCGGTTAGTTTTGCAAGATACATGTTCTTCTTGAATCTATTCTACCGTATGCCAAGTTTGTAGAATTGGTCAAAAACGTCACTATTATACCTGTGAATCATTTGGAAGATTATTATCAGATATGCCACACAAAAGTGTTATTCAAAAATAAAGTTTGTAACGAAGTAGTTTTGTTTGCGCGGAAGAAACCCGTTGACCTTGATCGACTCCAGCGAGATCGCTCCGAGCGGTGGGGACACCGACCGATCATTCCCACCTCCATCTGCAGTGCGCACGACTTATGTTGGTGGAGGGACTGAGAATGGTATTTATAGGCGAGTCGAGCACTGGAACGGCAGTTCCTCGCACGGCGCGGAACTCAAAATAAATCAAGGCCTCTACCGTATAGTGGAAGGTCCAGCCAGTGTTGTGAGTGCTGGTAGTGAGTTCAGTGGTAGGCAGACATACCAAGGTAGGAAAGGGGTATAGAGAGGGGACCGGAGGACCACTTGTGGAGGACGAGATTCCCCCTCGCTTTAACCCCGAGATATTATTATTTCTTTCACAGGGCCTTAGTCACTTTCATGCATGAGCAATTTTCTGATGAGCGAATGCTTTATCTGTTCTCGGCCTGATTCATTGGTATGCCATTTTTATGCCTACGTCATTTTATTTGCCTAATTCTTTCTGATACCTATTACATCGTGTAACTCGCCACTCTGATCGCTTTATGTGCACTCTAACCCCCCTTTACGGAATGTTACTGGACTTTTGGTGATGGACAAGTAAATTTGGGATTTGGGTTTTAGAGGTTAAGGACTACGAGGATTTTGTGATTTAGATTAAGGACTATTGTACCTGATATGAACTGTTGATTTATTTTAAGGATTATGAGACGTATTATTTTGGAAAGTTTGTTTGTTTAGTATGAATAGAGAGTATATTTTTGGTTAATCGCGTGTTTTATTGGTGACACCTCTACCTCCAACAGCTACCCACTTCATTCTCCACTGGAGTCTACCTAGGCTCGAGCTTCTGGACATTCCGGAGGAGCTCGATAGTTGAGGGTGACGCCCTCAGAAGCAAATAGTCTGGCGCCCGAGTTTACTGATAAAGGAACTGCACGTAAGGGCGTTACAATTCTGGCGCCCGAGCAGGGACATCAGGTTGTTGGAGGCTGGTGTTGGAATATAATAGAGATTTTTCTTTATTTTGGACGTTGGTTGTTGGAGTTTGAGGTTGTTGGAGTTTGGACGTTGTTGGATATCCCGAGGAAGTAAGGATGGATGTGGATATGCTTTGGAGTGACGAACTCGTATGGGAGTTGCGTGCCCGGAGGTTGGAAGTTGGATCCACTGAGGATGAGGATAGGCTGATGCTAAGGAGAGCGCTGTCAAGAGGGATAGACATTCCCGAGGATGTGGAGCTGGATACCCCAGTGGAGCTGGCGATCTTTGGTACGAAACTGAGCGAATTGTTGAAAGATGTTCCGGAGGTTGGCGCTGGAAATGCACGAAATGTATATAAGAGGATGTTCAGCCGTCTGGAGCATGTTGAGCATAGATTGAGGTTGGTGAAGCCAGGCACCATGGAGGAAGGACTGACGAGAGATAGAATGATGGAAGTTTTGGAGGACGCTCGAATAGCGTTAGAGGACGCACGTAGCATCGCTGGATTGGCCACGGAGGCGACTGAGACGCCGTCTTTAATTGATGCGCCGATACCTGTAGATAATATGCCGGTTTTGATACCGATGACCGATAGGACTTACCGAGCAAGAGAAGTTAGAGACCAGAGGCTGTCATTTGACATCGACGGCAGAGACGAGGAATTTCAAATGATTGGGACGAACACACGACCTTGTGGGATACGAACGACGACTGGTTCCATCAATCGCCGGATTTTTGATTCACTACGGAGCCGGGTGCGCAGAGAGACTGTGCCAACGACGACAGAGATACCAACACGTGGATTCACTGAATCAACGAGGAGAGCATCAGTACCGAATGCAAACATCGTAGGAGAGACAATAGAGTCAGTAGAGTCTGTGGTTACCCCACTACCGGTGCAGACAATGAGACAAGAGAGAGAAACACCAATTCCCCACCACAGGAGGACGAGAGGAGTATGTACCACATCTACCCCACTCGTGCCCCCACAGTTCCATTGTATATGTGGAACGTACATTATGACGGCTCGGGAAGTATCACAGCGTTTCTGGACGAGATCGAACAACTAGCCGAGTCGAGAAACCTGACACATGGAGATTTATTTAAGTCAATTTATGAGATATTGAGGGTGATGCACGAGATTGGTATGTACCACGAAAAGCAAACTTAGAGAGCTGGGAAGATTTTAAGACCAAAATCAAAGAAGCCTTCTTGCCACCAAATTACGAAGAGTTGCTTCTCGAAGATATTAAAAAGAGAACGCAAGGCAAAGATGAAAAACTTGTACTGTACTTGACTCGAATGCAAAACCTATTTCGAAAGCTGGTACATAACTGCGTAACTGAGGCCGAGCAAGTCACAATTATTAGACGAGGCTTGTTGCCACATCTTCAGAGAGCTCTCGTATTCCAGCATACTGATACAATTGAGGAACTACTGAATAAAGGCAAGGTGTTTGAGTTGGTACATTGGCAGGCACAACAGTATAAACCACCACCAGTACAGAATGCCATAGTAACACCAGAGCCTCATCTCGTGTACCAAAGCCCGCAAACCAGACCGAATGTGTCAGACACGAATAGATCGGAGGTACCGACTAGAACGTCGATGGAGTTACCACACGGGAATAGTGACACGGTCGTTAGAACGAACGTTGTCGCCCAGGAACCACGGCCTAGTCCCAACCGAAGAACTGTGAGATTCAAAGAGGACACGATGGTATGTTTTAGATGTGGAGAGACAGGACATATGCGAATAAACTGCCGAAACCCCCCCAAGATTTCCTGTCCACGGTGTGGGAGAGATGGCGTTTCTGCAGGAGAACTAAGTGAGGATTGCGCGAGGACGATGCATCCGCAATCCTCTGAAAGACTAGCCTCAAAGTTAAATACCATTCAGAGACATCCACCAGATAACCGACCTATAATTTATGTCAGTGTGGAAGGGAGAAACTTTCGAGCGTTACTGGACACTGGTGCTACGAAGTCATTCTTGGGAAGAACTGTGGCTGATTACTGCGATCGAATGAACATACCATCTTTCACACACCAGGCTACGGCGAAGATAGCTGATGGACAGTCAGTATCAATCCCAAGATACTATAGACTTCCATTGCAGTTGCACGACGACTGTATCACGGTGGATATGCTGTATATGGAGAGTTTACCGATAGACATAGTGGTTGGGATGGACGTGCTGAGTGACTATGATTTTAGCATTGAACTAAGAACTGTGTCCTGCTACTACAAGGGTAGATTACTCAGATCTGTCGGAGAGGAATCACTGTCCTGCTCGGAAGCCGATTACGACCATGAAGAACTGGAACTCCCTGAGGAAGAAAGACGAGAGCTCAACCGCTTTCTGGACAGGAACTTGAACAATTTGACGATATCCAAGGAACGACGAGCCTGGTCGAACATAAGATTCAGCTCAAACCGGGGACTGAACCCATTAAACAAAGATACCAACCACGTAATCCTGCGACACAAGAGATTATCAATGAAGAAGTCGACCGAATGCTAGAGGAGGGAATAATAGAGCCATCTAACAGTCCATGGAGCTCGCCTGTGGTGATAGTTAGGAAAAAGGATGGACGAGCTAGATTTTGCGTGGATTACCGAAAATTAAACGAAGCCTCTATAAAAGATGCATACCCACTGCCGTACATCTCGCATATCCTGGACAAACTACGGCGAGCAAAGTATATCAGTAGCCTAGATTTACGGCAAGGATATTGGCAGGTACCCTGACTAAAGAAAGTAAGCCCCTAACAGCTTTTACGGTACCTGGGCGAGGTCTTTTTCAATTCCGAGTAATGGCATTTGGTCTACATTCTGCGCCAGCAACATTTCAGAGATTACTGGATCGGATTATTGGACCAGAGATGGAACCCTTTGTTTTCGCATACCTGGATGATATAATAGTTTTGGGTGACTCGCTAGAACATCATCTGCAGATCCTGCGCGAGGTTTTTCAAAGGCTTAAAGCAGCTAACTTACAGCAGAATCCAGAGAAGTGTCGGTTTGGGTGCAGAAGCCTGAAATATTTGGGTCATGTCGTGTCCTCGGACGGAATCAGGACCGATCCTGACAAGGTGGCGGCGATACAAGCAATACCAGTACCCGAAGTGTCCGCGAAATTAGAAGATTTCTCGGAGTGGCATCTTGGTACCGTCGCTTCATACCGGAGTTTTCCCAGATTGTGGCACCGTTAACTCGCCTACTACGCAAGAAGCAGAAATGGCGTTTTGAGGCAGAGGAACTGAAATCTTTCGAACTACTAAAGAAGAAACTCACGGAGGCCCCAGTTTTGGCGTGTCCTGATTTTGAGCAGCCGTTCGTGCTGCAGACTGATGCTTCGGACCAAGGATTGGGCATAGCGCTGACCCAGAGTGTTGATGAGGTCGAAAGAGTTATAGCCTATGCTAGTAGAACGTTGTCACCGGCTGAACGAAATTACTCGACAACAGAGAAAGAGTGTCTGGCTATAGTATGGGGCGTGGAGAAGATGCGACCCTACCTTGAGGGATACCACTTTACAGTATTGACAGACCATCAGTCGCTCCGATGGCTGAATTCAGTAAAGAGCCCTGCAGGACGTATTGCCAGATGGATAGTCTACTTACAACAATTTGATTTCGACATAAAATACCGAAAAGGATCCCTCAATAGAGTGGCTGATGCGCTGTCAAGAAGTCCATTGCCTGGCCCAACCGAGGGAGAGATTTGCTTGTCTGAGGAGACCAAATGCAAATGGTATACAAGGAAGTTGGCCGAAGTCGAAAATGATCCCGAGGCGTTGCCTGACTATTGCGTGAGCGATGGCAAATTATATCGACATTTCTTCGAGTTAAACGATTTGACTGAACCCGATATGTCCCAACCCTGGAAGCTGTGTGTGCCCGCCAACCAAAGAGAGGCTCTCATGCGGGAAAACCATGATGCTCCAACCGCCGGACATATGGGAATAGCGAAAACTAGTTGCAGGATGGCTAAATTATATTACTGGCCAGGAATGTTTAGGGATATAGCTAAATTCGTGAGATCGTGTCAGTCCTGTCAAAGATATAAAGTTTCGCAGCAACAGACTCCTGGAAAGATGCAGCCAAGTATAGGAAAAGACCCCTGGGGTAAAGTCTGCGTTGACCTGATTGGTCCATTACCGCGCTCTACCAGAGGGAATACTTCTGTATTTGTGGCTCAGGATAAATTCACCAAGTGGGTGGAATTTCGTGCTCTACGCAAGGCGACAGCACCAGCAGTAACAAAGGCTCTCTTCGAGCTGGTGATTGCAAAGTTTGGTTGTCCTCGCACGGTGATATGCGACAACGGCAAACAGTTTGTTAGTCGAGAATTCCGGAGCTTACTGAGGCAATTGGGAGTTCGAGTACGATTCACACCGGTGTACAGCCCTCAAGCGAATGCGGTCGAGCGGGCGAATCGTACGTTGAAGACGATGATAGCACAATTTTGTGAAGGCGATCATCGTAAATGGGACGAGAGACTACCCGAGCTGGCTATGGCGACGAATTCGGCGAGACATGAGTCGACGGGATATACTCCGTCGTTCCTCAACTTCGGCCGTGAAATGAACATACCAAGAATGGTTGTTGATGACGATGGTCCTAGAGGGAGCCAGAAGACTCCGAAGCAGATGAAGAAGATGCTCAGGACACCAGTCGTGAGGAGGTCCGAAGTCACGCGAGTCGGGTAAAACGGCTACGCAAAGTGTTTGAATTGGTACGGGTGCAGTTGGGTCGGGCATTTACCCAGCAAAGCCGCTATTATGATCTCCGGCGACATGAATGGAGATGTAGAGTGGGAGATGAAGTCTGGCGCCGGGAACGACCGCTGTCTTCAGCTGCGAACCAGTTTTCGGGCAAACTGGCGCCGAAATTTTCTGGACCATATATTGTGACCAAAGTAGTTTCACCGGTGGTCTACGACTTGCGAGACGGATCGGGCAAGAAATTAAGGCATATCCATATAAAGGACCTGAAGCCCGCTAATGCTTCCTATGTTTCAGACGCGTCGCCCTCCGAAATGAACGCATAGTGCGCGTCTTTTTCGACATGACAGTAGTGCGCGTCACCGCCCTCCCAAATGAACGCATAGTGCGCGTCCTTTTTCCCCACATGACAGTAGTGCGCGTCCTTTTTCCCCACATGACAGGAGTGCGCGTCCTTTTTCCCCACATGACAGTAGTGCGCGTCACCGCCCTGCCAAATGAACGCATAGTGCGCGTCTTTTCCCCCGCATGACAGTAGTGCGCGTCACCGTCCTCCCAAATGAACGCATAGTGCGCGTCTTTTTCCGACATGACAGAAGTGCGCGTCACCGCCCTCCCAAAGGAACGCAGCGTGCGCATCACAGACGCCGACGAACAGTAGAGAGAATTGCTGATTTAGGCTAAGATTTCCTCTTGTATGTTATCGCAAATTTAGGCTAAGATTTTCTCTTATGTTGTTGATTGAGGCTAAGATTTTCTCTCATATTGTTGATTTAGGCTAAGATTTTCTCTTATGTTGTTGATTGAGGATAAGATTTTCTCTTATGTTGTAGATTTAGGCTAAGATTTTTCTCTTATATTGTTGATTTAGGATAGGATTTTCTCTTATATTGTTGCTTTAGGATAAGATTTTCTCTTATATGGTTGATTTGGACTAAGATTTTCTCTTGGGTTTTATTAGGCTAAGGTCCTTTCTTCATCCTTTTTGTGGTCAGGAAGGGAAGAGAAAAAAAAATTCTTTTTTTTTATGGAAGTAAGGGGAGAGTGTAACGAAGTAGTTTTGTTTGCGCGGAAGAAACCCGTTGACCTTGATCGACTCCAGCGAGATCGCGCCGAGCGGTGGGGACACCGACCGATCATTCCCACCTCCATCTGCAGTGCGCACGACTTATGTTGCTGGAGGGGACCGAGAATGGTATTTATAGGCGAGTCGAGCACTGGAACGGCAGTTCCTCGCACGGCGCGGAACTCAAAATAAATCAAGGCCTCTACCGTATAGTGGAAGGTCCAGCCAGTGTTGTGAGTGCTGGTAGTGAGTTCAGTGGTAGGCAGACATACCAAGGTAGGAAAGGGGTATAGAGAGGGGACCGGAGGACCACTTGTGGAGGACGAGATTCCCCCCCGCTTTAACCCCGAGATATTATTATTTCTTTCACAGGGCCTTAGTCACTTTCATGCATGAGCAATTTTCTGATGAGCGAATGCTTTATCTGTTCTCGGCCTGATTCATTGGTATGCCATTTTTATGCCTACGTCATTTTGTTTGCCTATATCTTTCTGATGCCTATTACATCGTGTAACTCGCCACTCTGATCGCTTTATGTGCACTCTAACCCCCTTCACGGAATGTTACTGGACTTCTGGTGATGGACAAGTAGATTTGGGATTTGGGTTTTAGAGGTTAAGGACTACGAGGATTTTGTGATTTAGATTAAGGACTATTGTACCTGATATGAACTGTTGATTTATTTTAAGGATTATGAGACGTATTATTTTGGAAAGTTTGTTTGTTTAGTATGAATAGAGAGTATATTTTTGGTTAATCGCGTGTTTTATTGGTGACACCTCTACCTCCAACAGCTACCCACTTCATTCTCCACTGGAGTCTACCTAGGCTCGAGCTTCTGGACATTCCGGAGGAGCTCGATAGTTGAGGGTGACGCCCTCAGAAGCAAATAGTCTGGCGCCCGAGTTTACTGATAAAGCTGATAAACTGCACGTAAGGGCGTTACAAGTTTTACTTTTTCTTATATCAATTCCAACAATTTATGATGAAAATTTCAATTTGTACAAGTTTTACTACTTGATCCAGAATAATTTAACCCTACCCTATTCTGAACCCTATATGCTCTCACAAAAGGAAGAATTAAAATGGTCAACGAGTCAGTGCCACTCTATTGAAGGAGACTTCCTATGCGATCAACATTCTCTGAATAAACCGCCAAAGTGCTTGGAAAATGTTTTGAAGAAAAAATGGAAAACTGTCCAAAATTAACTGTAGTCCCCACATCGAATTTAAAACTTTTGGAAGATGGAAATATTCTTTCAACAAACAACTTGGTAATACAAGAAAAGTGCCCTCAACAAACGAAATACCATTTCGTTCCTCAAACAGCAATTCTACGGTCAAAATGTGTTATTAGTAATAACCAGAAAGAAATTTATCCAGTCACTACGATAGATGAAGAAAAATATATATATCCTACCAAAAATGAATACCCTCAAGAAGGAAGACTCAGAACAAGAAAATTTCAAGAAAGAAGACTTCAACGAAGTTAACCATCCATTTAGAAGAAATCGAAAATTGGAAGATGAAGCCGAGTGAATTTAGTTTATTTTTAATTTTGATAATTCTTATAATTGGTATATACTTTATTGTGAAATATTTAAAAAAGAGAAAGGTGCTTTATAAAACTACACCCAAACAGGGTGATACTTTTAGCCAAGATGGGGAGGAATTAGATATTATCCACCCTGTATTCTGATCATTGCAACAATGTATTAATCCATTAGGAAATGAATATTACCTGTATTGTATTTTGTCAGTCAGCATATTGCTTATCGCATTAATTTGTTATCGCGTCAATTTGTTGTTTGCGACGCCTCTCCATAATGCTCTCATTTTTCTAAATTATTATAAATAGGAGAGACGTCTAATGATGCATGAAAAATATAGATTTGATCTTCTCACGTAGTACATTGCTTGTACAGTTGTTTTCTAAATAAAGTAGAATTTTTAAAAACATAAGTTTCTCCTAAAACAACATTATTATATATATATATATATGCATATATTCTTTTGAGCTTTTGGCTTACATTATTTAGTTAGCAAACAATAAAGCATATAGATCGGGGGTTAGTGACGGGCTGTCATACAATTCGGCGTATGACATACGAGCCTAGGGAAAAAACACCAGTAAAAAAACCCTGGCTCCCCGTCTAAGTGTGAAAGTACAATAATAAGCTGAAATATATTTGAGGGACTTCTTTCTTCGAGAGTAGTCTTCTATTGAAGGAGACTTCTTCAAGTTGCCCACATCGAATCTGGAAATAAAAAGACAAAAGCAGAAAAAAGAACTGAATAACAAAAATACGTATCATATTCGTTTGGAAGTTATAATCCATTCCAAGTAAGAATCGAAAACATCATGAATAGCCCTAAAACCATCTTGAAATTTATATATGGGACAACTATTGATGAGATGAGGTGTTGTTTCTTCTGCTTCTTCACATCCACAACTTGCACTTGGAACTGAATGCTATTCATCTGAATAGCATCTTTGAGATCGAAAAACCACTCGGACGGGTCAAAAAATTAATTCGATATCACGCCCTTCTAGTCGCTACCCTGACAGCTTGGACTTCCTATTTAATGTCTGCTTCTCTGATGCATGCTCTTTTTATTTGAATGGATTTGTAAGTCGTCACTATTGTCGATATTGATCTCATACCAACCCAAGGGTATTTAGACAGATTCATACTCAATATCCTAAAAAGCTGAATGTCCAGATCGGTATTTATGGCTACAATATTGTGGGCCTTTTTCATAGATGGCCATCTCAACGGTTATAGTTTTTAGATCTCTAAGAAAACAATGTCGAACTTATGTTGACAGATTTTTTGAAGAACGATAACCGTTATTTAGTAGCCGAATTGGGATTTCAGCATCCCCATTATGCGATGCCCGTGAGGCACTATTTCAATTAAAGATTTCAGGGCGTTGTATTGAAAAAGAGTGCCATAGAATGGCCTGCTCGTTCCCCTGATCTGTCGCTCCGGGATTGTTTTTGATGGAGAGATTTGAAATATAAAATAATATGCGATGGAGCCTGCAAATTAGAATGAATTACGCTACCTCATAGTAAACGACTGTAGTTTGATAACACACGTGACGTTAAGGAATGTATGGAATCGCTTCAAGGATTTGCTGAATGTATGCATGGGGAAGGTGGAGGCCATTATGAGCATTTACTAAATTGAACTATTTATCATTATGTCAGTTTTTCATTGTTCATAATTTAATGTTGAGGGAACTTTCTTTATTCAATCAAGCGTTGATAGCCCTGCATCAAACTGGTTTTTTCGTTTTCTCATCCCGAAGATCAAATATTGGGGTAGTAGTTTATGGATTGAATGACTGTTTCATGCTGTTCAATACCTGAGCGATTGAAGAAAAAAGTGATAGTGTCATGCAAGTAATTGAATTACCTTTTCAATAAAGGTTCTAGACCTATATGTATTGAAAAATTATTGTTCTAAGTGGTAGCGGCTAGAGAGGTGGTGATATCGAATTCATTTTTGACCAGTTCAAGGTTTTTTCCATCACAACTATCCAGATTTGGGGTGTGAAAAATATTACTGAAATACTGAGTCACTCTGTATAATAATGAAGGGATGAAAGAAAAATACACTCATGTTGAATTGACTTTTGAACAAGATGCTGATCGACCCCTTTTCTTCTAAACAAAAATGACAGAAGGATAGTAATATCAAACTTATTTGAACACCCTTATTTGTCCCTCATTCAACCATTTGAGCTATCCTAGCGTTTTTTTCGTTATTCCATCAAAAACTCAGAATTCGGGGTGTAGATTTGTGGATGGTCCACCCTGTATAATGTAGGAGAATTTCTGATGTACGATTTTAAGAGCTGGTACAGGATCTCTGACTAGTAGGCGAATTGAATCTTTTACACTTTTCCATTTCAAGATATTATGTACTCACATTTCTACTCTACTTGAATTAACGCTTATTATTATCATGATTTCCTGGAGAACTCTCAATATTGACTGAGTCTAATTATTCCATTCTTTTCAGGCTTCAATATACCCAATTGAAGACATACCCCATGCATATTCCACCACCAATTTCAACATAAATGAAAATAAGTATATACTTACAATTTTAATCTCGAACATTTCTTGTAATACCAAACAATTCAACAATTCACTTTCTGACGAGATAATTAATTACTGAATTCCATGGATTGGTATTATTTCATACAAACAAACACAATCTCTTTTTATGAAATCAATTCAACCGCTTTGAAAATCTGAAGTATCTCTTACCTTACACGGTCGACAACATAGTTTGTGGTTTTTCCAGTCTGCTTTTTGATGTGCCTTGCAGCAGTAGAATATTTTGTGACATCCCCCGCATCTTTGATTGGCTGGTTTATCACAGAAGTCACAATTTCCACACTGAGACATTTCTTGCAAATTAGATTTCATTAAAAACTTTTGAAACGCCTACGGAGTATCCTTAGGATACTACGAACTCTATTTATTGATACGAACGAATAAGATCAGGAAGTAGGCAGAATCGTTGACGATGGAATGAAAGTAATTTCGAGAATAGCTCACCTCATTGACGGTTGAGCTAAGTTTGTGACTCTAAAAATATAATGAATTAATTTTGCCGACCAGAACAATGTGGAGCGCTAAAGGAAACTTAAACTTTCAGATCTACCGACGTGAAATGACAAACTATTTTATTTTTACACATTTTACACGGGATTAAAGAACAAAAACAAATATTAATCATCGTTAATCACTTTATTGTTTTTCAAAATATTCCCCATTAAGATCTATACACTTTTGCATACGTTGAAACCAATTGTCGAAGCACTTTTGCCACTCTGTTTGAGGTATCTCCAAAACATGCATTCTGAACGCACCTCCAGGTGTTGAAAAACATTGACCACTCATTTCATTTGATTCATTGAGATTTCATTGAGTTTGACCTCCTGATGAAGAATACGGGGTCAAGCCTGAGTATGTGGGGCCGGCCGTATATTCTTCATGCTCTGAAAGACATGAGCTAGAGTTTCTATGCTTTCAGAATAAGTTAACTCTCTGAATATCTCGATCTAGTTCGTTATTGGGCCAATTTCGTCTATGGTTTCCCCTAGAACTCCCAGGCTATCAATCGAGTCAAGTTGAATCTTGAAAAATATTTGAATTATGATGAAAAAAATAACTTTGCAATATTTCACAGAAATCGAAAAAAATGAAAATGTTCAATCATTTTCAACCTGAATTCAGGCTTCAATGATATCTTACATATATTAAAAATTCCTTGTTGTTTTCTTCCATCAAAACATTCATTTAGCTTAGGCCACGCACTTACACAATCTAGAGGTGATGTTAATCCATTTCCTTAAATCCGGCAAAAACCAAATCTATCTATCGTTTATTGTAAGAGAACAGAAAAGGATATAATCAAGGATCTCAGTCTCAACGGAAATGGATAGGATATACAGGTGGCCGGAAGATTGACGTTTCAAAAAAATTAGATTCCTCGTGTCATGGGGTATCCGAAATACCCCATGAATGTTCCGCGATTATTCACGTTTTTCGAGTTATAATTATTTTTGAAAAATTTCAGAACTTTTGTCTAGAATCACGTAAGAAAATTTAAAAAATAAAAGTATGAAACTATTTTGACTTTTTGCTTTTGCGATGAAATCTCCATATGTACTTTGATACATAAAATAATCAGCTTTGTAACTGTAATGAGAATTTAGGAGAAATTGGTCTCAAGAGAAAAAATACGTCAAGTAGATTATGACCAAAACTTTAAAACATAAATAAAAAAATTTAGAAAGCACTGACGTGAGGTTAGATTGCTTTGGCGCTCTTGTTGAGCTACTTGCAAGTAAATATTCAAACCTTAACAAATCTATAAGCTCTCTGATCGGGTGAACAATAGTCTCTTTCCGTACTATGGGACAATGTGATGTAAATATGAAAGCCTAATGAATAAACAAACCTTTATCTCAATTTGAAAATAACTACTCATAATTTTCACCAAATTTTGTTCTATGCTTCTCCTAAAAACTTACGTCATTGGTTTTCTGAGTTTTGACAACGCCATCAAATTCTTTCTCTATGATAAATAATTTTTGATTAATATTACGTCTGTGCTTTTCTGAATTTTGACAACGTCATCGACATCGAATTCTACCTCTATGAATTCTATGGAAATTTTGATTGATATTACGCCAACTGACACTGATATCTAGGTCCGCAAGTTGTCAAACGAATATCAATCTGTGATGGCAAATCTTTCAATGACAAAGCTCGGACTTCATGACATTTCTATTTTTCTCTTCAGTAAATGAAAAAATGATCATATCTTGAATTTTGAATCTTGAATCTTGAATCTTCAGCTGCGACGCAGCATGATATTCCAGAATGACGGTGTCCCGTATCACTACGCAACAATGAAACGAAATTTCTTCAACGAAAATCACCCCGATAGATGGGTTGGACGAGCGGTCCGATTAGGTGGCCTCCACATTTTTCTGGCTTTGAACCCATAGACTTTTGATTTGGGTTTTTCTTTAGAGAAATCTTTTACACTGGAGAATCTCAGAGTGAGGAGGAACACAGGCAAAAGATTGCAGAAGCCGAACTTAAAATAAAAGAAAACAGAGGAGCTTCATAGTCAAAATTTCTCCAGATACAGCAATCCAATTTCTGAACCAATTGATCCCAGAAGGTTTGCATCGTTCACCCAAAATTTCCGTGTAATATGTAGAGTGAGAATTACCATAGGAAATAAAAATAATCCTCGTTATCAATAGATTTTCACTTAATTGCAGCCTTGAAATATGGAATAAAATTTAACTATGCTATTCAAATTCAATTGATTAATGTCTCAACAGCAAAATTAATTCAGCTCCCAAAAATTACAAATTCGAAAATAATTGCTAGTTTTAAACTCTACTGTTTGTCAGAATTTCAATTCACAACTCTTCAATGTCGGCGATGGATAAAGAATAAAAATCGATATTAATTTCCTGAAGACCACGAAGTGAGAGATAAGAAAATAAAAGAAAAATGAGAAAAAAAACTCTTCGTGTTTATATCAGCTATGATGGTTTGAATGCAAAATTTATTTATCGAATCTCGCGATAAGACATCTAACGGCGACGCAACAAAACAAACCCTCCGTTACAGAAATCATTTATGAATCTAAAATATCTTGAAAATGAGAAAACTGTAATCAATGGAATGATGATATTAATAATGAAAATGAATTTAAACTGTATCATACCTCCCCTTCCCTTGAAAAAAATCGAAGATTTCTTTCAAACAAAAAAGATGACAAATAGTATGTGCAGCAATCGTTAAGGAAGAATAAAATCAAGTAAGTAACATTTTTGATACCCTGAAGATTTATAAATTTGAAATTGGTGAAATTGGTGTTATTAGTGATTCATAATAGGGGTGCTAAGTACCTGAGGTGTTTTAGTTCATATAGGAGTTGCAAAAATTATTGATTCCCAGAAGTTTCTATAAACTATAGATTTTCAACTGTTCATAAATACTTCAGGTTATAGTACGAAAAGGTTCATATTATGGGTTTATAAAGGTGACAGGAACCCGCCTATGAGACATCAGAAGCAAGGTGATACAACAGTTATTATAGGGCGTTCTATAGAAGTGTTTGCAACTTCATAATGTAACCGATAGTGATCAGTGTTTTCAAGTTTTTATCAAGTCTTTTATATACATAAAAATCATGTATGTCCAATAACTGAGTACCCTTATAAATCAAGATGAGAATAAGTAATAAAAAGATGTTTTTAAATACAATTTCATAACTACTTGAAAGTGTTTGTTGTTTCATAGTTTGCAGAATAATCTATAAAAATTATTAAATTTACACCCAACAATCGGGAAAGAAATTTCTTTAGGTCCTTATTGATATTATTCATTTATATTATTATTATTTATATTATATTATCTATTATCCAATTTTTCTACAAGGTGATTTGAATTCTCTCCAATTAATACTTTTTTTCCAGGAAAATTCGTTGAATGATCTATATCACTGTCCATATATTGCAGCATTGCAGATATTTCTTCTTCTGCAGCCTTGTATAACAAAAATTTGTCTCTCTTATTTATTTATATATTTATTTATTTCTCAATTTGGGATACAAACAGGATAGCTCCCACAATCATACTCTCTAATACATAAATAATAGATATAAAATATACAAACGCTGTTCAGTGACAATTCAAAAAAAGGTTATTAATTGGTAAAAATCAAATAATAACTACATAATATGAATATAAATAAGCTTATCAATACAAGAATACTGTTTCCAGTTTTTGAAAACGGATTTCGTACTGCACACACTGCATTCATTGATTTGGGCCAATAAAGGATGCCGTTTTGCCCCCAAGCTTCAGGAACAATTATAAGAGAAGGAATATATCTTCCTGTATCTTCGGTTTGAATTATTGTGAAAGACATGTCCATACCTAAACACAATTATTGAAAATAGTACACAATATCTTGAGTGAGAACTTGCGTCAAGAATATTAGGTTATGTTTTCATTCAGAGAGCGACACCTTCAAATGACCAGTAGTTCTCACAAATCCGGATTAATTCGCATGCGTGAGAACTACTAGTCATTTCAAGGTGTTTTGAGTTACCATCAGCAAGCCGCTCCAACTCCAATAGCAAATTTGTACCCACGTTTTTACGGTTTTTGCCGTTGCAATTATTCGGCGGCGCTAGTATTGCCGCCTTAGTCTATGTTCTGTACTACGCTTTTCTATGAGCCATAAACATAACCTTGAAACAATACCGTATTTATTTATTTGCCATAAAGTAAAGATTGAGTTATATTGCGAAGTACCACAGTTAATTTATAGCAGCTTTTCGGTTGAATTAGTCGTAATTCGAATAATTCTATTGTGATCTATATTCAAATCACAAAGTTTGATTAGTCATTTCATCGTTTTTTAGAAGTGTACGGTTCCGAGATTTTCATTTCTATTTTTTGTTCTACACGTGAGTGATTATTTTATACAATTTTATTTATATACCATGAGACGCGTGTGAAGAAAGTATGCCTTCCAAATAATATGTATTTTAAGAATTTTTCAACTTCTGGATGATCTCTCAATAGTCGGTTTTTGCATTGGCTGCAAGCCTGGAAGTGCATATTCAATGTGTGTGCTTTTATTTATTTATCCTTATTATTGTTTGGGGAAACTAATATTCTTTTGTTATCTTCTTCAAAACAGGTGGCTGTTTCGGTACAATCATGTTCACCACTAAAACAGGGCGCAGGTGTGCTAAATGTGGACACAGCAGCAAAAATTCCTACCGTTTATTTCATAGGTTCCCAAATCCAAGTGGAAAAAATGTAGACAGGTACTTTTCTGTAGTTTCTAAAATTTTTTCAAACATCACTGATGGCAGTCTCAAAAATTTGCAATTATAACGTTGTGTATTTTTTTTCAGAGCCCGAAAATGGGCAGTTTGGGCATATCCTAATGAAAACTGGGATGATCAGGAAGCTATAGCGACAGCTTTCATTTGCATGGAGCTCGATCATTTATTTGATTCCCTAAATGGAAGCATGGCAGGCATCGAAGGAGAAGTTCCTGTAATCTCGCATTACAGACAAAAGTCTGCACCTTCAATTTTGGACTGAACAAAAGGAACGAATCAAGTCTTGGAAGTTCGATGACATTAATCCTCCTTCTGTATCTGGTTGGATAGCCACCTTGAATGGTATGGAACTTGTATGGAAAAAGTGCCAATCCTTAGGTTTCCGGTACTTACTTCCCAGAAGATTAAATCAGGATGCACTTGAAAATTTGTTTGGTGTTTTGCGTGCTCTCTGTGGCGGGAACCGAAATCCCACTGTTCCTCAGTGTCAGTCCTCTTAAAAGTGCCATCATTAACACAGTTGCTCTTCATGATGCAAAAAGCATGAACTGTGAGGATGATGAGAGCAATTTTTTGTGTAACCTTCATACTCTACTGAATAACGCTTCAAATCCTGAAGAAGAGACGGAAACTCAGGAAGATGACCACACCAGTGAAGGCCATTTATTTGACGTGATGATTGAAGAAATCAGAGAGGAGTACAAAAAGAAAAATGAAGAAATGGCTCGCAACATGCATCAGGGAGCCCCAGCGGTATTGTCAATAGCTAATGTCACTGGTTTCATTATTTGTCGACTTCTGAAGCAGAGAAGCTGTAATGTTTGCCTTGCACTGTTAACCTCTACGGAAGATGAAGTTTTTTACCAGTTCATCAACTACAAGGAGTACAATAACAATGGAGGGAGTCTGACACGGCCCTCTTTCGACGTTGCTACTACTGTTGCGCTACTTTAGTTGATGAGTATCTTGATAAAAAGCTCATCTACCGCAAGTCAAGGCTAACATTATAGCTTGTCTGCAAAAGAATGTTGATTTTACTTGGTTCAGCCCATGTGGGGTTCACTTCAAGGATAATGTTTCTGCTGTAATCAACTCTTGTTGTACAATTTGGTTGAAATGGTGGTTAAATAGACAGTTTTCCGAAGAAAAAAAATTTAGAAGTCTAACAGAAGAAAATATATGAATATTGTTCATCTTTAGTAGCAACCTCAAAAGCTATTGACAATACAGCTGGGGCTCCCTGATACAAGTTGCTAGTCATTCCTTCATTTTTATTTTTGTATTCCTCTCTGATTCTTCTTCAGGACCTTGTTTGTAAGTTGGAAGCAACTCTAGGAAATAAAAAAAAATTTACTGTCTATTTCTAGCTAATACAAATCGCACAAATATAACAAAATTTCGCACACCAGAAGGTCATTATCAAGGAAAAGATGGAAAACTGTTTATAGCTCGAATGATAATTAATTATTGAGGAATTTATTGTTTTGTTCAAATTAACTATTATTATCACGAAGTTCAATCATATGAAGATCCTTCTTAAAAACTATGGTTCTATCAACATTCCAAGAAGTTTGATTTTTTGAGCAGCATATGCAATATGAATAATGATAACATAGACATTTTTATGATAAGTTTGATGTAACATAACAGTTGAAATAAAGAGTATTATTATTATTTATATTCAATGAGTTTTTATTTCTATTGCAGGTGAATTTAATGGTTATATTGATATGTAATCTATATTTTGGTTCTCAGCTAAGTCCCAACTCGATATGGCCTAGATCAATATCACTTCTATTATTATTTGTACGAGATTTATTTGTGTTTTAAAAAATTGATATATCATCGAAGTGTCAATCAATACCCATAATGCTTTTTTAAATCAATTCATGAAAAAGTTAATTGTTTTTTCAGGTGATTCGAAATTTTTGTTTGTTGAGGTCATAAACCTCAATACTTATAATTATTTTAATTTTTACATTGGAAGTTCGACGCCTCAGTCTTCTGCTAACGTCGTAGTATTTCCATTGTGAAAACAAAAATAATTTCATTTTAAGATTTAAAATCTCAACAAACGAAAATTTCAAATCACCCGCCTTATTCAGTAATTTTTATCACTTAAATTGGTGATTATGAATATTTCAAAAATTATTATAGAACAAAAAGACAGTGTATTTACATTAGAGATGTGAAATAATTTATATGAGTTCAAGTGTTGAGCATGACTAAATATCCGACACGGCCATATTATTATTGAAAATGTCGTGTTTTTTCAGCTTTGTAAAAATTTAAAACAAAGAAAAAAATTGAATTTGTATTGAGAATGAATTTTTGTTAACTTTAAGATACTATTATTCAAATCTCAGTGTTTGTATTGAAAAATTGTTACATTTAAAAAAATAATTGAAATTGCTTTGTATATTATTCAATAAAAATTCAAAACTTTCGTATATCGAAGGCGCACGGGTTATTTGGAGGTAAAATTCGATTTCATACAGTGTAGATAAAATTGCAAGTGTTTGCTCAATTACCATCAAGATGTTCTTCGCGCTTTTAAGAAATGTAACTTGTTAGCGTTCGATAAAACCAACTGCATATCTTCAACTTCATATTTAATGTTATTCGGTTGTTTCTGAATTCATCTAACCAATAAACCAACAGATAAATAAAGATGAATGATACTTGACGTTGAATTAGGGTGAAACAATACGACAAAGTTGCGCATGCGTGTTTTCATCCAGAAAGGTAACGGAAACAGTATCGTCTCCATACGGGAGTTTTATAACAGACGTATAAATAGGATTATAAAAGTGTTCAAATGGTTGTCGGGAAAACCATAAGTCTTTGTCGACACTTATAGGGAAGTTATAAATTATATCATTTATGGCCAATAAAGGATATATAGGGGACAGGGAAAATTTATTGTATCTACATTATATAACTTTGAATTTTATAAGGCAGTGTCGAAGAGTGTATTCGCACTTTTATAAAACAAAAAATGCTACTTGGGCATCCCAACCACTAACCATTAGCAAGGGTTTTGTCAGGCTTGAATAGAGACACGTGCCAAACTCCCTTAAAAAGACCTGAATCATCTTTCAGTTCATATGTATTAATTCCTAGCTTTTTGGATACTATATACGGACCACAGAATTTATCTCTCAATTTCGCTGAGAAATCTTTTACACTGGATGACAAGAAATGTGACTTTACCCAAACATAATCATTTACATTATATTGCTGAGGTCTATGTCTCAAATTATATTCCTGTTTAGTTTTCTCATGAGCTCTCTCCAATTTATTTTTCACAAATTATATCAACTTGTTCATTTTCAACGGTTTTAATTTTAACAGACCTATCTTCAACCTTATCAACTATGCTTTCTCTGTCTTTTATTAATTTGTAATCATCGCCATCGACAATCATTTCACATCCGAAATTTATAGAAAAAGGTGTATTGCCAACAACCTCATGTTTTGCTATACAATATGCACAAGCCGATTGGGGTAAATATTTGTCCCATTTCTTATGATTATCTTCAACGTATCTAGATATCATAGCTTTTTTCACTCTATTCGATCTTTCTGAAAAATTTAGTGCTGGATGATAAAAGGATTAAAAAATATTCTTACATGATATTCATCTGAAATTCTCTACTCTTGAATTGAGTGCCGTTATCACACTTGAGTTCTTCAGGAACGCCAAATAATAAAATTACCTGTTCCTCTAATATTTTTACTATTGAAGATGCAGTAGCTTGACGTAAAGGAAAAAGTAAGGTAAACTTACTAAAAAAATCGCAATCCACTAATATGTGTTGATAACCCTCAGTACTACGAGGAAGATGACCAATTAAATCAATAGCTATGTATTGCCAACATTTCTCTATTTCAGATTTTCCACCCATAATTCCCGCTTTGAGCTTTTGTTCTAGCTTATTTGCCGCTCATATTTTACATTTGTTCACGTACCTGGTTTCATTCCAGGCCAACAATAATATTCATTAATTTTATTATGTATAAGTTTTGTGTATACCGAAATGTCCCCCATTTGTGGGATCATCATGAAACTTTTTAAGCAGCTCAACACGTCTCTCCTTAGGTACAACCTGTTTCCAAGAATTAGCATTAGTTGTAGTCTTACCCATGTTTTTGTATAAACTTCCGCCGTAGAAATTCTGAAATTTGTATATTTCAAAGGATTTCTTGTAACTTGATTAACTAACTTATTGTACCACAAATCTTTGACACTTTTAATAATATTCCTGAAATAACACAACTTTCATCAGGTACTGCCCTAGAAAGACAATCGGGCACTGTGTGGAATTTTCCTGGTCTATGCACAATAGTGAAATTGTACATCTGTACTTTAAGAACCCATCTTCCCAATTTACCGTGTGGGTCTTTAAGATTATTAAGCCAAACTAACCTATGATGATCTGTAATTACCGTGAAATTTAGAGCTCCTTCTAGATAACATCGTAATTTTTCTAATGACCAAGGTACGCTCAAATATTCAAGTTCTGAAGCTGAAAAATTTCTTTCAGAACGAGTCAAACTTCTCGAATGATTCTCTTAACATCCCTCGGCGACTTTGTGCTGGACATATTAACTATCGCACTTATCGCACTGTTTATTACATAACCCAAAAATTTTAACTCTGACCTACAAAATACATATTTTTCTCTATTGAGAACCAGATTCGCCTCTGATAGTTTGTTGAGAACACTATTTAATATACGCTAATGCATCTCAAAGTCTGGTGTTACTATAATTATATCGTCCAAATATCTGAAGACATAACATGAAAATTCGGAAAGAAGGACGTCTATAATTTTTTGAAAGGTACCAGGTGCATTAGTTAAGCCAAAAGTTAATCTCTTAAATTGAAACAACCCGCGGCCAGGAATTGTGAATGCTTACTTTTTCCAGACAGTTTTATTTGCCAACAAGCGTTTTTATATCTAAAGAAGTTAAATATTTTGTACTACCCAAACTATACAGAATTGACGAAATGTGTGGCAAAGGATAAGCGTACTTCTCGGTTACTGCATTGAGCTTCTGAAAATCGAGACAAAATCTATAGGTGTTATCTTTCTTTGGAACCATAAGTATTGGTGAACTCCATCCACTATTAGAGGGTTCTATAACATCCAATTCAAGCATTTTATCTATTTCTTCATTAATTTTATTTTGCATATAAGAGCTCACTGGGTAATATTTGGATTTTATAGGTTTACTTTTAGTTATTTTTTCATGTTCAATATTTTTGACAAAACCTAGCTTGACATTTTTCACTTTATCTAAATAATCATCAAGGATATGATTAAGATTTTGCGAATGCGTTAAATCTTCAGTAGTCTGAAAAGAATCTAGACAACCTGCGGAAAGAGATTGTTCCTTACTAAAATTCCCATAACCCTTCTTCAAATCTGGTACTATACCCATCTTAATCCAGAATAAAGTCACCAAAACGATGTTATGACGTAAATCTGATAAAACAAAACATTTGAAGATATGTGTTCTTTTTTCCAATGTAATAGGTATATTAACAAATTCTAAACAATTGAGCTCTTGGTTATTTGCTAAAATGCATGATGAAACATTATCAGCATTTAAAGTGATTCCTAACTTATGTAAATATTCTTAAGTAGATTCATTGATGAAAATCTGATTAGTACCTGAATCTAATAGTCCTTTAAATTTTTTATTATAAATGTCGACTGAAACATAAGGACATTCACCTCCTGAAACTCCATCCAAAATATAATTTAAAACTGGTTTATATTTATTATTGAAAACTCGGATTTTTGCTTTGGAACAAACAGAATCTAAATTATCTAAATTAATATCATGATAATCATCAAAAAGAACAGTTTGAGTAACCGATGAAAGTTCTGAAGTCAAAGCTCGATCTACACTTGACTTCCCTAATAGTTTGAATGACAATCTGGGCAAGTTAACTTTGTATATCCGAATTTACCGCAATTGAAACATCGAGTTGACTTTACTGTGCACTGTCGTGCCAAATGATTTTTGCCCTGACATCTGAAGCAAGTAACTGATGACTCATGAAAATAAATTTGATCTATATTCCTGTGATTTTGATTTTCAGACACTGATCGTCTTCCATTATTAGCAATATTTCTATCCACACTTGAAGATCTATTAAAGTTGAATTGTGATCTATTATTATGAGGGTATGATCTATCTGGAGATTGAAAAGAGTTATCTGATTCCTATCTATCTGACAATGAGTATCATCCACTCTTATTATAATTTACTTCTGAATAACAATTTCTATTTCTTGAAGGATCTGTATTGTTTGCTAACTAAATAGCCAAAAGTTCAAAATAATATATATATATATATATATTTGAAAATTTATTTCCGATAGCCTGTTTCATTCTAAAGAAAAAATGTTTTTTGAGTTTTTTGCCCAAAATAAACCAGTTCGCAGCAAAAAATTATTTTACAGACAACTACAGAGATAGATAAATCGTCATAAATGCGAACTGGATTTATTATTCTGTAGTTAGTACCTGCATTAAACGACTAAATGGTAAAAAACAAAACTAATAAGGTCAATTTCGATATTGTAACTTTTTGGTGCTTGTAAAAAAATTGTTATACGTATTTTATGTTCTCCCTTTGAGGGGCTGTATCTCAACAAGATGCTCCAATGAAGTTTCTTTATATGATAGATCCTATTTTACAATTATTTAGCTACACCCTGTATAGCCATAGTTTCTGTTTCACCTTGAGTTCTACCTTAAATTTGTTCAAAGATTTTTTGGTTCCCATCTCTGATAAGAGAAATAAGTTCCTTCCAATCATTAGCGATATTCTTGATGGCTCTATAATAAACCAGTGCATCACCCTCGAATAATTCCGACGCAATTCTAAACATAAAATCTTCGAAATCTCATCTTGAATCCATCATAATATTTGATTCCAAAACTTTTTAAGTGATTTTAAGAATTGATATTTAAATTTTGAAGCATAATAGTTGCTGCAGCTAACATAGAATTCTGTACTACGTAATAAGTATTAGGAGATGAACTACGTATAGGTGTAGAACTCACAGCTTTTTGATTCAACAGACTTTGTTCGAATTCTACCTCTGCAGGTATTGACTAAGTAGTTTGAGGTTAAACAATTAATTTACTTTCGTATACAGAAACCAATCTCAAACCTTCCGTTAGCAACTTAGATCTTAAATCACATGAAGTTGCATCATTTTCAGACAGTTCGATTCTTTTCAATCTACCCAACAAATGACTTAATTTTGTTCTAATTTTTCTTTGCATAGAACAAGAGAAGGCTTCTTTGAGATTAAGTTCAATTTTTAAGTTCAAGTTTTTGTTCGCAATGTTCTGTAAAATTTTTTTTTTTTCTCATGGGGGTCAGTTGATATTCGCTTGGATTTTTTTATGTTGATGGGTTTGGTCATTTTTAATGTTTAACATTACAATTTTTTGTTTCATGCCTATGCTGTCATATGTTAGTATAAATTTCTGATGATTCATCACAATTTTCCTGTAATTCGGTGTTAACCTGTTGGAAATAAAGGACTTATTATTATTATTATTATTATTATTATTATAATTTCATCAATTTCAGTCGAACATATTTCCAGTTCCGTTTTCGCATCAAAATTATAAAATTCTTTGAATGATTGACCTTCTGACTCTACTTTCAATAAGCCTCTCAAAATTTTATTCAATTCGAAACTGATCCCTCAGGTTTTAAACCTCGTGAAGAAATTTCATACTCGAGTTCCTCCTTAATCAAACGATCAGGTTCAATTTTCAAAAATATGCTAGACATATTCAAAAATTAGTTAACTCTGTATCCAGTGTAAAAGTTACGAGCAAACAAATAATGGTCCAAATAGAGAAAACAAATGTCTCACCAAAAACCTTGACTTCACAGCTCAAAATGACGGTGCTCCCCTAGCATACGTGAATTTTCCTCCTTGTGTGACTTGGTTCCAATGGATCTAGTGAACACTGTCCTGTACAATTGTCAAAATCCTATAAAGACTGGTTGGTTCGTTGGGCGCCAATTGCAACGGATATTTTTCTTCAAATTTTAAACCTGTAGTTAAAAATGAAATCAATAATTTGTCAACTACAACCACTCACCTATTATTACGGCGACGTGTAAAAAGACCTATTCTTTTTTCGGGAGAATTTGAATTTTATCCCATTATTAACCTAACTGAAATTTGAAAAGAATATTGACTATAGTACGCACTTCGTAGGGTCGTCAGAAATCATTAAAGAACGAAAAAATAGTAGGGTTTTTCCGTAGCGAACAAACTGATGTGGATTTTCTACGTGCAACTTGTATATAAACATGGATCCCATGCTTCGCACCGCCCCATAATTGGGTATCAATATTGAGAATGTGAGGTGTAGCCAAAACCAATCCGTGTGCAGATAGCCGGTAAAGTTGGCCGGTAAACTATTCCCGAACACCCATAGGCGTCCGTCTGTACCTTCCTGATTGAAAGTTGTCGGAAGTTCAGTAAAATACTCAAATTCTCCCATTGAATGTTTTCCACAACGCTAAGGTCCTGACGGACGCCTATGGGTGTTCGGGAATAGTCGGAACTTTACTGGCTATCTACACGCGGGTCCGAAACCATTGGATAATCAGTGGATGAAGGAATATAACTGGATATCCGAATTTCTCAAATGACTTTTCCCTATCAATAAATTTGCAATGGAGTAACAGAAAGTTTTTTTGTGGAAATTCATAAAAAATCCTCATTTGCGGAAACTTAATACCATCACTGCATATTTATTTTTCGATATTTTTTTCCCTTTGAGAAAAACGAATTATTTTTAATTTCCGCAATATCTCAATTTTGGTATTGAATAAAAATGAAAACTCCTTGCCAATTGGTGAGATTTAGCGGATATAATTTTTTTTTAACACAGCATGAAATCGGTCTAGACCCCTCTTAAGTATGCCTTCAATAGCTCAATATGTCTACAAAAACCCTACGAAGATTCCAATTGATCCATATAGTCTTTATTTTCTTTCAACTGATGGAATTTTAGAAAAAAATAAAGCATGATATTTTCTGCTCAGTGAAGCCCATTATCTTCAACAAAATGAAAACAAAAGTTTACATATTAACTGAAGTTAGTGGTTGGATTTTCAAAAAAGAAAAAAATTAAATTGAAAAGAATTACTTCTGTGAATTAAATGAGAGAAAACTGCTTTGAGCGATTGAGATTTCACAAAAGCGAGAGACAAATCTTTGTAAAACGTGTGAAAAATTCACTTAGGGATAATAAATTTTTTTTTCAATTTAATTGACAAGCGATCATTTGAATCGTGTAATGTAGGGTAGGAAAATAGTAACTAGTAACTAGTAAAAATTATCGGACAATGGTTTTCGAAATTTCAGGAATTATTCCAAAAAAACTCAACAAAAATGTCCGGAAAAAATTTTTCTGAAGTTTTGTATTTAATTATTATTTTTTTTTTAAATATTAATCTGCAGTAAAAATGTTTGTTAAGGATACTGTGCGTTCAAGATATGATCTTTTAGTTTTTTCCAAAAATTTGATCGAGTGCGACAAAAAATTCCTGTATGGATTGATGGTTCATGTGGCCATATTGAACTGTTGAGGGCACTTTCAACATCATTAGTTTCCACAATATCTAAATATCTAAATCTAGTGCTTGATCTTCCTAAAAACCACCAATAGCTCTTGTATGTTGCAAATTTTAATATATCTGCAGAAAGAAAAAAAAGATAAAGGAAAAAAAAATTGGGAGGGATTAGCCAGGCACTGAACGATATTAATTAAGTCTCACTTGTTGCTGAGATATCGAGAATCAATGATAAAAAACCTTTTTCAGTTGAAAATCGATATCTCCGCAAGAAAAGGAGATATCAAAGTCTATAAAAACCAAGTGTCGCTGCATTAATAAGGTATCCGATCTTTATTGTGGTTGAACCAAAAAATTTTTCCACGCCCGTATATCAAAAATCACAACAAAATTTTGAGAATTTTTTTGTCGCTGGTATTTCTCAGATAACACAAACATCACTGACGCAACGGAATTTGAAAGTTCTAATTCACAAATCAAACACTTGGAGCTACAATTCTTATTTTTACATTTTCTATACTACCAAAAATTTAGATTTTTTTTGGGTCCTTTAAGATTTTCCAGTAGAGTAGTTAATTTCTTAAAAAATAAGTTTCATTTTTTAATCCGCTCGGTGATGATTGATTTACTTTCGGATCTTTTACAACAACATGATTTCTAAAATAAACTGGGTAAGTTAGCATACTAAGGTGAGCAATTCCTTTATCCGATCTGTACTTTCAACTCATGAAGAAAATCATTTGTTCTCAGTGACTGCAATTACATACCTCGTTTTGATTATATTATCCCATTGTGGCTTAGGATGGAATTCAACACCTACCGGTATCAAATTATGAAGTAGGTTACCTATGCTCTCAAATAAAAATAAACAAGGAGGGCGAAATTCGTCAATCAGGCAGAAAACCTAGAGAAATATCATATTTTGTTGTAACGCGCGAATTGCCATATATTTCTCATTTCTTATCAGACCACTCTATAAAAACGAAGATAAATTTTATTAAAGAAGAAAATATGTAAATCAATGTTTATAGATACCCACCTAAA
This sequence comes from Micraspis discolor, assembly GCA_030674115.1. Taxonomy (NCBI): domain Eukaryota; kingdom Metazoa; phylum Arthropoda; class Insecta; order Coleoptera; family Coccinellidae; genus Micraspis; species Micraspis discolor. The sequence continues at coordinate 146,731 of JARTUT010000909.1, forward strand.
AAAATTTAGAAAGCACTGACATGAGGTCAGATTGGTTTGGCGCTCTTGTTGGGCTACTTGCGAGTAAATATTCAAACCATAACAAATCTATAAGCAGTCTTTTCCTGTACTATGGGACAATGTGATGCAAATATGAACGCCTAATGAATGAACAAACCTATATCTCAAATTAAAAACCACTACTCATAATGTTCCCCAAGTTTTTTTCGAAGCTATGATTGCCTTTTCCTAAAAACTTATGTCAGTGCTTTTCTGAATTTTGACAACGTATATTATTTCAGCCACCGAGATTGAATTCTATCTCTATGATTTCCCGTTTTGAAAAATTTTGATTATTATAACGCCAACTGACACTGATTGATGAGCCCGGCATTTGTCAATCGAATATCGATCTGTGATGGCCATCGTTCAAGAAAAATCATCGGGACGTATGTCATTTTTCTTTTTTATTTTGAATAAATTAAACAAATGATTATATCTTTAGATGGAAAAGAGCTACGACAATGAAATTTGGGGATAAGTAAGATATCAATCACCTCAATACATTCACGAATTTTTATTGAAATCCGAAAAATATCTTATGACGTAGTCAGGATTAAAAAATTTTTTTTTGAGAATTTTTAAAAAACTTTCTAGCGCGACGATTTCTGCGAAATTTTGCGAGCTGTTTTGTTGCTACCTCCCTCAACAATACTTCAAGTATCAATTTGGTCGGATGGATATTCTAGTAGTTATTGATGAAAGAAAATTTCAGATGCTCATTACTACTGAACCATCCGACGGATTTGGCCCAATAACGAACTTGACCGGGATATTTGGACAATTAACCTATTCTGAAGATATGAAAACTCTAGCTGATTCCTTTTGGATGCTAGAGAGGATACGGCCGGACGGCCGGCCGGACAGACTCAACTTTCGCCACGAATTCTTCATCAGGGAGCCGAACCCAATCGATTGAGACCATTTTCGGCTCGATATTCCAAAATTACAGACATTCGGGCAAAATAATAGGCACTCTGTTCGGGTGAACAAGAGCACCATTATTCATCACTGTGTTCCAATCAAACAGCATTTTACAGGTAAAATGAAAAACTTCTTCAAAGATATAAAATCCATGAAAATAACACCTACCTTAATCAAGCAAGAAAGGTCTAACATTTTTCTCAATAATAGTAGATCCGATACGAGATAATCGGAAAACTTTATGGAATAAACTGACAAAACATCACAATGGTTCAAAATTAAAGTGGCACTACACAAAGAAAAAGAAAAAATTCAGAAAGCACTAGTCAGGTGGCTTTGGCGCTATTGTTAAACAACTAGCGAGTAATTATTCAAAGTTTAAAAATCATCTCTTTGCAATAACCTCCCTCATAATGAGCATTGAAAATTCGTTCTGTCCAGTTGCGAGAACCGAGGAGCTCGAAAGAAAGAGCTAAGTCAAATAACCACTGCACTAATCTATGTAGTTGATACTATGGGACTATGCTTCAAATCCTAGCGAGTTATAATCAAAATTTTAAAAGATCATATCGCTGGAAAAATTAATAATGAAATTCTGATAATAAGAAAAAATGACTCGAAAAAAGGCGAATGCTGGAGTATCGACTTCTGCCTACCTGGTTTCACAGTACGGCTGAATACACTTGTCCAGGCACTCACGAGCGAGAATAGTCACTTTTTCACTAGAGTTCCAACTTGTAGAATTAACGAGAAATTCATTTATTGCGAAGAAAAGTGTTGCACTTTTCGCTTCAGCTCTCCCTGGTCCTTTGTTCGACATAGATCATATGCTCCAACATATGTTACGCTTTTATCGGAAAAAAATATGAACATATACAGAGTGTAAAATTATTGAATCGAGCAAGCAACTCGGAATATAAATGAATGAATTTAACTACTAAGTTGCAGTAACATAACCGCCCACCTAAAATAGAATATTTTATGAAACAAAGCGAATACAAAATTGAAAAGATTGAAAACATAAAGCAAAAGAAATATATATACATATATACAACAACATACGTCATAATTATTGAAGAGGTAATGGACATAATTTAACCACTGATCTCTGCAGTACACCTTGAGTAGTCCATATAGTAGCTACTCTAGCTATTTTATCAGCGCCAGGATGCAATTTCTCAATGCGTCCAAGTCGCCAGCGCAATGGAGGGAGTTGATCATCTTTTATCAAGACTATTCCACCTATTGAATAAGGAGGCGAGTCACTATTGAACCACTTTTTTCGTTGTTGCAGTGTGTTCAGGTATTCTAAATTCCGTCTTTTCCAAAAATCCTGATGGATACGAGTTAAAAGCTGCCAACGCGATAATCGACCGATAGATAGGTGAGATAAATCTGGTTCAGGAATAGCAGTTAATGGTGCCAAAGTAAGAAAATGTCCTGGTGTCAGTGCAGATATGTCATTCGCATCATTACTAAGCGGACATAGAGGGCGAGAATTGAGCACAGATTCAATCTGTGTGAGGACTGTATAAAACTCCTCATATGTCAGGATCTGATGACCGATCACTCTCAATAAATGGGATTTGACAGATTTTATACCAGACTCCCTGTTACTGCAACTCATTGTTATTAGTTGCATTCATTTATTTTCTATTCCAAGTTGCTTGCTCGTTTCGTGCGGCCCACGTATATGTTCATTTCACTTTACGATTAACGCGTAACATATGTTGGAGCATATGACCTATGTCGCAAGAAGGTAAGAAATCGTTGTTCATCCACACATCGTCGTGCAACACTTTCTTCGCAATAAATTTTTCGTTAATTATACAAAATCGAACTCTAGTGAAAAAGTGACTATTTTCGTTTGAGTGCTGGGACACGTTGATTCAGCCGTAATGTGAAACCAGGTAGGCAGACGTCGATCTCCAACATTCGATTTTCTTTCGAGTCATTTTTTCATATTTTTTTTTAGAATTTCATTATTAATTTTCTATTTCGTTTTCGTTTAACTTTCAAAGGCCCTTGTCGTGCCATTTTGGTCCTTCTTGAGCCGCATATTTTCGAACCGCGTTTTCAAAATTATTTATTTTTTTTCATTTAGTTTTTTCATTTGCATTTATTTCGTTCGGTCAATGTTCACCTAACCTCAAAAACTTGACAAGATATCGAACACATTCATAAATCCTTTAATATCTGCGCATGTTATAGAATTTAGCTTTCATTACCTGAGAACATAGACAATTCTTCATTTGTTTTTCTGATCTATGCTCATAACCTTTATTCAAAACATAAACAAAGATAGACATTCTTGTTTTTGTTTATTTTCATCATCTCATTATTTTCAACTCTATTTTCATTTCAATAGATTCAATCTTAATTATTAACTTTATTAATTAATTTAGTTCTTTTCAATCGGTTAGTCTATTTACTCTTTTTTCAAAATTACTCAAAACAAAATTCATATTGTTTTCTGCAGTATACCTTGAATAATAATAATGACGACAAAATTGGAACAACTCAAAGCTCGTCGTCAAATTGTTATTGATGATCTCGAGGAAATTTTGAATTAAGCACAATTCGCTGTCACTGATGAGAATCTCCACGTAAGATTCAAATTAAGATGTGAAATACTTGAGGATATTCTCGTGGACTTTCAAAATTTACATACGTCAATTGTCTCTATGATTGTATCTTCCGAAGAACCGGAATTGAACACTGAGAAGGTTATTCGAACAGCCTTTATGGATAATTATTACACCATCAGAACGACTTATGTTAATTTATTTCCTGTAGTAAACATTCCAGTAAAAAACCAAGACAGTTGCTCTATCAGTTCGCCAAATGTTGAACTTCCAAAGATAGTATTGCCCATTTTCAATGGGAATTATAAAGAGTGGCCTACTTTTTTCGATATGTTCCAAAGCTTGGTACATGAAAATTTAAAGGTTGAAGGGTTTCCATTGATTGCTGAAAATTATGAAAGCGCTTTTCAGACATTGGCGGAAAGATATCAAAATAAAAGACTTCTCGCTAATACGTGTTGGAAGGAAATCTGTAATGTTCCAAAGCTACAGGGTGATTCAGCTAAAGACCTTAGGCGAATTCTAGAGGTTTTTGCGGAGAACTTATCGGTATTAAGAAATTTAGGTTTACTCGTTGACCAGTGGGACTTTGTTTTATTTCACATTCTCATTCAGAAATTAGATTCAGCAACGATCAAACGATTTGAATTACAAGAATGTTCAACCGATATTCCGTCGTTTGTCAATTTGCGAAATTTCCTGACAAATCAGTGTATAGCCTTGGAGGCAGTAGCTCTTTCTCTTCCGTCGAAAACTCATTCAGTTTCGAATTGTCAAGTTTTTAAATCTAGTTCTCTCTCAATGAATAAAAGAAATTCGACTCTTCTCGTTCAAACGGAAACTGAATCATTCAAGAAACGTATAACTTGTAATTATTGCAAGTTAGCTCATAATATTTACAAATGTCCATCATTTTTTTAACAGACTGTTCAAGATCGGTTCAAGACTGTGAAGAACAAAAATTTGTGTATCAATTGCCTCCATTCTGGACATAAGATCGACAATTGTTCTTCAAAGTCAAATTGTCGTGTTTGCAACGGAAAGCATCATACCCTGTTGCACATGCGCAATAATGCGGATGATGATTCTACAACAGAGACGTTTCATTTCAATGCTGCAAATTCATCGGATTCAGGCTCAGCTCAGGTTTTAACCAATGTTTCTTCAAATTCTACCGTTCCCTTAGCAACCGCTGAGGTTGAAATTCGTGATGCTTGGGGTAGATATCAGAAGGTCCGAGTTCTGTTAGATGGAGGCTCTCAAATAAATATTATAACACAAACGTGTGTAAATAGATTAGGCTTGAAAATTTGTGATGCTTCATTTTCGATAAATGGAATTTGTGAAAGCTCATCTTCTGCTAATTGCAGCACTGAATGTACTATTCGTCCATCAGATCAAATAAATCCATCTTTTACATTCGATGCCGTCGTGATTCCGAAGATTTGTTCGGAAATGCCGAGTTCTTTCGTAAATCATTCGTTTTGGAATTGTGTCCATAACAAGAAGTTAGCAGATCCGAACTTTTCTATTCCGAAATCAATAGATCTTCTTCTGGGAGCGGATATATTCTCTTTAATAATTCGACCGGGTCGTATCGAGGGTAACGGTTTAGAACCAACAGTACTTGAGACAGTATTTGGTTGGGTTTTCATGGGAAAGATTCAATCACCTAACATATCAGTTAACAATTTTCATTTGTCATTGTCTGAATCAGGTTTAAACTCCTCGTTGAAAAGACTTTGGGAACTTGAAGAATTTTCAGAGAATGTCATTGTATCACCAGAAGATCAATTTTGTGAGAACTTATACACTCAGAACTATTCTAGAAATACATCTGGACGGTACACTGTGGCATTACCATTTAAACCTGATCAGTCAACACTTTCATTCGGTGACACATATTCTCTCGCACTACGTCGTTTTTTATCCCTTGAACGTAAACTTATTAAAAACCAGAATATATACAGTGAATACTCTACTTTCATGAAGGAATATTTAGAAAAAGATCTTATGTCATTGATTTCTACGAGTTCGGATTATGAAAATACTTTTTATATCCCTCACCATTGTATAATCAAACCAAACAGTCGATCTACAAAGTTGAGGGTTGTTTTCGATGCGTCAGCTCATGTACCTGGTCATTTATCTTTAAATGATGCTCTATTGATAAGTCCTAAATTACAAAAGGATATTATTGCCATTTTGATGAACTTTCGTGTTCATCGGTTCGTTTTCACAGTTGATATCAAACAAATGTATCGTCAAATATTAGTTCAAAATTCACATCGAAACTTTCAAAGAATATTGTGGAGGTTTTCTCCATCCATACCTCTGGATCATCAATATCACCATTCTTTGGATTTTGATATAGATCCGATAGTCAAAATTCTCGGTTTAATGTGGTTTTTTTCGTCGGACGAATTTTCTTATTTTGCGGAAACTACTGTGCAGGTATGTACCAAACGTACCATACTTTCAGAACTTTCTCGAATTTTCGACCCTTTGGGGTTTCTTTCTCCATTTACTTTTCTTGCTAAACATTTGATCCAGCATCTTTGGACATTAGGTTTGCAGTGGGATGATACACTTCCAGACGATGTCAGCCGTCGCTGGAATCAGTGTAAATCCGAATTAGCCGAATTGGGTTAATTAAGGATACCTCGGAAACTTGCATCGAAACCATTTTATCGTTGCAACTTCATGGCTTCGGAGATAGTAGTGAGCGTGGTTACGCAGCCGTGGTCTATTTCAGTTTTTTCAATTATGACGGCTCCGTTGACATCTCTTTCGTATGTGGTAAATCAAAGGTCTCCCCATTGAAGAGAATTTCACTTCCACGACTGGAATTGTGTGCTTGTCTCTTATTGTCAAAACTCATTAATGTGGTTTCCTCTGTTTACCAATCTGCCTTTACAATAGATGACATTTTTGCTTGGTCTGATTCTATGGTAGCTTACATCTTCAGATTTGTTCACTTCATGAAAAACTCTAAGGCTTCCGCAGTTCATCTCAAAGATGCACTTTTCTTCATTTTAAAACAGGTTCAACGGGTTGTGTTCAAGGAACAGATCGATAATCCCATCTCGGGAAATCCCATATCTAAATTACTTCGAAAATTGAATCCATTTATTGGAGAAGATGGTGTTCTCAGGGTAGGCGGTCGTCTGTCCTTTTCTGGTCTGGCTTATGATCACAAACACCCAGCTTTGCTTCCTTCATCTCATCGTCTTACTGAGCTTCTTATTAAGCATTTCCACAAAATATATCTGCATCCAGGTGCCCAGACTTTACAGTTCCTTCTGTCTCAACAGGTCATACAGGAGTTTTATACTTACAGATTGAATCTGTGCTCAATTCTCGCCCTCTATGTCTGCTTAGTAATGATCCGAATGACATATCTGCACTGACACCAGGACATTTTCTTACTTTGGCTACTGCTATTCCTGAACCAGATTTATCTCACCTATCTATCGGTCGATTATTGCGTTGGCAGCTTTTAACTCGTATCCATCAGGATTTTTGGAAAAGATGGAATTTAGAATACCTGAACACACTGCAACAACGAAAAAAGTGGTTCAATAGTGACTCGACACCTTATTCAATAGGTGCACTAGTCTTGATAAAAGATGATCAACTCCCTCCATTGCGCTGGCGACTTGGACGCATTGAGAAATTGCATCCTGGCGCTGATAAAATAGCTAGAGTAGCTACTATTCGGACTACTCAAGGTGTACTGCAGAGATCAGTGGTTAAATTATGTCCATTACCTCTCCAATAGTTATGACGTATGTTGATGTATATATGTATATATTTTTTTCGCTTTATGTTCGATATCTTTTCAATTTATATTTGCTTTGTTTCATAATATATTCTATTTTAGGTGGGCGGTTATGTTACTGCAACTCATTGTTATTAGTTGCATTCATTTATTTTCTATTCCAAGTTGCTTGCTCGTTTCGTGCGGCCCACGTATATGTTCATTTCACTTTACGATTAACGCGTAACATATGTTGGAGCATATGACCTATGTAGAGCAAAGACAATAGTACTGAAGCCGCGCTCGTTCGGTAAAGTGCAACATTTTTCTTCGCAATAAATTTTTCGTTAATTATACAAATTCGAACTCTTGTGAAAAAGTGACTATTTTAGTTTGAGTGCTGGGACACGTTGATTCAGCCGTACTGTGAAACCAGGTAGGCAGACGTCGATCTCCAACATTCGATTTTCTTTCGAGTCATTTCTTCATATTTTTTCTAGAATTTCTTTATTAATTTTCCATTTCGTTTTCGTTCAACTTTCAAAGGCCCTTGTCGTGCCACTCCCAAAGACCCCCAAAATGAGGACTAGAAGGCGGATTGAAAATCCACTCAATTTTCTCTTCCAACACAGCGCCCTGCATATATCTCGAAAGCTCCCGATAAGCTCCCCTGAAATTTGTTCCACCATCACTAAAGATGTGGTTACATTTACCCCTTCGAGCAATAAAACGACGCAATGCACCAAGAAAAGCATCGGAAGTTAAATCTGACACTAACTCCAAATGCTATGCCTTCGTTGTGAAACATACAAAGAGACATATATACGCCTTTAACGATTTGGAGCCACGAGACCTAGACATAGTTATGAAGTATGGGCCACCATAATCTACTCCGACGCACTGAAAGGGTTTGAGCTGATTAATTCTCAAGGGTGGCAAATTACCCATGAGAGGTTGAGACATTTTGGAATTGACTTTGAAACACGTGTTACAGCGAGAAATAAATTTGTTTATAGCTCGTCTGGCTGATAATATCCAGACCTGTTGAGACAGAAGGAACTGTAAAGTCTGAGCACCTGGATGCAGATATATTTTATGGAAATGCTGAATAAGGAGCTCAGTAAGACGATGAGATGAAGGAAGCAAAGCTGGGTGTTTGTGATCATAAGCCAGACCAGAAAAAGACAGACGACCGTCCACCCTGAGAACACCATCTTCTCCAACAAATGGATTCAATTTTCGAAGTGATTTAGGATTTAGATATGGGATTTCCCGAGATGAGATTATCGATCTGTTCCTTGAACTCAACCCGCTGAACGTGTTTTATAATGAAGAAAAGTGAAACTTTGAGATGAACTGCGGAAAATCTATATATCCTAGGAGCTTTAGAGTTTTTCATGAAGTGAACAAATCTGAAAATGTAAGCTACCACCCTTTGAACCTTGGACAGAGATGAATACCTGGAGAGCAAATCATCAACAAACGACGGAGAAATGAAAGTTGACAAAGAGAGGTGAAGCTCTTCTGTTTGTACAAGATGAAGAGAATTCTCTATTTCATCATTTGCGAAGGTGAGATGTTTGGAACGAAGCCAGTCAGGGCCTGTCCACCACAAAGAGCAATTCAACAGTTCGGTTGGCGTTAAGCCGCGTGGAGCACAATCAGCTGGATTGTCTTTCGATTGGACATGATACCAATACTCTGTTGAAACTAAGTCCTGAATTTGTCCGATTGCTTACAAATGTCTTCCAACGATGAGAAGAAGACTTAATCCATGTTAGAGCTACCATAGAATCAGACCAAGCAAAATGTTATCCATTGTAAAGGCTGATTGGTTAACAGAGGAAACCATATTAATGAGTTTTGATAATAAGAGACAAGCACACAATTCCAGTCGTGGAAGTGAAATTCTCTTCACTGGGGAGACCTTTGATTTACCACATACGAAAGAGGTGTCAATGGAGCCGTCAGAATTGAAAAACCTAAAACAGACCACGGCTGCGTAACCACGCTCACTACTATCTGCGAAACCATGAAGTTCGCATCGATAAAATGGTTTCGATGCAAGTTTCCGAGGTATCTTTAATTTACCCAATTCGGTTAATTCGGATTTACACTGATTCCAGCGACGGCTGACATCGTCTGGAAGTTTATCATCCCACTGCAAACCTAATGTCCAAAGATGCTGGATCAAATGCTTGGCAAGAAAAGTAAATGGAGAAAGGAACCCCAAAGGGTCGAAAATTCGAGAAAGTTCGGAAAGTATGGTACGTTTGGTACATACCTGCACAGTAGTTTCTGCAAGATAAGAAAATTCGTCCGACGAAGGAAACCACCTCAAACCGAGAATTTTGACTATCGGATCTATATCAAAATCCAAAGAATGGTGATATTGATGATCCAGAGGTATGGTTGAGAGTAATTGAGAACTGTTACTACTCCATTTTCGGAGCTCAAAACCACCGCAATTCAATAGGGAAATCAGTTCCTCTTGCAACGTTTTTGCCTCTTCCAAATCATCACAACCTGTAACGACATCATCGACATAAATGTTTGTGAGCAGAATTTTGGATGCCTTTGCAAAACGAGCTCCCTCATCCTCGGCCAACTATGTCAAAGTTCGAAGGGCAAGAAAAGGCGCCGGTGCGACTCCGTACGTAACGGTATTCAGCTGATATGTTTTTATGGGTTCCGATGGAGAAAACCGCCACAATATTCTTTGAAAGTTTCGATGTGAATTTTGAACTAATATTTGACGATACATTTGTATGATATCAGCTGTGAAAAAGAACCGATGAACACAAAAGTTCATCAAAACGACAATAATATCCTTTTGTAATTTAGGACCTATCAATAGAGCGTCATATAAAGATAAATGACCGGGTACATGAGCTGACGCATCGATAACAACCCTCAACTTTGAGGATGAACTGTTTGGTTTGATTATACAATGGTGAGGGATATAAAAAGTATTTTAATAATCCGAACTCGTAGGAATCTATGACATATGATCTTTTTCTAAATATTCCTTCATGAAAGTAGAGTATTCCTTGTATATATTCTGGTTTTTAATAAGTTTACGTTCAAGGGATAATAAACGACGTAGTGCGAGAGAATATGTGTCACCGAATGAAAGTGTTGACTGATCAGGTTTAAATGGCAACGCCACAGTGTACCGTCCAGAAGCATTTCTAGAATAGTTCTGAGTGTATAAGTTCTCACAAAATTGATCTTCTGGTGATACAATGACATTCTCTGAAATTTCTTCAAGTTCCCAAAATCTTTTCAAGAGGAGTTCAAACCTGATTCAGACAATGACAAATGAAAATTGTTAACTGATATGCTAGGTGATTGAATCTTTCCCATGAAAACCCAACCAAATATTGTCTCAAGTGCTGTTGGCTCCAAACCGTTACCCTCGATACGACCCGGTCGAATTATTAAAGAGATTATATCCGCTCCCAGAAGAAGGTCTATTGATTTCGCAATAGAAAAGTTCGGATCTGCTAACTTCTTGTTATAGACACAATTCCAAAACGAATGATTTACGAAAGAACTCGGCATTTCCGAACAACTCTTCGGAATCACGACGGCATCGAATGTAAAAGGTGGATTTATTTGACCTGATGGACGAATAGTACATTCAGTGCTGCAATTAGCAGAAGATGAGCTTTCACAAATTCCATTTATCGAAAATGAAGCATCACAAATTTTCAAGCCTAATCTATTCACACACGATTGAGTTATAACATTTATTTGAGAGCTCCATCTAACAGAACTCGGACCTTCTGATATCTACCCCAAGCATCCCGAATTTCGACCTCAGCGGTTGCTAAGAGAACGGTAGAATTTGAAGAAACATTTGTTAAAACCAGAGCTGAGCCTGAATCCTATAACTCCCCATCCTCGCCAACTGTGTCAAAGTTCGAAGGGCAAGAAAAGGTGCTGGTGCGACTCCGTACGTAACGGTATTCAGCTGATATGTGTTTATGGGTTCCGATGGAAAACCGCCACAATATTCTTTGAAAGTTTCGATGTGAATTTGGAACCAATATTTGACGATACATTTGTTTGATATCAGCTGTGAAAACGAACCGATGAACACGAAAGTTCATCAAAATCACAATAATATCCTTTTGTAATTTAGGACCTATCAATAGCGCATCATTTAAAGATAAATGACCAGGTACGTGAGCTGATGCATCGAAAACAACCCTCAACTTTGTGGATGGACTGTTAGGTTTGATTATACAATGGTGAGGGATATAAAAAGTATTTTCATAATCCGAACTCGTAGAAATCAATGACATATGATCTTTTTCTAAATATTCCTTCATGAAAGTAGAGTATTCCTTTTATATCTTCTGGTTTTCAATAAGATTACGTTCAAGGGATAAAAAACGACGTAGTGCGAGAGAATATGTGTCACCGAATGAACGTGTTGACTGATCAGGTTTAAATGGTAATGCCACAGTGTACCGTCCAGATGCACTTCTAGAGTAGTTCTGAGTGTATAAGATTTCACAAAATTGATCTTCTGGTGATACAATGACATTCTCTGAAACTTCTTCAAGTTCCCAGAATCATTTCAACGAGGGGTTCAAACCTGATTCAGATAATGACAAATGAAAATTGTTAACTGATATGTTAGGTGATTGAATCTTTCCCATGAACACCCAACCAAATACTGTCTCAAGTGCTGTTGGTTTTAAACTGTTACCCTCGATACGACCCGGTCGAATTATTAAAGAGAATATATCCGCTCTCAGAAGAAGGTCTATTGATTTCGGAATAGAAAAGTTCGGATCTGCTAACCTCTTGTTATAGACACAATTCCAAAACGAATGATTTACAAAGGAACTCGGCATCTCCGAACAAATCTTCGGAATCACGACGGCATCGAATGTAAAGGATGGATTTGTTTGACCTGATGGACGAATAGTACATTCAGTGCTGCAATTAGCAGAAGATGAGCTTTCACAAATTCCATTTATCGAAAATGAACCATAACAAATTTTCAAGCCTAATCTATTCACACACGATTGTGTTATAATATTTATTTGAGAGCCTCCATCTAACAGAACTCGGACCTTCTGATATTTACCCCAAACATCACGAATTTCGTCCTCAGCGGTTGCTAAGAGAACGGTAGAATTTGAAGAAACATTCGTTAAAACCTGAGCTGAGCCTGAATCCGATAACTTTGCAGCATTTAAATGAAACGTATCTGTTGAAGGATTATCCGCATTATTACGCATGTCTAACAGGGTATGATGCCTTCCGTGGCAAGTACGACAATTTGACTTTGAAGAACAATTGTTCATCTTATGTCCAGAATGAGGGCAACTGATACACCAATTTTTGTTCTTCACAGTCTTGAACCGATCTTGAACAGTTTGTTCCAAAAATGATGGACATTTGTAAATATTATGAGCTAACTTGCAATAATTACAGGTTATACGTTTCTTGAATGATTCAGTTTCCGTTTGAATGAGAAGTGTCGAATTTCTTTTATTCATTAAGAGAGAACTAGATTTTAAAACTTGAGAATTCGAAAATGAATGAGTTTTCGACGGAAGAGAAAGAGCTGCTGCCTCCAAGGCTATACACTGATTCGTCAGGAAAGTTCGTAAATTGACAAATGACGGAATATCTGTTGAACATTCTTGTAATTCAAAACGTTTGATCGATGCTGAATCTAATTTCTGAATGAGAATGTGAAATAAAACAAAGTCCCACTGGTCAACGAGTAAACCTAAATTTCTTAATACCGATAAGTTCTCCACAAAAACCTCTAGGATTCGCCTAAGGTCTTTAGCAGAATCACCCTATAGCTTTGGAACATTACAGATTTCCTTCCAACATGTATTAGCGAGAAGTCTTTTATTATGATATCTTTCCGCCAATGTCTGAAAAGCGCTTTCATAATTTTCAGCAGTCAATGGAAACCCTTTAACTAAATTTGAAGCATGAGAAGAAAGTGAACTAAGGAGGTATTGAAACTTTTCTATTTGACTCAAGTTAGAATTTTCATGTACCAAACTTTGGAACATATCGAAAGAAGTAGGCCACTCTTTATAATTCCCATTGAAAATTTGCAATACTATCTTTGGAAGTTTAACATTTGGCAAACTGATGAGCAACTATTTTGGTTTTTACTGGATTTATTACTTCAGGAAATAAATTAACATAAGTCGTTCTGATGGTGTAATAATTATCCATAAAGGCTGTTCGAATAACCTTCTCAGTGTTCAATTCCGGTTCTTCGGAAGATACAATCATAGAGACAATTGAAGTGTGTAAATTTTGAAATTCCACGAGAATATCCTCAAGTATTTCACATCTTAATTTGAATCTTACGTGGAGACTTTCATCAGTGACAGAGAATTGTGCTACATTCAGAATTTCCTCGAGATCATCAATAACAATTTGACGACGAGCTTTGAGTTGTTTCAATTTTGTCGTCATTACTATTATTCAAGGTATACTGCAGAAAACAATATGAATTTCGTTTTGAGTAATTTTGAAAAAAGAGTAAATAGACTGTAACGGTAAGATTTCCCGGTTCAGTTTAATCGCGTAAATTCGCCTGGAAGTCGGCGTACTAATTTCGGTTATCTTCACCTTGGAATGCTGCGCAGTGCGCAGGATCGATATCGTAGCGACGTAGCCGATAATTTAGATCTAAATCGATTTCTTTTCCGTACCAGAGTTGCTGGGAGAAACACGTCAGAGGTGTTATATTTCTTCCCGTGAATTTTAAATGCAAATTTTCGATGGCGGAATGAATGATTCCGGTAAGTCCCTCATTTTTTGATCAGACAGGGTTTATTCGATCCTAAATGTCATGTTTATTTAATGCATTTAATTATTTTTTGTGTAGATGACAAAAAGATGTCGTATAATTCTGGTCGGACCGCCATTTTTCACTTTTCCATTTGAGAATATCTGGTGGATCAGCTCACCTTCATTTACTTTGATATTGTACTCAACTTTATTATTCAATTTCAATTTCAATTATTTAATTCTTTTGTTTTCTCGATGTCCAGAGTTCTCTGAATTTTTAGTGTCGAACGATCTGCGCCATTGGGTTTTTTTCTGAACACGTGGTTATTTTTTCTTCTTTTAAAAGATTTTCGTTTGTAAAATGAAGCATTTAGAGAACCATGGAAGCTAAGAGATTTTTATCAAGTCAAAACTTATAAACCCGATTTTCACAGCTGAACCCGTCGGGCTATGGAATTTTGTCGTCGACCTATCAAGTACAAAATTCATTGAAGTTGAGAGCTTGTTGCCAACCTGCAGCAGTGGCGTACAGAACATTTCTTTGACTGAAATACCACCAGAGAAGATAATTATCGAACGTTTCTTCAACTGAAAAACCACCAGAGAAGATAATTACCGAACGTCTCTTCAACTGAAAAACCACCAGAGGAGATAATTTTCCTGGAATCTCAATATACAAGGACAAACAAGATAAGTTTCAGTGAGGGGATGGTGATTACCTGTGAAACATACATGACCGAACATCCTGTCAATTCCACTCAATTTTGACTGTAAATTTATAAATAACTGATATTTGTAAAAAGTGGAATAAATAACGACTATTCTAATTCGAACTTTCATTGATTAGGTTAGAGGCATCAAATCATTTTACCTGCTCTCCAGCTAGCCGGCCAAAATTATTTTATCTATATAGTAAATAAAATTGCTTTGTTACACATGGCGCACCAACGTAAATGGCCCCGATTTTCGTGATGCTTCTACACCTGTCAGTGAATGTTTGAACCACTGGAAACAGATCTTTCGAGGCTTAAAATTCAAGGTCACAGGTGATTTCTGTTTTTTCTCGTTCTCACTATTTCTACCTCATTGATTTATTTATCTTATCTTTACTTATATCTTTATCTACCGTTGATGGGCTAGTTCAACTCTCACTTCCCGTTATCTTGTTATTAGTATCTTTGTCTATATTTAGTATCTTTAGTATCTATATCATTAATTGGTATCTTTTATTATTATCTGGGGGTGAGATTTGAAAGTACCTGATATCTTTACCGGTATGTTCCAAGTTATTTATAGTTGATGAGATCATTCATTATGAGGTTTCAATTCGTTTTGGTAAGAGGGTAGCTGATTCGGCAGATGAAATTTACGAAATTTTTAGAGATTCTATTTTTCAGGACAGAGCAACTCGTATTTTTGTTCGTTTGTTGTATTTTGTTTAGTTGATGTCTATATTCCTTATTAATTATTTGAACTTGATATTTTTCTCGGAGTAATTTCTCAAGTTTTCGATACACGGTGTCTCAGATAATGACACTACAGA
The DNA here is from genome assembly GCA_030674115.1 of Micraspis discolor. Classification (NCBI taxonomy): domain Eukaryota; kingdom Metazoa; phylum Arthropoda; class Insecta; order Coleoptera; family Coccinellidae; genus Micraspis; species Micraspis discolor. Next base: position 162,368 of record JARTUT010000909.1, read on the forward strand.
TTGAATAATTAAAAATTTTTTTTTTTTTTCCTTTTTGAAATTTTTGGTACTCTAAGACTTATTTTATCGTATATCTTATCTTTATCTTGATTGTCTTTATCTTCTATATTATGGTACCGTTTTTTACCTAATGGAAGTTAGACAAATTCATTGAGGTAATTTTTTTGATTTTCAAGATTTATCGGTGGTTTACTTACTTTCCTAACATGTAACCTGTGAATTCTGGGCACCTGTCGATTTGTTGAGGTTTACCATGGTTATGCATTACCTATTATGAATCTGAGTGTAACGACTGGTGACTTCAATTATCTCGGCTTGGCTTCCCGGAATTTACCTAGTTTTTTTTTCCTATTTTTCCAACCATATACCGTGTGATATATCTTTACCTTTATTATGTCTACCTTGTTTACCTTTACCTTGATTATCTCTACCTTAATTATTTCTGCCTTGATTATATTTATCTTGATTATCTTTTAATTATCTTTACCGTAATTATCGTTGCATTTGAATTAATGCATTTATCTTGTGTCTTACCTTCGGGAAGATGGAGGACATGTTTATTTAAGTCTGAGTACCAGTTAATCTGCTGGGGTTCATCACTGTTATGCAATATCTTATATATATATCTGTGCGTAACCGATGATGTACCTTGGATATTTCTCTATTTTATCTGGGGATCTTAAGGATTCCATTACTTATCTTACCTTTTTTATTTTCCTTATAGATGGATCGAGGATTCATTTTGCAAGTAACCCTTGCTGGTGCCCATTATCTTTCCCTTTATCGCTATCCCATTATCTTTCCTTTTTTCGCTATTCTTTTACCGTTACTTTTTCGCTATCCCGATGATACCTTTTCCTGTTTTTCTTTTCTCGCTATCCCTAATCAATCTGTAGATGTTTGCTTCGTTTGACCACTTGCCTCAATACCTGGCAATTAATATCTTATATTTTTCTTATCTCTTTTTATTATAAACTCTCGTGTTTCCTTGTTGCCTATTGTCTTAAAGACAAAATAGTTTGTTTTGGGGTAATTTTTTGGCCTCATAACTGTTGGTTTATCTGAGATTTTAATGTACCGATTTTGATTTTTTGTTGTTTCACAAACTGAAGCTGAAAGCTTCTCCAGTATTTTGGTGCATGCGCATTTCACTTTGGAATTCTTGGATTCAAGTATTTTTGATGTCTTGCGCGGTGACATGTAATTTTAGTAGCTTCATATACATTTCTATTTTATTATACATATCGCTCCAAATTTAGCTATCTATATTTTTGTGTAAATTCGAGATCTGTCTTGATCGAAATTGACTTTGTCTGATCAACTTTTTGGCAAAATATCTTTTCTCTATTATAAAAAAAATTTTTTTTCGAAAAAAAAATTTTACCGGGTAAAGGAGGTGTGTAACGGTAAGATTTCCCGGTTCAGTTTAATCGCGTAAATTTGCCTGGAAGTCGGCGTAGGAATTTCGGTTATCTTCACCTTGGAATGCTGCGCGGTGCGCAGGATCGATATCGTAGCGACGTAGCCGATAATTTAGATCTAAATCGATTTCTTTTCCGTACCAGAGTTGCTAGGAGAAACACGTCAGAGGTGTTATATTTCTTCCCGTGAATTTTAAATGCAAATTTTCGATGGCGGAATGAATTATTCCGGTAAGTCCCTCATTTTATGATCAGACAGGGTTTATTCGATCCTAAATGTCATGTTTATTTAATGCATTTAATTATTTTTTGTGTAGATGACAAAAAGATGTCGTATAATTCTGGTCGGACCGCCATTTTTCACTTTTCCATTTGAGAATATCTGGTGGATCAGCTCACCTTCATTTACTTTGATATTGTACTCAACTTTATTATTCAATTTCAATTTCAATTATTTAATTCTTTTGTTTTCTCGGTGTCCAGAGTTCTCTGAATTTTTAGTGTCGAACTATCTGCGCCATTGGGTTCTTTTCTGAACACGTGGTTATTTTTTCTTCTTTTAAAAGATTTTCGTTTGTAAAATGAAGCATTTAGAGAACGATGGAAGCTAAGAGATTTTTATCAAGTCAAAACTTATGAACCCGATTTTCACAGCTAAACCCGTCGGGCTATGGAATTTTGTCGTCGACCTATCAAGTAAAAAATTCATTGAAGTTGAGAGCTTGTTGCCATCCTGCAGCAGTGGCGTATGAACATTTCTTTGACTGAAATACCACCAGAGAAGATAATTATCGAACGTTTCTTCAACTGAAAAACCACCAGAGAAGATAACTACCGAACGTCTCTTCAACTGAAAAACCACCAGAGGAGATAATTTTCCTGGAATCTCAATATACAAGGACAAACAAGATAAGTTTCAGTGAGGGGGATGGTGATTACCTGTGAAACATACATGACCGAACATCCTGTCAATTCCACTCAATTTTGACTGTACATTTATAAATAACTGATATTTGTAAAAAGTGGAATAAATAACGACTGTTCTAATTCGAACATTCATTAATTAGGGTAGAGGCATCAAATCATTTTACCTGCTCTCCAGCTAGCCGGCCAAAATTATTCTATCTATACAGGGTGTCTACTGTAATAGGTGCCAAACTTCAGTAGGTGACAGTACAAGTCATTTGCAACAAAAAATGTCCTATAACACTTTTTCGAAAAGTTGATGGTTATCGAGTTATTCAACACTTCTTGGTTTTTCGGAATTTTTTGCTTTCCCCTTTAAAAACAAGAATATCTCTGTTATTCTTACAGCTACATCAAATCTGACCATATCATCGCAAAGGGCAGTTAAGAAGCTATAAAAAAGGTAGTTCTAATGTTAAAGAAATGTTTTATACCGGGTGTTGTAAAAGGGTAAATGTAAAAATTGAAAAGAGTGCAAACTTAGTGGTATTTTCTTGTTAGCTGTACCATTGAAAATTGGTGAATAAGTAGTTGTTTTTTTTTCTAGGAAAAACTAGTACATGTAATAGACTTTTAAACGGTATATCAACTTTTCACTTAAGTTTTTGTTTTTCAATAATATTACGGTTTTAAGTCAGAAAAACATAAAAATCAGAAACGCAAATTTCATGATAATTCATTTTAAAACATTGTAGTTTCAAAATAGTTATAAATATTATTAATAGTAACATAAAAACAGCAAAGTTGTAAATAAAAGTTTGAGGAGGAGGCGGGTTGGAGGGTGTGTTGGTGCGTATCTGGCGGACCCGCAGGGGCCGCCGGGAATGAATGCCTTGAATGAAAATGAACAATATGGCGGAATTTAATCTCGAGCTAAGCAAACTTGACATTTGCATGGGTTCGAGGATATGCAAATTAACTTAAATTTGACAAGATCTGTCATTAAGTTAACTTAAGAAAAAGATCATTTACTTTAACGAATCAATACGACTTATACACTCTACAAAAAAAAGGATATGCCTGTCTTCTCAAATATTGAATATCGGGATATGCTGTTTATTTACGGGTTTGCTAACAGAAATTCGCGAGCAGCAGTGCGGGAGTACCCGTTACGTTTCCCCAATAGACAACAGCCTAGAAGAAAGGCATTAGTAGAAGTTTTTAGGCGCTCTGGTGAAACTGGATCGTTTCGAGGTTTACGAAATAGAAAAGGTGGTCGAAATGCTCAGCACTGGAGGCAAGCACCAGCAATACTTCGCACTATTAGAGAATATCCCACTACAAGTACTCGGCGTGTTGGTGCCACATTAGGACTTCACCATTCCACAGTACACAGAGTTTTGAAACAAAATAATTTATACCCGTATCATTTAAATAAAGTCCAGAATTTGGTCAGATTAGAATTCTGTAGGTGGTACCTAAATAAGTTGGAAGAGTGGGGATGTGATCAAATCTTATGGACAGATGAGGCAACATTCACTAAAAGTGGAATAATAAATTTACGAAATTCCCATATATGGGAAACGGAAAATCCACATGCGACTTTTATATCTCATTATCAGCATGAATTAAGAGTCAATGTTTGGTTGGGATTGATGAGAGGGCGGCTATTCGGTCTGGTAATACTTCCCGATCGCCTCAATTCCAATGAGTTCACAAATTTACTAAATGATAAAGTAGTTGTCATTCTTGAAGATATTTCCATAGCGGATAGATATGAACTTTATTTTCAAATGGACGGATGCCCTGCCCATAATGGTCGAATTGTAAGGGACTGGATGAATCAACGTTTTGGGGAGAAATGGATTGGAAGATATGGTCCTGTGAGATGGCCACCTAGAAGCCCCGATCTTACCCCATTAGACTTTTATGTTTGGGACACTTTGAAAGAAAATGTGTATAAAAATCGCATTAATGATCGATAAGAACTAATCAACAAAATTCAGGAATGTTGTGATGCAATGCGTCGAAAACGTAATGAACTTCGAAAGGTTGTGGATTCTGTACGAAAAAGATGTATAAAATGCATTGAGCAAAGGGTAGGCAATTTGAACAGTTTTTATAGTTTTCAATTCGGTTTTGCAATAACATTGCTTTTTATGTTCATTCAGTTTCATTCAAAATTTATTTAATGTTTTTATGTTACTATTAATAATATTTATGACTGTTTTGAACCTACAATGTTCTGAAATAAATATTTATTAAATTTGCGTTTCTGAATTCTATGTTTTTTTAACTTAAAACAGTGATATTGTTTGAAAAACTAAAAGTTAAGTGAAAAGTTGATATACCGTTTAAAAGTTCATTACATGTACTAGTTTTTCCTAGAAAAAAAACAACTACTTATTCACCAATTTTCAATGGTACAGCTAACAAGAAAATACCACTAAGTTTGCACTCTTTTCAATTTTTACATTTACCCTTTTACAACACCCGGTATAAAACATTGTTTTAACAGTAGTAACTATCTATTTTATAGCACCTTCTCTGCCCTTTGCGATGATATGGTCAGATTTGATGTAGCTGTAAGAATAACAGAGATATTCTTGTTTTTAAAGGGGAAAGCAAAAAATTCCGAAAAACCAAGAAGTGTTGAAAGACTCGATAACCATCAACTTTTCGAAAAAGTGTTATAGGACTTTTTTGTTGCAAATGACGTGTACTATCACCTACTGTAGTTTGGCACCTATTACAGTAGACACCCTGTATAATTAAATGAAGTTGCTTTGTTACACTAGTAACTATGAACTAAGTTAATTAATAAAGTAATAATTAAGATTGATTCTATTGAATTGAAAATCGAGTTGAAAATAATGAAATGATGAAAATAAACAAAAACAAGAATGTCTATCTTTGTTTATGTTTTGAATAAAGGTTATGAACATAGATCAGATAAACAAAGGAAGAGTTGTCTATGTAATGCAAATGAAAAATGAATGTATTGAAAGCTAAATTCTATAACATGCGCAGAAATTAAAGGATTTATGAATGTGTTCGATATCTTGTCAAGTTTTTGAGGTTAGGTGAATATTGACCGAATGAAATAAATGCAAATGAAAACAAAACGAAATGAAAAAATTCCAAAATGCTTGATCGCAATAATTTTGATAACGCGGTTCGAAAATATGCGGCTCAAGAAGGACCAAAATGGCACGACAAGGGCCTTTGAAAGGTAAACGAAAACGAAAGAAAAATTAATAATGAAATTCTGATAATCAGAAAAAATGACTCGAAAAAAAGGCGAATGCTGGATTATCGACTTATGCCTACCTGGTTTCACAGTACGGCTGAATTAACTCGTCCAGGCACTCACGAGCGAGAATAGTCACTTTTTCACTAGAGTTCCAACTTGTAGAATTAACGAGAAATTCATTTATTGCGAAGAAAAGTGTTGCACTTCACCGGATGAACGCCGCTTCAGCTCTCCCTGGTCCTTTGTTCGACATAGGTCATATGCTCCAACATATGTTACGCGTTTATCGGAAAATTATATGAACATATACAGAGTGTAGAATTATTGAATCGAGCAAGCAACTCGGAATATAAATGAATGAATTTAACTACTAAGTTGCAGTAACAACAAGTTATTATGGTTTTTTTGCGCAAACTCGAGTTTTTTGTGTTCCTTCAGGGTGTTTTGGTTCTTAATTCTACAAAATATTTTAGATTCATATACAGGGTGTCAGATCTAAGTAGCGCTGACATTTATCAGAGTTTTTCTCGAGTTTTCGTGCTTTTCCGCGTAAGGGAACTAAATTCAATGAAATGTCATACAGGGTGTGCCATTAACAATGTTTTCGCGATCGTTTGACATACAGGGTGTGCAATTTACAAGTTCTTCCGGTATTTTTTGCACGCTCTCAAGTTTTTTCAAATTTTATATTTTCCTTCGGGTTTTTTTATGAAAAAATTATTTTTGATTTATAAACGGGGTGTTACATAGGAGCTCCTCAGAATTATATGGATACTTTCTTCTCGGTAATTACTGAACTCGAATAGATGGAGTAACAATGATATTCTTTTGGATTTTTTTTCACTGCTAATCAATTGTATACTGCCTCATATGCATTTTTCTTCAAGTTTTCTCGCGAATGGGAGCTGATTTCGATAAAATGTCATACAGGGTGTGGAATTTACATGAGTTTACAATCAGGTGATATACGGGGTGTGCAATTTACAAGTTTTTTTGCGCGCTTTCGGTTTTTTTGTATTTCTCCGGGGTGTTTCGCGTGACTTCGAGTTTTTTGCGCGTTTTCAAGTTATATGTATTCTTTCGGGTTTTTTTCAGGTTCCTTTGGATTTTTTGTGTTACTTGCGGTTCTTTCGTGTTTTCTCGCGTTGTTTCGTGTAATTCGGTTTCTTTCGTGTAACTTCGGTTTCATTCGTGTTTCTTCGGATTCTTCCGTGTTTTTTCGCGTTTCTTTGTGTTTTTTTCAGTACTTTCTAGTTTTTTCGCTTTCAACGGGTATTTTGACGTGTTTCGTGTTTCTGCACGCTTCATTGATGTATATGCCTTATTGATCTATGGTCTATATTGATCTATGGGCCTATTGAACTACTGATGATGGATCTACTGGGCTATGGATCTACTGGCTTATGGATCTACGGGCCTATTGATCTACCCGCTTACTAGTAATAATAATAATTCTTTATTAATCCCTTTGACATTACATAGGAATATTTAGGAATGTATAGGACAGGTCAAATGAAATAAGTTCCCAGTAAAGAGAAAGTAATTAGAAAAATCAAAATGAATATAATGAACCTACTAGTATACAAAAATTATGCAAAATAACCATCAGGTAAATATTCCGCGATACTATAGCAAGATTTTTCAATCAATATACGTTTTATAGTGGTTTTAAATTTAATCTCATTCAATCCTCTTATTTCATCTGGTAAATTATTGAAGAATGTTATGCCCTTATAAGATGAGAAGAGTTCAAATTTTGATGTTCTATATTGAGGCAAACACAGTATTTTTGAGTTTCTCGTACATTAATTGTGAAAGTGTGACAGTCCGATGAAATTTCTAAAATTTCGTTTAATAAACAACAGACATTAGTAAATATAAATACAAGGGACCGTCAAATTGTGATGCTTGATGAAGAGTGGTCTATAGGAGGAGAGTTTACTGGTATTGAAAATAAGACGAATTTCCTTTTTTTTTGTGCCAAAAATATTCTGTTCCCGTCAGTAGAAGCTCCCCATAATATGATGTTGAATTGTAAATGACTGTAAATTAAACTGTAGTACCCGTCCAGAATTGATTGAAGTGGTGAACACAATATCAACTTATTTATAGCATATATATATATTCTTTTGAACTTTTGGCTTACAATATTTAATTAGCAAACAATAAAGCATACAGATCAGGGGTTAGTGACGGGGTGTCATACAATTCGGCGTATCACATAAAAGCCTAGAGAAGAAAAAACCCCCGTAAAAAAAACCCTGGCTCCCCGCCTAAGTGTGAAAGTACAAAAATAAGCTGAAATATGGTTGGGATTTCTTTCTTCAAGTGTGGTCTTCATTGATGGAAATAGAGACTTCTTCAAGGTGCCCACATCGAATCTGGAAATAAAAAGACAAAAGCAGAAAAAAGAACTGAATATCAAAAATACAAAATTTGAAAGAGATAAAGAAAACTCCATCAAATTAGCCTTTTTGGATTAACTCGATATTGTGAATCAAGGATTTTTTAACATAACAAGCTAAACCGTAAATTTTACTAGGGAGATAATCAATGAATACGTAACCTTTTATGGTTCCTCTTCAACGAAGATTTTTTTTAGTATCCGTATGTGTCTCTTGAAGGAGAATAATCTAAGCACCATAGTCCTTTGTTAGTTTAGAAATATAGTCACTCTTTATATATATTTATAGCATAATAGGATGTATTCAGTTTTTTACTCAACACACAATGTGCTCACACCATCTCAGAGTGCTGTCGAGATGAACACCTAAAACCTTCACATTTTCCGAAGAAGAAATTGTCACATCTCCCAACTGAAGAGTCAATGGAGGCGAATCCCTTATTCCAAAGGAAATGAGGTTGATTTTTACTAAATTCACAACTAGTGCATTGGCTTTACACCAGTGTGAGAAGCTCATCATTAGGCTGCTACAGCACGAAAGAAGTTCATCAATATTCCCAGATGCTAACGCAATAGAGGTGTCATCGGCGAATAAAATCAATTTGATTAATTTGGAGACAATAAGGTGTTCAGCCAAATCATTCACAAATAATATAAACAGGAGAGGTCCTAACACCGATCCTTGAGGAACAAAGATATCTATGTTATGTTAGCTGGAATATGCCCACTCTGACAACTATTGATCTTTCAACCACCAAGAAGCTATGCAACCAGTCCGAGAAGATTCCTCTGTTTCCTAAGTTCTATAGCTTGCTCATTATAAATGGAATTGACAAACAATCAAATGCACGCGATAGGTCGAAGAACAGACCCGCGACATAGAGACCATCATCCAACCATCCACAAGTACTCTCAATGAATGAAGCGGCTGCCGTCTCAGCTGAACGACCGATTCTGAATCCTTGTTGACAACTTGTTATAATATTGAACTTATCTATTTAGATATTTAGTCTATCATACGCTTTAATACAACTTTCTCAATAATTTTGGAAATACTACTCAGGATTGAAATTGTTCTGTAATTAATTATTTCAGTCACATAATTCCGTTTGTGTATAGGAATGACAGTGCTTATCTTGAGTGAAGACGGAAAGATGCCAGATGATATTGAAAGATTTATCAGGTGAGCAAGATGACTGCCAATGTATCCAGCAGAAATTTTCAATATTCGTGAAGAGATACAGTCAGAACCTGTGCTCTCCTTATTTTTTAATGTATTTATGACGTTTATGACTTCCACCGAATCAACTGGATAAAAGTAAAAGCCATGTGATTCCATCTTAGATGTTGTGCAGATGACAGATATTTCTATAGTGTTGCTGAAGGCTAACAGCTGTAATACTAGAAAAATATTCGGCAAAGGCTGCTGTTATTGTAGGCGACTCGGAACAAAGGACTCCGTGTACATTAATTGACATATTCTCTTTTATACTTTTCTTACCAGTTTCTTGATTCACAATACTCCGAATACTTATTTTTGTTGACTGAATTTTTAATTATATTTGCATGAAAAATGTATTTGAGAAAAATGTGAGGGATATTGTCTGGTCCGGCGGCAGAATTCTTGTTAGATGATAAGGCATTCAGTAGCTCAGGCATTCTAAAAGGAGAGTTTATGTCAATTTCGTCCTTTATTTGTGCCTCATCTGGGTTAGGTGTTTTGTAGGTCTGTGATTTGAGTACTGTATTTGGACTTCGAATATAATTGTTTGATTTTAGATAAAAGTGATCAGCAAAAATTTCAGTTATGTTCTGGTTTTCTGTCACAAGCTGTCCTTGTGAGATCAGCGCTGAGGTTTTGGTATTAGAAATGTTTCCCCTCATTCTTCTTATTTTATTCCATACTTCACTCGGTTCAGTTTCGTCGGACATAGAGGAAATATATTTCTACCAAATCTGTTTATTTTGTTTCAGTATTTTTTTTTGCTATTTTTGCTTTTTTTTAAATTTATTGAATCTGCTATGGATCTAGTTCTCCGACATCTGTTGAGTACCTTTTTGCATTCTTTCGAAGCAGTTATGCAGTCCTCGTCCCACCAAGGGATTGATTTACGTACAGAGAGGTTATCGGTATGACCTATATGATTGTTTTCAGCAGTTATAATACAATCATTTATACTATGTACAGCTTCATTCACATCCGAAAATGTAGGAATTTCTTGTATTAGATAATCTACATTATTTCTGAATCCATTCCAATCTACTTTTTAAATTTTCCAATGGGAGATGCTGGAGTTAGACTTGTTAGTGTTATCAGATATGATTATAGGAAACATATTTTATTACATAACATAACATACTTTTATTGATCCTGTAAGACACATATAGATAGTGTATAGGACATAGGACATGTCAGCTAAAAAAATTACATGGAAATTAAATACATAATTATTTACTAGTTTCATTTTTTTAGTTATTCAGATCAGGAGTTCGGAAAAACACTGATTGACTGAATAGAAACATTTGGACGTTATAATAATCTTGATCTTCCTCTTTAATTGAAATACATTCAAGGATTTTATAGATGATGGCAAATGGTTATACAATTCAATGCTTTGATACAATGGAGAACATTCGAATTTATGTGTTCTGTGTTTAGGAATTAGAAAAAGATCAGAGTTTCTTGTTTCATACTAGTGACAACTTGAAACATACTTCCAATTTGCCACATTTTCTTCAGCATGAATGAGGCATTTCAAAATATAAATAGATGGCAGTGGTAAAATTTTGTTTGCTACAAATACTGGTCTGCATGAGGAACGTGGTGTTAAATTGAAAATCATCCTTATAATTCTCTTTTGAGCGACGAACACTCTGGAAACAGGAGTGCTATTTACCCAGAGCAAGATATTATACAGGGTGAGTCTTTGACCACTGCGTCAATTTTAACCATAGACTCTTTACGTCAAAAGAAACATTTTCTTTCTATAACATTTTTCTAAATTTGACCCCGTTCAAAATATATCGTATGTTGAAATTTCATAAAAAAATTGCATTTTCACCAGTAATATTTAAACGACATTATCAATTGAAATGATCTCTTGTAGAAGGTTTTTCATAACATTCTTGCATATTTTGGCATCCTTAGATTTATTCCATTTCTTATGGGTTTCTCACTACTACTCTACAAATTGGTTACATCGCATGAAAAACAAATATCGCTTGAACTAAAGGTCCGCATCTTGTACTTCCTAGAAATGTTTTTGCAGATGAAATTATTCATCATCTTTTCTCATAAATTGCACCATTCATGAGATATTTGAAGTTGAAAGGAATTAAATCGACATAATTTTGTTGAAATTTTCTGATTTTCCCAAATCCAACTCTGTGCTGAAATGATTCAATAATCAGATTCTTTCAATGTTGCATTATTTTATGTTGGCACGACAAGGGCCTTTGAAAAGTAAAAGAAAACGAAAGAGAAATTAACAATGAAATTCTGAAAATATGGAATAATGACTCGAAAGAAAATGCGAATGCTGAAGTATCGACTTCTGCCTACCTGGTTTCACAGTACGGCTGAATAAACTCGTCCAGGCACTCACGGGCGAGAATAGTCACTTTTTCTCTGGAGTTCGAATTTGTAGATTTAACGAGAAAGTTATTTATTTCCAAGAAAACTGTTTTGTATTTCATCGGATGAACGCCGTTTCAGTACTCTCTATTCGACATAGGTCATATGCTCCAACATATGTTATGCGTTAATCGAAAAATGAAGTGAACATATACAGAGTGTATCACTATTGAATAGAGCAAGCAACTCGGAATAGAAATGAATGAATTCAACTAATAAGTTGCAGTAACATAACCGCCCACCTAAAATAGAATATTTTATGAAACAAAGCAAATACAAAATTGAAAAGATATCGAACATAAAGCAAAATAATATATATATACATCAACATACGTCACAATTATTGAAGAGGTAATGGACATAATTTAACCACTGATCTCTGCAGTACACCTTGAGTAGTCCGAACAGTAGCTACTCTAGCTATTTTGTAAGCGCCAGGATGCAATTTCTCAATGCGTCCAAGTCGCCAACGCAATGGAGGGAGTTGATCATTCTTTATCAAGACTAGTGCACCCATTGAATAAGGTGGCGAGTCACTATTGAACCACTTTTTTCGTTGTTGCAGTGTGTTCAGACATTCTAAATTCCATCTTTTCCAAAAATCCTGATGGATAAGAGTTAAAAGCTGCCAACGCGATAATCGACCGATAGATAGTTGAGACAAATCTGGTTCAGAAATAGCAGTTAATGGAGCCAAAGTAAGAAAATGTCCTGGTATCAGTGCAGATATGTCATTCGGATCATTACTAAGCGGACATAGAGGGCGAGAATTGAGCACAGATTCAATCTGTGTGAGGACTGTATAAAACTCCAGTATGGCCTGTTGAGACAGAAGAAACTGTAAAGTCTGGGCACCTGGATGCAGATATATTTTGTGGAAATGCTTAATAGGGAGCTCAGTAAGACGATGAGATGAAGGAAGCAAAGCTGGGTGTTTGTGATCATAAGCCAGACCAGAACAAGACAGACGACCGCCCACCCTGAGAACACCATCTTCTCCAATATATGGATTCAATTTTCGAAGTGATTTAGATATGGGATTTCCCGAGATGAGATTATCGATTTGTTCCTTGAACACAACCCGTTGAACCTGTTTTATAATGAAGAAAAGTGCATCTTTGAGATCAACTGCTGAAAATCTATATATCCTAGGAGCTTTAGAGTTTTTCATGAAGTGAACAAATCTGAAAATGTAAGCTACCACCCTTTGAACCTTGGACAGAGATGAATACCTGGAGAGCAAATCATCAACAAACGACGGAGAAATGAAAGTTGACAAAGAGAGATGACGTTCTTCTTCTTGTACAAGGTGAAGAGAATTTTCTATTTTATCATTTGCGAAGGTGAGATGTTTGGAACGAAGCCAGTCAGGGCCTACCCACCACAAAGAGCAGTTCAACAGTTCGGTTGGCGTTAAGCCGCGTGAAGCACAATCAGCTGGGTTGTCATTTGATTGGACATGATACCAATTTTCTGTTGAAACTAAGTCCTGAATTTCAGTTGTCCGATTGCTTACAAATGTCTTCTATCGATGAGGAGAAGACTTAATCCATGTTAGAGCTACCATAGAATCAGACCAAGCAAAAATGTAATCTATTGTAAAGGCTGACTTGTAAACAGAGGAAACCATATTAATGAGCTTTGATAATAAGAGACAAGCACACAATTCCAGTCGTGGAAGTGAAATTCTCTTCACTGGGGAGACCTCTGATTTACCACATACGAAAGAGGTGTCAATGGAGCCGTCAGAATTGAAAAACATGAAATAGACCACGGCTGCGTAACCACGCTCACTACTATCTCCTAAACCATGAAGTTCGCAACGATAAAATGGTTTCGATGCAAGTTTCCGAGGTATCTTTAATTTACCCAATTCGGTTAATTCGGATTTACACTGATTCCAGCGACGGCTGACATCGTCTGGAAGTGTATCATCCCACTGCAACCCTAATGTCCAAAGATGCTGGATCAAATGCTTAGCAAGAAAAGTAAATGGCATTTTGGATGCCTTTGCAAAACGAGTTCCCTCATCCTCGGCCAACTGTGCCAAAGTTCGAGGGCAAGAAAAGATGCTGGTGCGACTCCGTACGTAACGGTATTCAGCTGATATGTTTTTATGGGTTCCGATGGGGAAAACCGCCACAATATTCTTTGAAAGTTTCGATGTGAATTTTGAACCAATATTTGACGATACATTTGTTTGATATCAGCTGTGAAAACGAACCGATGAACACGAAAGTTCATCAAAATCACAATAATATCCTTTTGTAATTTAGGACCTATCAATAGCTCATCATTTAGAGATAAATGACCAGGTACATGAGCTGACGCATCGAAAACAAACCTCAACTTTGTGGATGGACTGTTTGGTTTGATTATACAATGGTGAGGGATATAGAAAGTATTTTCATAATCCGAACTCGTAGAAATCAATGACATATGATCTTTTTCTAAATATTCCTTCATGAAAGTAGAGTAGTTCTTGTATATCTTCTGGTTTTTAATAAGTTTACGTTCAAGGGATAAAAAACGACGAAGTGCGAAAGAATATGTGTCACCGAATGAAAGTGTTGACTGATCAGGTTTAAATGGTAATGCCACAGTGTACCGTCCAGATGCATTTCTAGAATAGTTCTGAGTGTATAAGTTCTCACAAAATTGATCTTCTGGTGATACGATGACATTCTCTGAAACTTCTTCAAGTTCCCAGAATCTTTTCAACGAGGAGTTCAAACCTGATTCAGATAATGACAAATGAAAATTGTTAATTGATATGTTAGGTGATTGAATCTTTCCCATGAAAACCCAACCAAATACTGTCTCAAGTGCTGTTGGTTCCAAACCGTTACCCTCGATACGACCCGGTCGAATTATTAAAGAGAATTTATCCGCTCGCAGAAGAAGGTCTATTGATTTTGGAATAGAAAAGTTCGGATCTGCTAACCTCTTGTTATAGACACAATTCCAAAACGAATGATTTACAAAGGAACTCAGCATCTCCGAACAAATCTTCGGAATCACGACGGCATCGAATGTAAAGGATGGATTTGTTTGACTTGATGGACGAATAGTACATTCAGTGCTGCAATTAGCAGAAGATGAGCCTTCACAAATTCCATTTATCGAAAATGAAGCATCACAAATTTTCAAGCCTAATCTATTAAGACACGATTGAGTTATAATATTTATTTGAGAGCCTCCATCTATTCGAAACTGAATGAGTTTTCGACGGAAGAGAAAGAGCTGCTGCCTCCAAGGCTATACACTGATTTGTCAGGAAATTTCGTAAATTGACAAACGACGGAATATCGGTTGAATATTCTTGTAATTCAAAACGTTTGATCGATGCTGAATCTAATTTCTGAATGAGAATGTGAAATAAAACAAAGTCCCACTGGTCAACGAGTAAACCTAAATTCCTTAATACCGATAAGTTCTCCGCAAAAATCTCTAGAATTCGCCTAAGGTCTTTAGCTGAATCACCCTGTAGCTTTGGAACATTACAGATTTCCTTCCAACATGTATTAGCGAGAAGTCTTTTATTCTGATATCTTTCCGCCAATGTCTGAAAAGCGCTTTCATAATTTTCAGCAGTCCATATCCATAAAGGCTGTTCGAATAACCTTCTCAGTGTTCAATTCCGGTTCTTCGGAAGATACAATCATAGAGACAATTGAAGTGTGTAAATTTTGAAATTCCACGAAAATATCCACAAGTTTTTCAAATCTTAATTTAAATCTAACGTGAAGACTTTCATCAGTGACAGCGAATTGTGCCACATTCAGAATTTCCTCGAGATCATCAATAAGAATCTGACGACGAGCTTTGAGTTCTTTCAATTTTGTCATCATTATTATTATTCAAGGTATACTGCAGAAAACAATATGAATTTTGGTTTGAGTAATTTTGAAAAAAGAGTAAATAGACTAACCTATTGAAATGAACTAAGTTAATTAATAAAGTTAATAATTAAGATTGAATCTATTGAATTGAAAATCGAGTTGAAAATAATGAAATGATGAAAATAAACAAAAACAAGAATGTCTATCTTTGTTTATGTTTTGAATAAAGGTTTTGAACATTGATCAGAAAAACAAATGAAGAGTTGTCTATGTTCTCAGGTAATGAAAGCTAAATTCTATAACATGCGCAGAAATTTATCCGCGATTAAAGGATTTATGTGTTCGATATATTGTCAAGTTTTTGAGGTTAACTGAATATTGACCGATTGAAATGAATGCAAATGAAAAAACTAAATGAAAAAATTCCAAAATGCTCGATCGCAATAATTTTGAAAACGCGGTTCGAAAATATGCGGCTCGAGAAGAACCAAAATGGCACGACAAGGGCCTTTGAAAAGTAAAAGAAAACGAAAGAGAAATTAACAATGAAATTCTGAAAATATGGAATAGTGACTCGAAAGAAAATACGAATGCTGGAGTATCGACTTCTGCCTACCATGTTTCACAGTACGGCTGAATGAACTTGTCCAGGCACTCACGGGCGAGAATAGTCGTTTTTTCACTGGAGTTCGAATTTGTAGATTCTACGAGAAAGTAATTTATTTCTAATAAAACTGTTTTGTACTTCATGGGATGAACGCCGTTTCAGTACTCTCTGTTCGACATAGGTCATATGCTCCAACATATGTTACGCGTTCATCGGAAAATGAAGTGAACATATACAGAGTGTATCACTATTGAATCGAGCAAGCAACTCGGAATAGAAATGAATGAATTTAACTAATAAGTTGCAGTAACTTATGTCTTTATTAAATATTTCTACAAAAGGTTGAGGAAATCTCTCCAGTCTATGTTTCCACCACTAAACACTAGATGGAATTAACCACTGAACAAATTTTGTCTTACATTCACTACAAAATCTAAAATGCCATTTGCTGTATTCATTATTAATGATGTCTAGCACCTTGTTTAATATTGAATCCAGAGTAATATTCCATAAAAAATAGAGAAAAGATTTCCATCACTCACAAAGGTATATTTTCATGATGACCGTTGAAATAGGTAACAGGTCTGGACCTGTTAAATTGAAGACTTGTCTTTATGAAGAGCTAGTTTTTTATAGCTTCAGATTTTCAGGGTTATATCTATTCTAACATAGGAATGCTTCAAATTAAGCTCATATGAGTTTTAAAAACTTCGAACCCAGTCTCCTCGATTTGTTTTGTACCTTTGAAGGAGTTTTTTCACATCTTTATTTCATACATCGATTAAACCTTGTTCACAAACTTAGGAGATAATAGAATTTGAGTTAGTCTCAATCTTTCTGAAAGTTTGTTATGATGCATGTTTAATTATAATTCTAACAATATTGAAATTGGAAGCTCATAAACAAGAAAGATTAGAGTAGAAAGCATTTTCTGACCATAATCATTTCATACTGAATTGAATAATTTCAAACTATCGACATTATGCTTACAATATTTTCCACTTTTTTTTGAAGATACAAATAACTGTTGACAGTTTCAAACAGAATCAAAAAAACAAGGAACCACAGAACGCTATTTCATTGGGAAGTACCCATCACAGACACATTATAATAAAAATTTAATGTGATAATTCACTCTCCCGTTTTTTGAACAAGATCGACAGGCTTTTGAGGTAACTCCCATTGACCCACATTTGAAACAAAATATGCGTCTATCCGCTGGACACTTCCGAAATTTATGAGATGTATCACCACAGTTCCAACGTAAAGGTGTCGAATGAGATCTATCAGAAGTTGAATTTTGATTCCAGAAATCAGGAACGTTAAGAGCATTAGCAAGAGCTGGTGAATGCGTTTTGCGATATGCAAGTTCCGGTTCTAGCAACTGGCGTGTATTAGAAGGTGGAGGGCAGTATTGTCGTATGCGAACTTCAGTTTCCTCAAGGGACATAGACAAAGCTAAAAGTACATAAACATCAAAAATGCAAATATATACAACTGAAAAACCAAAAGTAAACACGATATTATGACGTGCTAATAACTCATCCCAAAAAATCGAACTACACAACAACCAGTTAAACGGTCTGAGTGTGCTCACTAAAATTCGCCTTAAAAATAGGATACGCTTTATGTGTACCAACGTCAAACTTCAAATCTTTTCTGCTCTATGGTCTCTGAATGAAATGAGGTTAGGTAGATAATTGACCATTTCAGGTCACGTGGTCTTTTCAGGTATTTGACATTTCGTGGAGGACAAGCAAAGGTTCTTTTGCATTCATTTACATGTTGATATTTTCAAGGTGTAACATTTGTTTTGTACCGTTAGAAGTGGTTTAATGCTTAGAGTTTATTGATTATGTCTGGGGCAGAATATTTTTCAACACTAAGTGGTTATGTCAAGGAGAGATATATTAAAAAACTTGAAATAATCGATGGAGTCGATCCTTATAGTATTGGATTGAATGAGCTTTCACCGAATTTGCAGACGTTACCATCCGTTGGACTTATGAACTTAGTTAGTTATTTTGTACTTACCCATAGCTTCTATACAGGGGATCAACTGAAAGCCTATACATCTTTGCAGGTATATCAATATTACGAGGAAGGATTTGTACAAGAAGTTTTGATGAGGAAACACAATGAAAATGTGTTCATTGTTTTAGGAAGAGTAAGTTATGCTTCGGATAATCATTTTAATTCTTCAAGTTTTCTATAGTTATTTTAAAATAAATCTAAAATTATTATATGTTCTGTTATATTCGTACATTCTTGGAGTTTCAATTATCTTCAATCTTTCGGCTGCTTCCATTATTCATAATTCCTTTTATTCCAACATTAATTGTCGAACTTACTGTAAGTGAATTCTTGCAAGAGTGTTCGTATATTTTGATTAATCATGGATAATTCGACAGCTCTAATAAACTTCTGGAAAATTCTAAATTATAAAGAATATCATATTCACATTTATTTAACTGTTGTAGGTGAAGCATTCCCAGAAGCTCAATTTTAAATCTGTGAAAGCATGGATATCAATCTTAAAAGATGGTGCAATAGCCAGTGCCCATTGCACTTGCATGGCAAAATCAGGAGAGGTTTGCAGCCATGTTGCAGCTATTCTTTTTCATATTAATAATACAACAATATTATCAAAAGAAGAGGCATGTACTCAGAAATTATCAGTTTGGCAAGTACCACACACTAAAAATGTGGACATGATCAGGGTGTGTGAAATTGATTGGCCTGGAAAAGAAAAAAAAAGGTACAATGAAATCTTCTGCCACCCATATTGAATGATGAATTAACCAATATGTTGAAACAATTTCAACAAATGGCTTCGACAGAATATTTTGAACAATCGCTTGTTGGTGATTAATACCACAAAATTATTGAAGTGGCACAACGAAAAATTAAAGTTGCTCTCACTCAAGAACAGAGTGATCTCATTGCAGAAAAAACAAAGGGACAGTACCAAAATAATATGTGGTTTAAATATAGGAGCGGAAGAATCACGTTTTCCAGATTCAAAGCAGTATGTCGAACAAGGATTGAAAACCCCAGCTTATCCTTACTGAAGGTAATATGTTATCCCCAAATAGTGCCATTTACAACTAAGCAAACATCATATGAGCTTAAAAATGAAAATATTGCTTTTGATGAATATTTAGACCAGATGAGGGGAATTCATCAAGGTTGTTGTGGTGTCGCTTCAGTAGAAGTGAAGTGCCCTTACAATTTGCAAAATA
Organism: Micraspis discolor; assembly: GCA_030674115.1. Classification (NCBI taxonomy): domain Eukaryota; kingdom Metazoa; phylum Arthropoda; class Insecta; order Coleoptera; family Coccinellidae; genus Micraspis; species Micraspis discolor. The sequence continues at coordinate 181,677 of JARTUT010000909.1, forward strand.
TTGAAATAGAAACATTTGCTGCTTTGAAATCCTCATGTATCTTGAAAGTTGGGGACAATTATCTCCTAGATAAAAACCACTCATACTATAATCAGTGCCAACTACAAATGTTTGTTTTAAAAGTAGAATTTTCTGATTTTATGGTCGAATACTATTCTATTCGTACAAAGAATAGCGTATGATCAGATATTCTGTGAAGAGAATATTAAAAAAGCTTTAGCTTTTTTCAACTCTGTTATCAAGGCAGAACTAATCAGCCATTATTTCACAAACAGTCCGGGAATGGTTCAAGTAAAGAATTGGTGTGTTTGTAACAAGCCAGACGATGGGCGTCCAATGCTCAAGTGTGATAACGATAACTGTAACATTAGCTGGTATCATTTTGAATGTATAGGTTTAAATGATATTCCTGAGAGTTGGTTTTGCCGATACTGTGAATAAATTGTTAATTATCAGTAATATAGTGTTCTAGAAGACAAGTATTCTTGAATTCGCCTAAAAAGTCCTAGTTTTAGAAGTGAGGTGGTTTAATGTAAATGATACAGTCAAACTTGTTTCAGTATTTAATAATCAAAAAACAAAATTATAATATTTCAGTTTAAAAATGATTCATTTAATCAATCCATTGGAATTTGTGAATCACACATATTGACAAATGCACTACAAACTTTGATAATTTTGTCCAATGCACCCAAATGTTCTTGAGATGTTGAAAGCATGCTAACAGGAATTGCACCTCGTCAAATTTTAAATTTCTTCTTCAGCAAGCCAATAACCCGTCGACATGAATCCTCACTTTAGCAATATTCCTCGTGTTTTCTAAATCTGCAGGATGAAGTTGATTTTGGCCCTTTGTGAAAGCGGGTATGTATAAGTGTCCTCCCAAAATTTCAACTTCATCCCTTATCAAGAAACCTCGATCAGCCAGGATAATATCCCCTGGCAGAATAAAATTCAGACATTCGCAGTTTTCGGTCAAATATTTATCTCTAGTTTTCCCAGCCCATGCTTCTGATATATAGGATATCACTCCTTGCGGAGTTATTCCTATTAAAAATTTAACGGTCTGGTGGGGTCTATAGTTCGACCAGAACCGAGCAGCATTCAACAAATTTGTTGGAGTTCCTGTGAATATTTCGAAGCAAACAATGACTGAAACTTCATCTCCAAAGTTTTCCTTAAAACATGCAGGCACATTTTTCTTCAGCTGACTCCTCTCAGGCCAATGCACAAGGTTTCTAAATTTATCAAACAGTATATCAATACATTTATATAATGTGTCTGAACAAGTACTTGAAGAAACCGAAAATCTATAATAATAATAATAATATTTATTAATCCTTCAAGACACTATATTTTGTGTAGGACAAGTCAATTAATATGATAAAGAAAAGGTGGAAACAATTAAATTGACAATGAGGTAACAAAGTATTCATCTGCTGAATAGAAACCCTTTCTCAGCAGAAGCTTCTTGACCTCTATCTTAAACCTTCTCAAATTCAAGGATTTCAGAGATGAAGGCAAATGGTTGAAAAACTTTATACCTCGATATAAGGGAGAGCATTCAACATCATTGTTTGTAGATTTCTAGTATTATATTCATGTAGACTTGATAGTTTCAACCATTCGCCCTCATTTTCCTTGGCGTATAAAAAACATTTTAGAATGTAGATACAGGGTAACGTTAGATCATGTTTTTTCAGAAAAATTTCCCTGCATGACTCTAATGGTTTCAAATTGAATATAGCGCGTAAAATACGCTTCTGTGCTACAAATACTCTTTGAAAATCAGGGCTACTTCCCCACAGCAAGATATCGTAGAATAAAGTTCTTTCAGTAAGGTAACTGCGCAACCATTCGAGAAAAATGCCTCTGAAACCTAGATTATAGCACTTATCCAGTATAAATTCAAAGGACAGTGTATCAAATGCCGAAGATAAATCAAAGAACAAACCCGCAACAAGTAAGTTTTCATCCAAACATTTATAAACAGTCCACTTCTAAAGCCATGTTGTGCGGGATTAATTATCTGAAATTTGACGAGATAACTCAACATTCTAGAGAAAACTATGTTCTCAAACACTTTGGAAAAAACACTTAAAATCGATATTGGCCAATAATTAGTTATTTCATGCACGTTGCCAGCCGGAATTACCGGAATTACTATCGATTTTTTCAAAATATTAGGGAACCTCGCTGTTGTTACAGACACATTAATAAGATGTGCTAAATGACCACTAATGATTTCATTTGGTATCTTCAGTAGCTTAGCAGATATGGAGTCGACACCAAAACTTTTTTTATTTTTCAAAGTCCCAATTACATTATCAACTTCCGCTTTAGAGACAGGATTGAAAACAAAATGACTGTTCAACATGAAACAGAGAGTTCGTCCCCATATCGACCTCTCAATTTAGAACCAGCCATTGTGGAAAAATGTTCAGCAAAAATATTCGCTACTCTATTTTGATCGATATACACAATATTATTCAAATTTATTTTGAATTCATTTGAATTACTTTCGTTTTTAACTGTTAGATCTTTAACAATACGCCAAACCGTTTTATTTTCTTTTAGTGATCTATCTATTAAAGAACTGTAGTACTGGGACTTAGTAGCTTGTCACCGAACCCACTCGGCTCCAGAGAGTGCACAAAGTACCTCCTCGGCTAGCTCTAGAGCTGAGACTACCTATAAAGGGGCGCCACTCTCTTTTATGATAATACAAAGAAAAAAAAGAGGAAAGTACACTAAAGATCTCAGGGTCGCAAAAGAGAGAAAATAACGAACGTACTCTTAGGCCAGTCCTACATTGGAAGCGGATTTAGTCTGGCCAGTCAACCCGACCCGACCAGACTCGATCTTCCTACATTGCAGACCAGACCGAGCACTGCCTCCAATGTAGGAGTAAAGTACGTTTTCTTTGTGTTTGTTTCCGCCAGACCCGTCCAGACCCGCCAGACTGTCTGGTCTGGAGAAATTCCGCTTCCAATGTAGGACTGGCCTTAGGATGCCAAACGAGCCCAATCACACAAGCGGGAGGTAGTGGCTGGTAGAAAGAATATAGAGCAATTATTAAATAATATAATGAGCCCAAATGAAATACACAAGGTCCCTCAAACGAGGATATATCTTACAGAAGGTAGATCACTAACTAGTTCTTACTTCAAAACCCGAATATTCGATATGAGGCTTTATCTCTTACTAAACAAACAGTAATATCACCCCAAGGTATATACTCAGAGCCTCGATGGTAATCGTTACAAATAGCTCTTTACTTATAACTAATCGACCTTCTCGATAGGTCTGATTTTATGTACTAAACAGTATTCACTGAATTGGGCCTCTTTGATACTAATCAATCTTAACTAAATTCTACTGACTAACCTCCTATAACAGTCTAGGTCGTGGCTTGACTGAAGTACAAAAGGATATAGTTTCTTAAACCATAATTACTCTCACAGTCTCGCAGATGGAAACTGGGCTCAAATATATTAATAGGCCAACGTAGTACAATTTCTCACAATAATGCCCCCTGGGTAGACGACAGGTGTGGTATCTTAGATGGCAAAATCTGGTGGAGGTCCCCAAAGACAGCTCCCACGGCAGTTCGACGGTAACTCAAAATCAGCCTAGACAAACAGCTCGAAGACTTCAAAGACAGTTCAGAATCTGCGGTACCTCGCAACGGTACAATAATAATTCCCAATTCGAAGCAGAATGATGCTAAAATACGAACAAAAATCTAAAAATACCTCGTGACAAACATAGGTTAACTCACCAATCCCACGTCGTTTTTCCAAACAAATACGCCACTCCGCTAAAGCGCAAAAATCTCATCAACGAACAAACCAAACCAACATGATAAGATTTCTCTCAGGGCTTCAGTTAAAATCCTGTTCAGATCCGCAAAATTGCGATTAATTACTCCAGGACATTTCAACCAAATATGCGGGAAGAACGATGTCATTGACAACCTACGTCACATGATGACAGACTAAGACTACCGACAACGGCGTCCATCGAAACGTACGAGATAAGCTGGCAAACTACTGCGAGTGACGCCACCAGTTCGATTGGCAGGTACTAACTGGAGCGGGAATTTTGAAACCGTGACACTCCCCCTTTTCCTCCGCAGGAGGTGAACTCAGTTCGCCGACGACTCACACAAGAAAACCCATACCACGTATCCACCACGTAAATCATCAACGCCCCCAAAAGGCAAAACAAAAGTGAAAGATACCCAGTCGCTGAGGGCATCTTGGTACCGGCTTGTCCAGCTAAGCACAACGAAAATCTCCAACAAAAGGAAGCAATGAAACCGACTCAACGGAAAATCCTCAAGAAAAAAACATAGGAGCAAAAAAAAAACCGATTCAACTAAAACAAAACAACAACCGAAACAGCAAAGATATCGAATTACGAAAACAAAAATAAAACTTGACCGGGATCCGAATTGAAGACAACGGTCAAGTTAGGAAACAAAAAAAAGGAAAATCTAAACAATCAGGAAGCACGCCCTCCAGGCAAACGCAAAAAATCACAATCGGGAATTCCAAAACCTACGATAAAAAATAAAAGCAATCAATCGACACGTATGATGTTAGACGGTCAGTATCCCGAGCATATGACGGACCCAAAAAAACAATATCCCCACCGTCACCGGGGCACAGGAGCACAAAAAGGGCAAGGCACGAACGACATCCAGTCACAGAATTGGACACGTCAGATGTTAGACGGTCAGTATCCCGAGCATATGACGGTCCCAAAAAAAAAAATATCCATACCGTCACCGGGGCGCAAGACCTTCAGTAAAGGCAAGGTAAAATATGACTGAAGTAAAACAAAACAAACTAGGCACGTCGGATGTTCGACAGCCATGTTCCTGAGCATTTGACGGTCCCAAAATATCCCCACCGTCACCGGGGCGCAAGAGCACAATAAAATCGAACCACAACGTGACCAACAAATATTTCACCCAAACGACAACTCAGAGCCACCAAGATTAGGTGCCCTCCTCAAGACAGGTATCGGGATATCGTCTAAGATCTTTAACATGCCAGACACCCCTATCACTTCCATCATTCCATTGCAACTGATAAGCACTATGGCCAACTATCCTACGTACAGTACAGAGTCCGACAAATCGGGGTGCCAACTAAGAAGTAAAACTCTTCGAGGCGTCAGACAAGAGTTTGTTGCGAGTCAGAACAAGATCTCCTCTCGAAAGGTTACAGGCCGGCGGCGTAAATTATATCGCTTACGATTGCGCTCCTGAGCGCGAGCCAAGCGTTTCTGAATATCGGCGAACAACAACCGGTAGCCGACCTTCTTAGCGTCTTCAATTTCGGAAGGAAGTTTAGGATCAGACTCCACCACGGAGCCATAGGCATCACCGGACGGGCGATATTCTCGGTCAAAATTTGCTAAGTATGGGCTACAACCAATAACTTCGTGACGACCAGTACGAACAGCACAGGTAACAGCGGCCAGATGTTTACTCCAGGTTTTGTGATTATCTCTGACATAACAGGAGAGCATTGTCTTAACTATACCGTTACTACGTTCGGTAGGATCACAGTGCGGACTATAAACTGGGGTAAAGATGATGTTAACTTTATACCTCTTACATAGCGATGCAAAAGAGGAACTGCGCATTTGGGTGCCATTATCGCCAATTTGGCAGGCGAGGAACTCCGTAAACAAGAGAGACATGCTGTTCCAGTAGATGGCTAAGGGAAACAGCAGTAGCGTTGCGCAAAGGAAAGATCAGAACGTATTTAGAGAAATAGTCGGTTACTACCAAGATGTACTTATACCCGTTTGACGACGGCAATGGACACACAAAGTCCAAACTTATCGTCTCCCACGGCTCAGTAACAACCGGTCGGTTGCCCATGGTTCCAGCAGGAGCCTGAAGGTCAGGTTCATGTTCCAGACAAACTGAGCAACGACCCACATATCGAGCTACATCGGCACGCATTTTAGGCCTAAAATAACGCTGTTTCAAGCGCCAATGAGTCTCAAAGACACCGGGATGTCCGGCAGAAATATCATCATGATGTCTACTAAGTAGGCTCTTCCTGAACTCCTTAGGGACCACCAACTTCCAGCAATCCGTCGCGTCACCCAAGCCAGGATAGGGGGTGGAAATATATTTCAGAAGTAAACCATGTTCCTCCCTCCAGGTAGGGTATTTGTCCGGAAATTTGTTCAAATCTTCTCTCATCCTGAGGTTCCAAGGGTCCTTAGAATTATGGAACGGTAGACGATCATCAAAATCCCGTATCTCGTCCACAGAGACCGGAACCGACCTGGACAACATATCGGGCACAACATTAAGTTTACCCTTGCGATGGACAATTTCAAAGGTAAAGGGCATCAGTCGTAAGTTCCATCGAGCCAATCGACCCTGCGGATCCTTTAGGTTGTGTAGCCGCAGCAACGAGTGATGATCGGTGTCTACCTTGAAGAAAGTACCCTCCAGGTAATGGCGTAGTTTTTCAACGGCCCAAATTACGGCCAGATACTCACGCTCAGTGGTCGAATAGTTGCGCTCCTGTCTAGTTAACGAGCGGGAAAGATTTCACAAGACTCTCTCACCATCGTCAAATTGTTGTGTGAGAACGGCACCGAGTCCGTAGGCGGAGGCGTCAACCTGCACGATAAACTGGCGATCAAAGTCAGGTCAGGTGAGTACAGGGGCAGACGCCAACTTTTCTTTTATTTCCCAAAAAGCTGACTCGTATTGGGGTGTCCAATTTCAACGAACTTTCTTTTTAATGAGATTCGAGAGCGGTACGCTTAAGTCAGCCAAATTAGGTATAAAGCGGCGGTACCAGGCAGCCGTCCCCAAGAAAGAACGGATGGCGGCGAAATTGGTGGGAGTAGGGATGCTCAAAATAGCGTCCACCTTTTCTGGATCTGGACGAAGGCCATGTCTGTCGACAACATATCCCAGATATTTCAACTGAGGACGACAGAAAAAGCATTTTTCACGCTTCACGACAAAACCAGCCGCTATAAACCTATCCAACACTTTATCCAAGATATTCAAGTGGGTGTCGAAATCTTTACTAACAATTACGATATCGTCCAAGTACACAAAGACGTACGGCTGAAGATCAGGAGCAAGAACACTGTCCATAATACGCTGGAAAGTAGCAGGAGAATTAGTCAAACCGTAAGGCAAACGTCGAAACTGGTAAAGACCACGACCAGGGACGGTGAAGGCGGTATATTCCTTCGAATTAGGAGCCACCTCAACATGGTGATAGGCAGTCTTTATATCCAAAGTGCTCAACACACGAGCATCGCGCAACTTGTCCAGTATTCCAGATATATACGGAATAGGATAAGCGTCCTTCTTAGTGACAGCATTGAGGAGCCGATAGTCGACACAAAAACGATAAGTACCGTCCTTCTTAGGGACGAGACAGACAGGCGAAGACCACGAGCTGTTTGAAGGCTCAATTATTCCCTTTCTCAACATATCATCAATTTCCGCGTCAATGATCTTTTGTTTATGGGGAGAAACCGGATACCAACGTTGTTTGACAGGTCGGGTATCGGGCAACAACTCAATCTGATGTTCAGCAGTAGAGGTACATCCAAGGTCATCGCCCATGCGATCAAATTTTTCCGCCAATAAGACACTCAGTCGTCCCCTTTCATCTGACGACAGGAATTCCCTAACACCACTGGAAGCATCGGGTTCATTCAGACCTTCAACGGAAGAAGCAAAGTGCCAGACGTCATCTCTCAGACCAGGCACTATATCCATCTTTGTCCAAAAATCTATCCCAAGTATCAAGGAATGCCGCAAAGATGGAACCACCATCAGGTCCAACCAAATAAGCTTGTTCTTCAACTTAATAGGAGTCGAAATATAACCGACACTCTCGCAAAAATCGCCGTTGGCCACCGTACACGATGTACGTGATAGAGTAAGCTTCAGGCCAATCTCCAGAAGTCTCTCATATCCTTTATCACCCACAAGCGAAACACTCGCACCGGAATCCAACAAACCCACGAAATTAAGGCCCAAAATGTGTACAGTGAGGTAAGGTCGCCTGTCTCCATCAGCATGAGACAGAATATAATCGAGCACTGCTGCCGTCCTTACGACCGCGTTATTATCAGACGAGGACGACCCGCGGTCAACTAGTTTCCTCGTCGAGAGTTTTCCGAAGAAGGAGGAGAAGCAATACGTACAGATCGACAATTCCTCGAAGGAGAGCAATCAGGACAGGTTCGAACAGTAGAACCCGCTTTTCCGCAGCGATGGCAAAGTAATTGTCTCGGTAGTGGACAATCCCTTCGACCATGTCCAGGCTTCTGACAGTTCCAGCACACCACAGTGGTCGACGCCGTCAAGGGTTCCCGACGACTCACCTCGGAAATAGAACTGGACCGAGAACTGGAAGAGGCACAAGGGAGCGACGCGCACGCTAGATCGGAGTCAACATAACTCTGCCGCTTCCTAGATGGAGGCATATGACTATGGGCACGATGCTTCTTTACCTCGATGAGCAGACAAGCATCCTCCAGTTCCTGAATGGTATCAACAGCAGGCAACTGTGTCGCATAAAAAGGCGCTAAATTTCTAGTTATAATTCCTAACCTTATTTGTTCATCAACCTCCCCATATCTCCTAAACATCGAATTCATACACGTCAGATAATCCACAATGGATTCTGAGTGATCCTGCGTTCGGCTCAAGATATCGGCGAACAAACGAGAACGATAGTCTGGGGGTTCATAGTGTTTAAGAAGCAATAAGGACAAGCTCTTCCAGTCATGGAATTTATCACGATTAGATCGATACCACATTAAAGCTCTACCGGAAAAAACATCAACGGCCGAATCAAAAATCTGACCCTCAGAGACTCCACGAGCCTTTCCCAACTCCCCAACGCGTTCCAAGAAACTATGCACTGTAATATCTTTCGGGTCACCCGTGAAAGTTAAATTTCACTTCTGTGAATTTAAATGATGAGGAAAGCTTCCAAAATTCGCTTGAGTACTAGTGCTAGCAAATGGTGGATGCGCGGAAGCAACCGAGGCCCCATCATCAGAACCATCGCTCCCAGAGGAGGAACAGTCAAAAACAGAGGCAGGATCGTAAGCGGGAGGCCGGGCACAAACACTAACCAAAGTATTCTTACATTTTCCCAATAAATCAGTAAATTTTGAGGGCCAAGGTTCCCCCAAACGAGACAACTCAAAACGTTCCAACCGAGAAACGACATGACACAACCTTGTAAATATTGCTTCAAGACATGGGTTAGGCCCACTCGACAACGTCAACAATTCATCATACTTGACAACACACGCATCAAATTCCGATACCGGATCCAACTCAACCTTAGGGTACTCAAAAGACCTATTTCCCCTCTCAACCCTCAACAAAGGACGTAAACAGGTCCGCAGATCCCGAACTGTCTGTGTATCCGAACACTTAAAACCCCACACACGCAACTCGTATTGCAATTCATCTTTCTTAAGTCTTTAAGTGTTGTTTCTCAGAACCATACCTGCCAAGTTACCCTTACAATAAGATCAAGGTATAACAAATTGCAATATCAAGGTAAACCACACAACAAAATTCAAATGAATCTTAAAACTAAAAATAAATTCAATTTCATCCAGTCACCACCTCAACTGAACTTGTAAAAAAAAGAAGCAACAAACAATAACAAGTTCACTTAAAATTACTCGAGCCTCACACGTTGGTTGCCGAACCCACTCGGCTCCAGAGAGTGCACAAAGTACCTCCTCGGCTAGCTCTAGAGCTGAGACTACTTATAAGGGGGCGCCACTCTCTTTTATGATAATACAAAGAAAAAAAAGAGTAAAGTACACTAAAGATCTCAGGGTCGCAAAAGAGAGAAAATAACGAACGTTCTCTCAGGATGCCAAACGAGCCCGATCACACAAGCGGGAGGTAGTGGCTGGTAGAAAGAATATAGAGCAATTATTTAATAATATAATGAGCCCAAATGAAATACACAAGGTCCCTCAAACGAGGATATATCTTACAGAAGGTAGATCACTAACTAGTTCTTACTTCACAAACCGAAGATTCGATATGAGGCTTTATCTCTTACTAAACAAACAGTAATATCACCCCAAGGTATATACTTAGAGCCTCGATGGTAATCGTTACAAATAGCTCTTTACTTATAACTAATCGACCTTCTCGATAGGTCTGATTTTATGTACTAAACAGTATTCACTGAATTGGGCCTCTTTGATACTAATCAATCTTAACTAAATTCTACAGACTAACCTTCTATAACAGTCTAGGTTGTGGCTTGACTGAAGTACAAAAGGATATAGTTTCTTAAACCATAATTACTCTCACAGTCTCGCAGATGGAAACTGGGCTCAAATCAGAGCTGTGCCAAAGCATTGTGCTTAGTGCTCGTGAAAGCACTCTAAGCACTTTAGTGCTTCCGAGCACTGTGCTCGCGAGCACTTTTCAAAGGCTAGTGCTTAGTGCTTGTTTTTCGGAGCACTCTCGCGAAAATCTTAGTGCTTAGTAATCCGCTAAGCACTAAGCCTTTCCGAATTCTTGAAGTAGGGTCAATATAAGCAGGTACGGTATTTGATTTTTTTATGTGCGCAAAGATAATATGATCGTTTTGAATTAATATTCAGTATTTCTTCAGTCACCATTGATTTGACTTTATGGTTACAATAGAATAGAATAGAATAGAATTTTATTGATCCTCTAAGACATACAAATATGTATAGGACAAGTCACTATTGAGAAATGAACAAAAAAAAATTATTCCGCACAAAAGTTAGCATCCCCTAGGAATTCACCCACAGAATAATAGCCTTTACAAGCAAGATTGATTTTTATCACTTTCTTAAACTTGTTTATTTCTAACATTTTAATACTAGGTGGAAGGTGATTATACAATATAATTGCCTGATAGACAGGGCTTGCTTCATATCTCGTTGTTTTATGAAAAGGAACTGTAAGTGTGGTATCATTCCTTGTAAAGCAGGTGTGGAAGCTAGAGAGCTTTACCATCAAATAATCATGTTCACGTAAGTATACCAAGCACCTGAGTATGAACAGAGAAGGCAAAGTGAGTATACTATGTTCCTTGAATACATTTCTGCAGGTATCCAACGGTTTTAAATTAAAAATTAACCTTAAAATTCTTTTTTGCATAACAAACACCCTATGAGTATCAATAGTGTTACCCCACAGTATAACATTGTAATTCAGTAAACTATAAACTAACCCATAATAAACATCCATCACAGCCTGGAAAGGCAGTGAATTCTTTATCCTGCTTATAGCATAGTAAGAGCTGGCTAACTTCCCACAAACATAATCACAGTGATCGCTCCATCTTAGTGAGCTATCCAAGTAAACACCTAAAAATTTGACTTTGTCTACCGATACAATAGGACGTTCCATGCATTTGACAACTATAGTTTCACAATCATTTAATCTATTCTTAAATCTAATGCACTCAGTTTTCTCCAAGTTCAGAACTAAATCATTAGATCTGCACCAATTAAGGAACTTAACTACTAGCGAACTACAGATATCAGATAGATCGCACAGGTCTCTAGCCGAGACCGCCACCGATGTATCGTATGAAGATCATATTTCTCAGACCAGCAATTCTCTATCTTCACAAATATGGATCGATTCTTCAAAAATGACATCAGCCATTGGAGAAAAATACCGCGAAAACCTATATTGTATAGTTTGCTCTCCAAAAACTGTAAATTTATAACATCGAAAGCTCTGGACAAATCAAAAAATATGCCAGCCACAAACATTCCTGCATCTAATTTTTTATAAATAAAATCAACCAGCGAAAATGCTGCTGTTTGCGTAGATCTTTTTTCCCTAAAGCCATGTTGGCAGTCAGTAATAATTCGAAAGCGTGTCAGAAATGACATCATGCGATTAAGCACAATTTTTTCAAAAAGTTTGGAGAAAACACTTAAAACCGAGATGGGTCTATAATTATCAATGCAACAAGGATCATGTTTTTTAAAAACAGGAAGCACAGACGCTACCTTTAATAGATCAGGGAATTTACCAGTTGTGACGGATAAATTAATAATATAAACAAGATGATCATCGATATTATCCACTATTGCTTTCAATACAGAGACAGATACTCCATCAATACCAGTACTCTTTTTATTCTTCAAGCTTCTAACAGGACTCACTAATTCCTCAGTCATAACTGGACGAAAGAAGAAAGTGTTTCCCGACAAAGCTGAGGTCGTACATGAAGATGATAAACTATTCCCATAATAATCCTGGATAATTTTTTCAGCAACTGATGCAAAATGGTTAGCAAAAACATTAGCAATATCTCTTGACCTCGTATATTTTTCCCCTGAATAATTTATTTGTAATGCTATTTTCTTAGTGCTTTTTCTTCCCGTAATACTATTTACTATATTCCATACTGCTTTATTACTATTGCTGGAGGAGTTTATGATGTCCGAGTAATAACCAGATTTAGTGCGCCATAAAAGTTGTTTAAAATCTGACTTTGCTTTTTTATAGACTTCGTAAGAACCAATAGTCTTCATATTTTTATTTAACCAATCTAAATTTTTCAAATTATTGCTTGCTTTCTTCACTTCCTCATTTATCCAATTTTTCCCAGTTTGATTTGAATTCCCAGATCTCACCAATGGACAATTTATTTCCAGAGAATACTGTATTAACTGTGCCAATCTAGCAAAGGCATCTTCAATATTGGTGCATTTATATATATCCATAAAATTTAAAGCTGAAATGAATTCGGTTAAAGCTGATAATGTTTTATGATTAATTTTCCTAACTAGAATAGGACTATCAACAGATTTCTTGTTTCCAGATGGAATTTGCATTATATAATTGAGTGAAACAACCTTATGATCTCCTAAAAACCTTCGAAAACGTCAGTATTAAAATTCTCAGATGGAGCATTTGTTAAAATGTAATCTAATTTAGTTGAAGATGTAATTCCCCTGAAATTAGTAAAAACTCTAGTGGCGGCCATAGAAGTAACTTTCAGATCTAAACAACGCAATAGATCATTAAATAGATGTTTCTGTGAGCAATTTGTCTGGAGATAATCGATATTGATATCCCCACAGAGGAAGATAATATCAGCAATTTTATTACAATGTGCAATAACAAACTCAAGTCTATCCAGAAATAGAGAAATATCCCCATTAGGAATCCTATATGCACTAATAACACAGAACTTCTTATTTCCCAAAGAGAATTTCACTCCGCAAACTTCAAAATACATCTCAACTGAGTACTTAGAAATACCGATATCACTCACTGAAAACCCGGATTTCACATAGATCACAGTACCGCCATGTAAGTGTTCTTGACGACAAAAGAAAGCTGCTTGATAATACCCATCTATAGCCGTCGTAGACATCCTTTCCATGTTGCACCAGTGCTCTGCAATACTCACTACTAAAGGACGTTGATAATACAATAATAATTCCAAACAATCAATCTTATTGTTGAGAGATTGAACATTAATTTGAAAAATCTTGAATTTTTCTATCGATCCGATGTTTTTTTTCCCGTCCTCATCTTCTTCCCAAAAAAATGATGAACACTAGCATTAATAGGCCAATTGGCTGGATCGCAAACTTTCTCTGATTCACTACATGCAATTAAGACTTTGAATGATGCATATACTTCAGGATACCTTGACTGTAGTGGCTCGCATTTGACGCTTGTGAATGCTTTATTTAGGAACTTCTGAAGATCCGCTGCTGTTGTATTCGGTTTCAGCCTGGATATGCCTTCACTTTTTCGATCCCCTCGAACAAATCTGCATTAATACTTGAACCAACCACTAATGCTGGACGAGACTTTCTTCTGGATGTTCTTGAATTGACTTGTTTCCACGCAAAATATTCAGCCTCAACCGAGTCCGGGTTCACTACTTCCTTGGAAGTTGTTCTTTTGTATTTATTTTCCACCTTGCTTTGTTTGTTTACATTTTTATCCTGACCTTGAGCCGGAGTGCCAGAGATTGTTTGTGACATATTGGTAGGGAGAACATGATCGGCATAAGTACGCATGGATGGCATGCGCATCGAATTATTTTTTGGTATGTGAATGATATCTTCCTTATCTGAGGTGATAACTTTTTCACGTACTTTGGCTGAATCTTCACATGAATGATATTCTCGTTCTTTATTTTTATTTTCCAGCATTAAAATGTTATCTTTCAGTAACTGATTATTCTCCTACAGTAACCGATTTTTACCTTCCAACTCATGTCTGTAATTTCCGAATATCGAGCCGAAAATGGTTTCAATCCATTGGGTTCGACTTCTTGATGGAGAAACCTTGGTCAAATTCAAGTAGGTCAGGCTGGCCGGCCCTCCGATCGTATACTCTCTATCTTCCGAAGGAGATGACCTAGAGTTTTCATTTTTCAGAATAGGTTGATCGTTCAAATATCTCGGTCAAGTTCGTTATTGGGCCAAATCCATCGTTAATAATAATAATAATATTTATTCATGTTTTACAATGCCATCAATTGTTTACACTCGTCAAATTAAAAAATGGTTAAAATATTATTACAAAATTCACCAATGGAATATACAGGATAATTCAACAATTTATTTTTCACAATTTTTTAAAATTTCCATCAGATAAGGCTCTAATATATACTGGCATTTTGTTGTATAAAGCAATTGCCAAAAGATCGGGAGCCCTCTGTGATCTGCTCAAACGTACAAAATTCTTTCTTATAAGGCCTCTACCTCTAGTGTCATAATTATGGATATCCGACTGCAACTGACAAGTGTACCTACTCACATGAGCATAAGTAAGGGCCTCCAGAATAAATATTGCTGGAAAAGTGAGTATTTTGAGTTCTATAAATTTATACCTGCAGCATTCGAGATATCCCAGACCTGAAATTATTCTAACTGCTCTACGCTGAATACCAAAAATCTTTTCCCTTCTGGAACAATTACCCCACAGAACCACACAGTATCTCAAGTGACTCTCAACTAGAGCGAAATAAACCATTCTTAACGAGTCCACTGATAAAGATGATGAAAGCGTCCTCAAAGCAAATGTGTTCTTGCTAATTTTAGCTGTCACACTAGAAGCATGCGCCTCCCATGTGAGCGTCGCATCCAAAAACACACCCAGAAACTTTACACTTTTCACCTCCTGCACTGGAGTTGGCCTAAGACTGCAGACAAGGTTCTGCGTCTTGTCTTCATTCACGGTCAGTTTATTAGCAGCAAACCAATCATAAACCCTCGACTGCGCCACAAGCGACGAATCGATTAAACCACCGAAATCCATAGAATTAAGAGTAATTGTTGAATCATCAGCAAACAGAGTGGTGCGCACACCCGAAATATACTCTGGAAGGTCATTAATGAAAATAAGAAATAGAATAGGCCCCAGTACTGAACCTTGGGGAACTCCAGTAGTCAATAGTCTAAGACTAGAGCACGCCCCTCCCACGCAAACACTCTGATACCTATTACTCAAAAATGATTCAATAAGTCGCACGGCACAATCATCAAGGCCATACTTACACAACTTACGGAGCAGCCCCCCATGAATGAAGTCGAAAGCCTTAGTGAGATCAAAAAACAAGGAGAGGGAATGCTTACCACCCTCAAAGCACTCAAGTGTAGACCTTACCAAATCCAGGACTGCTGCACAGGTGTTACGCCCTCCTCTAAAACTGAATTGCCTATCTGTGAACAGATGATTTTCCTCGAAAAACTTAACCAGTTGTAGGCATATCAACTTTTTCAGTATTTTCGAGAATATTGGTGTCAGGGAAATAGGGCGATAGTTGTTAATGTCTCCCCTATAACCTTTCTTGTGCAACGGAATAACCCTAGACACCTTCAAACAATCAGAAATACTCCTTGCATGAGACACTTATTGATTAGTTTGGTGAGAGGATAGATGATCGTATTCACGTTTCTTTTAATTAAAGTTGTAGAAAGGCCATAATAATCAGTTGAACGATTATTTTTTAGTTTTTGTATAACATCTCTAACATTTATGTATGAAACTTCCCTGAACTTGATCTTGATCAGGGAGCCAACAGTGACATTGAAGACACCATCAGCATCAAGGTCACATACAGGCACCCCATTCATAACAGACGCAGTTGCCTCCTCAAAGTGTAAGCTGAATTTTTCAGCCCCCAAGTCACTAGGAATGTTTCCGCTGTCACTACCTCTAAGATCCTTAACTATCTTCCAAGCTGTCCTTGACCTGTTGTCAGAGTTATTTATTAAGTTGTTATAATATTGTTGCTTAATCTTTTTAATCTCTGATCTATATATAAACCTTAGTTTATTCCTAGCAATGCGCAAATGATCAGTCTGGAATACGGTCAACATATCAGCGATAAGCTGGAGCTGAAAGCGCATCTGACGCAGTTTTTCATTAAACCAAGGAGCACACGACTCCACAGCACCCACACGGACCTGTCGTTCGGGAAATGAGTGCTTGAAAGCATCAACAAAGAGCTGATGGAAAACATTAAATGTTTCATCACAGTCCAGGTCATCATGAAGGATACTGCCCCAATCCTGTGCCTCAAGGGTATCATACATTATATTAAAACCTACCTCTCCTAAAGGCCTCATTTTTTCTTTCGTGTATTAAGCTGGCTCAACTGGGCAATCCAACGTCAACTGTTGGGCGTCATGGTCAGAAAATTCAGTTTTTACAACCTTGGCATCAGCAAGATCATTCTCAAAATTCATAAAAATGTTATCTAAGCAGTTCTGTCTTCTTGTTGGTTCGAAAATTTTTTGTTTATAACCGAAAGAAGAGAACAGATTACAGAGGGCCGACGCTTCAGGGTCTGAAACATAATTTACATCAGAGTCTGTGAGAAATTTGACATTAAAATCACCGCAAACTACTACTCTATTGAAAACGCCAACACTATTCAAAATAGATTCTAAACATTCAATAAACATGTTAAAATTTCTATGAGGGGATGTATAAACAGACAAAACAACTATGTTATGATCAATCAGTTTCAACGCTGCAACCTCGCAATGGAGATCTACAGACAAGTTATTAATTTCGTCCAAAGGCAAGAAGTCCAATTCCCTGACCAACACCATCGAACCTCCATGTTTGGATGTTTCCCTGTTGAACACAGAACCAACCCTCCAACCAGATAACAAGATTTCAAGACATTCAACCTTGCTCAGCCAATGCTCAGTTATGCAAAATACGTCATTCTCTGTGGAGAAAGGCTTCCAGGTCATCAGTTTTATTTCGAAGACCTTGAACACTACAGTGTAATAACGTCAACTTACTTGAATCTATTACATGAGAATCAGGTATGTCCTCTGTTTTTCTCGAATTCAGACTCCAATCGAAGTCATCGTTTGTTTCTTTCGAAAAAACTTGGTAACAGGAGCTCCTTCGGGCCATATATTTCCATCCTTGGCCCTGTCAAGGTCCTGTTCGTCAATAATGACTTTAAAAGAATTGTATTTTTCCGGTCTTCCCGATACTAGTTGTTCGCATTCCGCCTCAGGGAACGAAACATTGACCATACTCTTGAACATTTCAATTGTGGTGTTAACTGTTATTCTAGATATAAATAAAGCTACTTTTTTTCCAAGTGCTTTAACAGGATTATCCTTAGATGCTCCAGTAACAACCCATTGTCGATGTTTCTTATTTTGTTTACTTTTTATTTTGACACACATATTATTATCTCTGTCAGTTGTTTTGAGGTTAAGTGAACTACCATTCTGTGAACCAATGTTTGAATCATCTGCCAATCCAGATTGGTTTGTGATTGAAGTAGTCACTGAACTAGAATTTTTAAGTCCTTTAGGTGTCACTCGCTTCCATTCTCCCGGCTGCGATGTTGCCGAAGTTGCAGTAGTGACCATAGAATCAACAACAACACTGTCTTCTTTGACCCCGGTAGGAACTGATAGCGATTCACTTGTTGCAGGATACTGTAATGTTGAATCGATGTTGACATTCTTATCACTGGATTTTTTACCGCTCTTACTTTGTTTATCGCCCTTTTTTGTAGATTGCGATGAAGCAAGAAGACGATTCAATTTTTCCTCTAATAATCTTATTATTTCTTCTTTGTCAGAAATAATATTGCATTTATCCGCAATCATTCCTTCTTTATCCTTTATAATTAACTCCAGGAAACTCACTTTTTGTTTCAACATGTCCAAGGAATCAGCTCCATTCGAAATTCTGTCATGAAAGTTATCACCCAACTCCCCATTACAGCATATGAAATCTTCTGGATTATGTGTAGGGATCAAAATTTCTTTCTTTTCACAACAAGAACGATGAAAGATATTTCCGCATGATTTGCATTTTATTGTATTAGATAAAGCGACTCTGTTACACAGCGAACATGTTTGTTTGCCAGTAGCGGCAGATGTTTTCGGACGATCTGCTCTGTACGACATCGCTAACTCAGAGTTATTAGCATTCAAAATTTGATTTTTGCCTAGAATATTCATCTGATTAATTTATAATTTAGAAGGTGTTTTAATGATGTTAAATTAAATGGTTTTCCAATTTTCGAGATAATCGCCACTCTAGAAAATTTATTAAAAATTCCCAAAAAAAATTTTTATTAGAACCGATTCTTTATAAGATATTCGTCAGATATCTATGATGTTTCTATGGACGTTGTTGATTTCCTGAATATAATTAAATTTCATCAATCCTGAAAATATATTATAATTTTATGGAACCGAAAGCGAATAGATTGGAAAATAGGAAAATTTCTATAAACAATCTGATTATCAGCTACATTTGATTTCATAACGATTTCTGGATGAAATTATATGGTATTCATCAAAATGTGTTTTGTGCATTGTAGGTCAAATGCTTATTTTTCAATAATTTATGTTTCCATTGATGACACTTCATGAGTCTGAAGGTGTTTAAGGGCTAAATTGTGTTCGTATAAATGCATGTTTATATCGTATTACTTAAAGAACAAACGCGTTGAGACTGTTTTGCAGCATTTTCAGATTTTTCACTTATATGCTCCATCCACACTAAAGCGAACAATGCATCACATCAGTAGTCTCGAACGTCAGAGAGCGAAAACGGTAGAAATACTTTGAGCAAATCTGTAGATTCCGACTGAAAAATGGTAAACGAGGAAAACCATATTCTTAAATAAACTTCATTCATTACTGGTTCGAATGGTGGGAATTCGAATAGATGTGAAATAAAACGAAAATTCGAACAAGACTAGAATGATTTATTGCACAAAATTTTCTGTACTCTTTTTCACAACATCATATCACTGATTAAAATGGATATTACACCATAATAAAAGAAGATCGATAAGCTCTTTTAAAATATTGTAAACAAACGAATATTTTCACAAAAACGTTAGACCAAACTGCCGTTCCCAATTGGGAATTTTTAAGCCAGATGTTCTTGTGCATATTTTTATGACCCATCAATCTTAGCACTCTTCGGAATTTCCGTCGGCAAATTTGTTGATTATTTGGAAAGTTTGTGAAACGTTCAATTAGGCCCTAAGCTCACGAAGATATTTAAATACACAAAACCAGGGTTCAATAACTACCTTATCAGTGGCACTCGGTGGGTAACCGGTAGTTGTAAAATTCGAAAGTTATGGCAATCCTTGAAACACAGCCCTCATTTTTTTGCGCGCTTGTTTCTAGGGGGACAGCGAGCTATCCTTTTACCCAAATGTCTCAATCGATTGGGTTCGACTTCCTGATGAAGAACATTTGAGTATGTCCGGACGCGGGCCCTCCGGCTGTTTACTCTCTATCTTCCGAAGTAGATGACCTAGAGTCCTTGAGTTTTCATAATTTCAAAAAGGTTGATTGTCCAAATATTTCGGTCAAGTTCGTTATTGGGCCAAATCCATCGAATAGTTTAGCATTTGAAAGTTGATTTTCGCCATAATTCCTGAAATATTCATCCGATCAATTCGTACCTTGGACGATTGTGAAATAAAAGGGTTGGCCAAATTTCGAAGGAATCGACACGGTAGAAAATTCTTAAAACATTCCCAAAAATATTTTTTCAATACTCGATATCTTATCAGATATTCCTTCGAAATCAACAAGAATTCGTACATAAATCAAGATTACCGATAATTTGTATGCCCCAGAATTTTACCGTCGTAGCTGAGTTTTTGAATAAAACAAATCAGTTCTAGTATGAGATTCAAACCCGGGAGGGTGGAAAAACATTAATATTAGGTAGTAATGAAAATGTCAAAAATGAATCTACTTCAATAAACAATTGAAGTGACATTTTTCAACTACATTGGAATGCGGAAAGCACTAACGTATTGTCACTCTAATCCCAATCAGAATATCTAAACCATTAAAAAGCATTGGCGTGTCAAGATTTTTCACTAATAAGGAATAATGCATAATTTTGGTGCTCCAGAAAAACTGAAAACTTCATATTTCTTAGGCACTGAAAGCACTTCTAGAGAAGTAAAATTCATTTGCCAGGACATTTTGACATTTTCAAGCAAAAAGCTCACCCAAATTATCTTCTGAGAAACCATACTTCTGGATAATATTCCACTGGACTAATAAATAATATTCAACAAGCACTTAAGGAAAAGATCATAATTGAATGCAATTTGAACACTCTGTGATAAAGAAAATTTCATCCTAAAATGTTTTGCAATCAATTTTGTTCAGTACCAAAGAATACCGAATGCTGAATAAAAAGTTTCAATATTTTAGTCTGTGATTAAAGACCTCAAAATAAGTAAGACATTTCAGAAAGTGGTTTTGAAGATGAAGCGATATTCTGTAGTCTAATTAACTACTAGCGTAACCAAATACAAAATTCGATTTGATTTAATTTGCCTGATGTCCTATCAACATACAATTCAAATGTTCCTCAATCAGTTCACTGGAAGAAATCTCAGCTGGTCACAGACAACATATCCCTTGTTTATTATGAGGGACCTAGAGTTTTCATTTTTTCAGAATAGGTCGAGTGTCCAAATATCTCGGTCAAGTTCGTTATTAGGCCAAATCCATCGAATAGTTTAGCAGTTAATAACATTAATTTCTTGAATATTCATCCTATCAATTCGTAACTTAGAGAATGTCTAGATAGCGTTAAAAGGAAGGAGTGTGCCAAATTTCGAGAAAATCGTCACGAGAGAAAATTTTTTGAGAATTCCCAAAATGTTTTTTTTTCAATACACTATATCTCATAAGTTATTCGTCAGATCACAACAATTTAGGGCATTTATGCAGGGTATAGGTACCTAAAATATTTTTAAATTTCATCATCAAAGCGTACAATCTCCAGAAGATATAAGAGTGTTTCTGAAAATGAAGTCACAGATTATATTTCTATCTATGAATTCACATCACATCAACTATAAATCTCTATGAGGGTGGTTTTAATTTCATGACAAGTTGTCATAATGAGTGAATATTGAGCCGAAAATGAAACTAATTCTGTGGGTTCATTTTTATGACAAACATGTCTAAAATACTGGTGTGTGCAGTTGTCTTATTTTGAATAGAAATGTCATTATGAATTTTGCGACAAGAGGACTATTTTTTTCCCAAATGTCTGTAATTTCTGAATATCGAGCTGAAAATGATCGCCATCGGTTGGATTTCACTCGTGATGAAGAAACGGTGGTCCAATTTGAAAATGTTTGGCTTAATATTCTCTATTTTCCGAAAGAGATGAGATAGAGATTCCATATTAATAGAATTAGTTTATTATCCAAATATAAGTCAAGTTAGTTATTGGGCCAGACCTGTCGGATAGCTCAGCAATTATGAATCTGAAATTCGGTTATAATTGATGACACTCAACTACAACAACTTATATATGGTATAGAAATGTGGAAAGAATGCCAGATCGAAGAATTTGCTGAACTGTAAGTTCACTCAACTTCCATTTAAGATATATGTTTATTGATTCTTTCACACTCATTGTGCTGGCTGATTTTGAATCGCAATCTTTTTAGGTCTGAAAAAAGACTATAGAACAAGCGCGTAAAAGCTCCTGATCTCACGTTAGTGCTTTCCACATTTTTTCAGTAATGTGTTCTCGCTTATAGAATAATTGGTCCTCGATTATTAATTCAACTTTATGCATTCATTAGGAACAGCCATTCAGATTCAGATCGACGAATAAGATTAACTAGTACCAGAATGTAAATTGAATGCATGCGTTTCACAAAACAAATAAAATGGCTTTTGAGTTTTTCCCAGTCCCGAAATCATAATTTTAGATATGTCGATGAAGCTAAAGAGTTCTCATTTCAATCAAACAACATTACATTAAATAGTTCCCACTAAAGTGCTTAGTGCTTAGTGCTTAGTGCTCGAAATATTCAATTACTTTTGCAAAAGTGCTCGGTAATCCGGAGCCTTCTGTCAAAAGCGGTGCTTAGAACTCGAGACTCAAAGCCTTTTTTTTCGAGTGCTTAGGGCTTAGTGCTCAAAGCACTTTTTTTCGGTGCTTAGCACAGATCTGGCTCAAATATATTCCTAGGGCAACGTAGTACAATTTCTCACAATAATGCCCCCTGGGTGGACGGCAGGTGTGGTATCTTAGATGGCAAAATCTGGTGGAGGTCCCCAAAGACAGCTCCCACGGCAGTTCGACGGTAACTCAAAATCAGCCTAGACAAACAGCTCGAAGACTTCAAAGACAGTTCAGAATCTGCGGTACCTCGCAACGGTACAATAATAATTCCCAATTCGAAGCAGAATGATGCTAAAATACGAACAAAAATCTAAAAATACCTCGTGACAAACATAGGTTAACTCACCAATCCCACGTCGTTTTTTCCAAACAAATACGCCACTCCGCTAAAGCGCAAAAATCTCATTAACGAACAAACCAAACCAACATGATAAGATTTCTCTCAGGGCTTCAGTTAAAATCCTGTTCAGATCCGCAAAATTGCGATTAATTACTCCAGGACATTTCAACCAAATATGCGGGAAGAACGATGTCATTGACAACCTACGTCACATGATGACAGACTAAGACCACCGACAACGGCGTCCATCGAAACGTACGAGATAAGCTGGCAAACTACTGCGACTAACGCCACCAGTTCGATGGGCAGGTACTTACTGGAGCGGGAATTTTGACACCGTGACACTCCCCCTTTTCTTCCGCAGGAGGTGAACTTAGTTCGCCGACAACTCACACAAGAAAACCCATACCACGTATCCACCACGTAAATCATCAACGCCCCCAAAAGGCAAAACAAAAGTGAAAGATACCCAGTCGCTGAGGGCATCTTGGTACCGGCTTGTCCAGCTAAGCACAACGAAAATCTCCAACAAAAGGAAGCAATGAAACCGACTCAACGGAAAATTCTCAAGAAAAAAACATAGGAGCAAAAAAAAACCGATTCAACTAAAACAAAACAACAACCGAAACAGCAAAGATATCGAATTTCGAAAACGAAAATAAAACTTGACCGGGATCCGAATTGAAGACAACGGTCAAGTTAGTAAAACAAAAAAAAGGAAAATCTAAACAATCAGGAAACACGCCCTCCAGGCAAACGCAAAATGTCACAATCGGGAATTCCAAAACCTACGATAAAAAATAAAAGCAATCAATCGACACGTATGATGTTAGACGGTCAGTATCCCGAGCATATGACGGTCCCTAAAAAAAAATATCCCCACCGTCACCGGGGCGCAAGACCTTCAGTAAAGGCAAGGTAAAATATGACTGAAGCAAAACAAAACAAACTAGGCACGTCGGATGTTCGACAGCCATGTTCCCGAGCATTTGACGGTCCCAAAAATATCCCCACCGTCACCGGGGCGCAAGAGCACAATAAAATCGAACCACAACGTGACCAACAAATATTTCACCCAAACGACAACTCAGAGCCACCAAGATTAGGTGCCCTCCTCAAGACAGGTATCGGGATATCGTCTAAGATCTTTAACATGCCAGACACCCCTATCACTTCCATCCTTCCATTGCAACTGATAAGCACTATGGCCAACTCTCCTATGTACAGTACAGGGTCCGACAAATCGGGGTGCCAACTAAGAAGTAAAACTCTTCGAGGCGTCAGACAAGAGTTTGTTGCGAGTCAGAACAAGATCTCCCTCTCGAAAGGTTACAGGACGGCGGCGTAAATTATATCGCTTACGATTGCGCTCCTGAGCGCGAGCCAAGCGTTTCTGAATATCGGCGAACAACAACCGGTAGCCGACCTTCTTAACGTCTACAATTTCGGAAGGAAGTTTAGGATCAGACTCCACCACGGAGCCATAGGCATCACCGGACGGGCGATATTCTCGGTCAAAATTTGCGAAGTATGGGCTACAACCAATAACTTCGTGACGACCAGTACGAACAGCACAGGTAACAGCGGCCAGATGTTTACTCCAGGTTTTGTGATTATCTCTGACATAACAGGAGAGCATTGTCTTAACTATACCGTTACTACGTTCGGTAGGATCACAGGGCGGACTATAAACTGGGGTAAAGATGATGTTAACTTTATACTTCTTACATAGCGATGCAAAAGAGGAACTGCGCATTTGATTGCCATTATCGCAAATTAGCAGGCGAGGAACTCCGTAAACAAGAGAGACATGCTGTTCCAGTAGATGGCTAAGGGAAACAGCAGTAGCGTTGCGCAAAGGAAAGGTCAGAACGTATTTAGAGAAATAGTCGGTTACTACCAAGATGTACTTATACCCGTTTGACGACGGCAATGGACACACAAAGTCCAAACTTATCATCTCCCACGGCTCAGCAACAACCGGTCGGTTGTCCATGGTTCCAGCAGGAGTCTGTAGGTCAGATTCATGCTCCAGACAAACTGAGCAACGACCCACATATCGAGCTACATCGGCTCGCATTTTAGGCCAAAAATAACGCTGTTTCAAGCGCCAATAAGTCTTAAAGACACCGGGATGTCCGGCAGAAATATCATTATGATGTCTACTAAGTAGGCTCTTCCTGAATTCCTTAGGGACCACCAACTTCCAGCAATCCGTCGCGTCACCCAAGCCAGGATAGGGGGTGGAGATATATTTCAGAAGTAAACCATGTTCCTCCCTCCAGGTAGGGTATTTGTCCGGAAATTTGTTCAAATTTTCTCTCATCCTGAGGTACCAAGGGTCCTTAGAATTATGGAACGGTAGACGATCATCAAAATCCCGTATCTCGTCCACAGAGACCGGAACCGACCTGGACAACATATCGGGCACAACATTAAGTTTACCCTTGCGATGGACAATTTCAAAGGTAAAGGGCATCAGTCGTAAGTTCCATCGAGCCAATCGACCCTGCGGATCCTTTAGGTTGTGTAGCCGCAGCAACGAGTGATGATCGGTGACTACCTTGAAGAAAGTACCCTCCAGGTAATGGCGTAGTTTTTCAACGGCCCAAATTACGGCCAGACACTCACGCTCAGTGGTCGAATAGTTGCGCTCCTGTCTAGTTAACGAGCGGGAAAGATTGCACAAGACTCTCTCACCATCGTCAAATTGTTCTGCACGATAAACTGGCGATCAAAGTCAGGTCAGGTGAGTACAGGGGCAGACGCCAACTTTTCTTTTATTTCCCGAAAAGCTGACTCGCATTGGGGTGTCCAATTCCAACGAACTTTCTTTTTAATGAGATTCGAGAGCGGTACGCTTAAGTCAGCCAAATTAGGTATAAAGCGGCGGAACCAGGCAGCCGTCCCCAAGAAAGAACGGATGGCGGCGAAATTGGTGGGAGTAGGGATGCTCAAAATAGCGTCCACCTTTTCTGGATCTGGACGAAGGCCATGTCTGTCGACAACATATCCCAGATATTTCAACTCAGGACGACAGAAAAAGCATTTTTCACGCTTCACGACAAAACCAGCCGCTATAAGACTATCCAACACTTTATCCAAGATATCCAAGTGGGTGTCGAAATCATTAATAACAATTACGATAGCGTCCAAGTACACAAAGACGTACGGCTGAAGATCAGGAGCAAGAACACTGTTCATAATACGCTGGAAAGTAGCAGGAGAATTAGTCAAACCGTAAGGCAAACGTCGAAACTGGTACAGACCACGACCAGGGACGGCGAAGGCGGTATATTCCCTCGAATTAGGAGCCACCTCATCATGGTGATAGGCAGTCTTTATATCCAAAGTGCTCAACACACGAGCATCGCGCAACTTGTCCAGTATTCCAGATATATACGGAATAGGATAAGCGTCCTTCTTAGTGACAGCATTGAGGCGCCGATAGTCGACACAAAAACGATAAGTACCGTCCTTCTTAGGGACGAGACAGACAGGCGAAGACCACGAGCTGTTTGAAGGCTCAATTATTCCCTTTCTCAACATATCATCAATTTCCGCGTCAATGATCTTTTGTTTATGGGAAGAAACCGGATACCTATGTTTTTTGACAGGTCGGGTATCGGGCAACAACTCAATCTGATGTTCAGCAGTAGAGGTACATCCAAGGTCATCGCCCATGCGATCAAATTTTTCCGCCAGTAAGACACTCAGTCGTCCCCTTTCATCTGACGACAGGAATTCCCTAACACCACTGGAAGCATCGGGTTCATTCAGACCTTCAACGGAAGAAGCAAACTGCCAGACGTCATCTCTCAGACCAGGCACTATATCCATCTTTGTCCAAAAATCTATCCCAAGTATCAAGGAATGCCGCAAAGATGGAACCACCATCAGGTCCAACAAAATGAGCTTGTTCTTCAACTTAATAGGAGTCGAAATATAACCGGGACTCTCGCAAACATCGCCATTGGCCACCGTACACGATGTAGGTGATAGAGTAAGCTTCAGGCCAATCTCCAAAAGTCTCTCATATCCTTTACCACCCACAAGCGAAACACTCGCACCGGAATCCAACAAACCCACGAAATTAAGGCCCAAAATGTGTACAGTGAGGTAAGGTCGCCTGTCTCCATCAGCATGAGACAGAATATAATCGAGCACTGCTGCCCTCCTTACGACCGCGTTATTATCAGACGAGAATGACCCGCGGTCAACTAGTTTCCTCGTCGAGAGTTTTCCGAAGAGGGAGGAGAAGCAATACGTACAGATCGACAATTCCCCGAAGGAGAGCAATCAGGACAGGTTCGAACAGTAAAACCCGCTTTTCCGTAGCGATGGCAAAGTAATTGTCTCGGTAGTGGACAATCCCTTCGACCATGTCCAGGCTTCTGACAGTTCCAGCACACCACAGTGGTCGACGCCGTCAAGGGTTCCCGACGACTCACCTCGGAAATAGAACTGGACCGAGAACTGGAAGAGGCACAAGGGAGCGACGCGCACGCCAGATCGGAGTCAACATAACTCTGACGCTTCCTAGATGGAGGCATATAACTATCGGCACGATGCTTCTTTACCTCGATGCCTAGACAAGCATCCTCCAGTTCCTGAATGGTATCAACAGCAGGCAACTGTGGCGCATAAAAAGGTGCTAAATTTCTAGTTATAATTCCTAACCTTATTTGTTCATCAAACCTCCCATATCTCCTAAACATCTAATTCATACACGTCAGATAATGCACAATGGATTCTGAGTGATCCTGCGTTCGGCTCAAGATATCGGCGAACAAACGAGAACGATAGTCTGGGGTTGATAGTGTTTAAGAAGCAATGAGGACAAGCTCTTCCAGTCATGGAATTTATCACGATTAGATCGATACCACATTAACGCTCTACCGGAAAAACATCAACGGCCGAATCAAAAATCTGACCCTCAGTGACTCCACGAGCCTTTCCCAACTCCCCAACGCATTCCAAGAAACTATGCACTGTAATATCTTTCGGGTCACCCGTGAAAGTAAAATTCCACTTCTGTGAATTTAAATGATGAGGAAAGCTTCCAAAATTCGCTTGAGTACTAGTGCGAGCAAATGGTGGATGCACGGAAGCAACCGAGGCCCCAATCAGAACCATCGCTCCCAGAGGAGGAACAGTCAAAAACAGAGGCAGGATCGTAAGCGGGAGGCCGGGCACAAACACTAACCAAAGTATTCTTACATTTTCCCAATAAATCAGTAAATTTTGAGGCCAAGGTTCCCCCAAACGGGACAACTCAAAACGTTCCAACCGAAAAACGACATGACACAACCTTGTAAATATTGCTTCAAGACATGGGTTAGGCCCACTCGACAACGTCAACAATTCATCATACTTGACAACACACGCATCAAATTCCGATACCGGATCCAACTCAACCTTAGGGTACTCAAAAGACCTATTTCCCCTCTCAACCCTCAACAAAGGACGTAAACAGGTCCGCAGATCCCGAACTGTCTGTGTATCCGAACACTTAAAACCCCGCACACGCAACTCGTATTGCAATTCGTCTTTCTTAAGTCTATAAGTGTTGTTTCTCAGAACCATACCTGCCAAGTTACCCTTACAATAAGATCAAAATTCAAATGAATCTTAAAACAAAAAATAAATTCAATATCATCCAGTCACCACCCCAACTGAACTTGTAAAAAAAAGAACCAACAAACAATAACAAGTTCACTTAAAATTACTCGAGCCTCACACGTTGGTTGCCAATCTTATGTCACCGAACCCACTCGGCTCCAGAGAGTGCACAAAGTACCTCCTCGGCTAGCTCTAGAGCTGAGACTACTTATAAGGGGGCGCCACTCTCTTTTATGATAATACAAAGAAAAAAAAAAGGAAAGTACACTAAAGATCTCAGGGTCGCAAAAGAGAGAAAATAACGAACGTACTCTACTACTACTACTCAGTTTGGAAAATTGTAAATCGTGAGACTGGAAGGAGCTCTAATAAAAATAGCAAAATTATTCTGAACACAGATGGTGTTTGCTGCTCTGAACCCATTTTAGTGGCGAATGAGTTTGCTCGTTACTTTTCATCTGTGGCTAAAAAAACACTAGAGCAAGCATATGGTAATAATGAAGTTGGTATGTGTACAGCCGGCCCTTTACATTATAAAACTTTTTTTTTTCCACCCAGTTGATGGTAGTGAAGTTAAAGGTGCGATTAATGCCTTAAAGAATAAGAAATGTACTGGTGTAGACTTTATATCTGCCAAAATATTGAAATTAATTTCTGAGCATATAGTTGATCATTTTGCCCATCTTATAAATGATTCAGTCTGTTCTGGTATTTTTCCGAAAGTACTTAAGAATGCCACTGTTTTGCCTGTTCTCAAGAAGAATGACCCTACAAATATTTCCAACTATCGACCTATTTCGTTGTTGAGCGTATTCTCTAAAATTTTCGAGAGAATAGTTATGGATAGGATGATGAAATTTCTGAACACTTTCAACTTAATTACTGACAGTCAATACGGTTTTAGAGCAGGACGATCAACTGAGTCTGCTGTTCTGGATTTTGTACACACGATCCAGTTTTCGTTGGATAGGGGATTGAATGTTGCGGGATTATTTATTGATCTTACACGTGCATTCGATACCATTTCACCTCATTTTTTAGTTAGCAAATTGTACAATCTTGGATTTCGGGGGGTGTTCCTGGATTGGATTAAACATTATGTGTCAGACAGACGATTGCATGTGAGAGTTATGGGAGTTTTATTTGACGAATGTGTTGTGGATCTCGGTGTTCCTCAGGGATCAGTTTTAGGTCCTCTTCTGTTCATTCTCTTTATAAATGACCTCCCACACCATATAAAAACTAAAATTATTATATTTGTAGATGACACCTCGTTTATTGTGACCGCTGAGAATCTGGATGAACTCACAGAATTATGTCAAACACTTTTGGTGTCTTTTCGCCAATTGGTGTAAGCTGAATGCACTTGTTCTGAATTTAGATAAGACAAAGGTAGTAAAATTTGGTTTGAAGAAAGGAAATTATTTAGTTCTGAAACATGGTCATTATAACTTGATTTCTGAAGAGTCTACAAAGTTTCTGGGTATTTATATTGATGAGTGTCTGAGATGGTCCGAGCAGATATCACATGTCAGCAGGAGGCTTAGTTCTTCATATTATGCAATTCGTCGTATTAGGGATTCTCTTCCTCTCGCTGCTGTCCTGAATGTATACTACAGCTTGGTTTTTAGCCACATGGCATATAATGTTCTGATCTGGGGTTGCTCTGGGGATCTTATGAGGGTATTTGTAGCACAGAAACGCATCATTCGAATGATATTCCGTCTCAGTCCACTAATATCTTGTAAGACTGTATTTGTAAAACATGAGATTTTAACAGCTCCTTGTATATATTTATACAAATGTCTCTTATTCATTAAAAAGAGTGAAGCGTATACTCCTAAGCTTTCCAGCGCTCACAACTATGATACAAGGAACACTAGAACTTTTATTATTCCTAAACATAGAACAGTGAAATATGAGACATCAGCTAAATATAAGGGTATTATTTTGTATAATCATCTTCCCGATTCAATTAAATCACTGAAGTTGTCTGCTTTTGGTAAGAAAATAAAATCTTTACTTTTAGGTAAATGTTATTATTGTATTAATGAATATCTTAATGATGAATGCATTCACTGATTTGTAATTTCAATTCCTTTCTATATTATGTATATTTTGACTTGTCCTATACACTGTATTGTGTCTGAATGGATTAATAAAAACTATTCTATTCTATTCTATTCTACTCTCAGGATGCCAAACGAGCCCGATCACACAAGCGGGAGGTAGTGGCTGGTAGAAAGAATATAGAGCAATTATTTAATAATATAATGAGCCTAAATGAAATACACAAGGTCCCTCAAACGAGGATATATCTTACAGAAGGTAGATCACTAACTAGTTCTTACTTCACAAACCGAATATTCGATATGAGGCTTTATCTCTTACTAAACAAACAGTAATTTCACCCCAAGGTATATACTTAGAGCCTCGTTGGTAATCGTTACAAATAGCTCTTTACTTATAACTAATCGACCTTCTCGATAGGTCTGATTTTATGTACTAAACAGTATTCACTGAATTGGGCCTCTTTGATACTAATCAATCTTAACTAAATTCCACAGACTAACCTTCTATAACAGTCTAGGTCGTGGCTTGACTGAAGTACAAAAGGATATAGTTTCTTAAACCATAATTACTCTCACAGTCTCGCAGATGGAAACTGGGCTCAAATATATTCCTAGGGCAACGTAGTACAATTTCTCACAATAATGCCCCCTGGGTAGACGACAGGTGTGGTATCTTAGATGGCAAAATCTGGTGGAGGTCCCCAAAGACAGCTCCCACGGCAGTTCGACGGTAACTCAAAATCAGCCTAGACAAACAGCTCGAAGACTTCAAAGACAGTTCAGAATCTGCGGTACCTCGCAACGGTACAATAATAATTCCCAATTCGAAGCAGAATGATGCTAAAATACGAACAAAAATCTAAAAATACCTCGTGACAAACATAGGTTAACTCACCAATCCCACGTCGTTTTTTCCAAACAAATACGCCACTCCTCTAAAGCGCAAAAATCTCATCAACGAACAAACCAAACCAACATGATAAGATTTCTCTCAGGGCTTCAGTTAAAATCCTGTTCAGATCCGCAAAATTGCGATTAATTACTCCAGGATATTCCAACCAAAAATGCGGAAAGAACGACGTAATTGACAACCTACGTCACATGCACAGAACAGGACCACGACAACCGTTCATTGAAACGTACGAGATAAGCTGGTAAACTACTGCGACCAACGCCACCAGTTCGATTGGCAGGTACTAACTGGAGCGGGAATTTTGAAACCGTGACAAGCTTTTAGGAGCACATTAGGGTGTTGTTTAGCTCTTTTATATTTTTCGTTTGTTTGTGAAGAAGAAACAGTTTTATGTAGCCAATCTAGGTTGGAAAGATTTCGTTTGCTTTGAATTATTTCATGGGTCATCCATCTCTTTCCTTGTTTTTGGTAGCACCACTTCACTCAACGGGCAGCATTTCTCAAAATGAAATTTAATACTATTTATAATTAACTCAAAAGATCGGTCACTATCATAGCAACAATAGATATCAGAAAAATTACAGTTCGATAGTGATACGAAAAAATTTGTCAAATTTTGTTTGCTAAGATTTCTGGACAAATAGTTCTCAGGCTTCTGTTTCCGTTCTGGTTCAAAAAATAGGTGCATTAAAATACCTTTGTGGTCTCCAATATGCGGCTCGAGAACCTCAATTTTATATTTTTCTGGTTCGATATTAGTCATGACCAGAGCTGTGCTAAGCACCGAAAAAAAAGGTTTCGAGTCTCGAGTTCTAAGCACCGCTTTCGACAAAAGGCTCCGGATTACCGAGCACTTTTGCAAAAGTAATTGAATATTTCGAGCACTAAGCACTAAGCACTTTAGTGGGAACTATTTTATGTAATGTTGTTTGATTGAAATGAGAACTCTTTAGCTTCATCGACATATCTAAAATTATGATTTCGAGACTGGGAAAAACTCAAAAGCCATTTTATTTGTTTTGTGAAACGCATACATTCAATTTACATTCTGGTACTAGTTAATCTTATTCGTCGATCTGAATCTGAATGGCTGTTCCTAATCAATGCATAAAGTTGAATTAATAATCGAGGACCAATTATTTTATAAGAGAGAACACATTACTGAAAAAATGTGGAAAGCACTGACGTGAGATCAGGAGCTTTTACGCGCTTGTTCTAAAGTCTTTTCTCAGACTTAAAAAGAGTGCGATTCAAAATCAGCCAGCACAATGAGTGTGAAAGAATCAATAAACATATATCTTAAATGGAAGTTGAGTGAACTTACAGTTCAGCAAATTCTTCGATCTGGCATTCTTTCCATATTTCTATACCATATATAAGTTGTTGTAGTTGAGTGCATAGATAACCGAATTTCAGATTCATAATTGCTGAGCTATCGGACAGGTCTGGCCCAGTAACTAACTTGACTTATATTTGGATAATAAACTAATTCTATTAATATGGAATCTCTATCTCATCTCTTTCGGAAGATAGAGAATATTCAGCCAAACATTTTCAAATTGGACCACCGTTTCATCATCACGAGTCAAATCCAACCGATGGCGATCATTTTCAGCTCGATATTCAGAAATTACAGACATTTGGGAAAAAAATAGTCCTCTTGTCGCAAAATTCATAATGACATTTCCATTCAAAATATGACAACTGCACACACCAGTATTTTAGACATGTTTGTCATAAAAATGAACCCACAGAATTAGTTTCATTTTCGACTCAATATTCACTCATTATGACAACTCGTCATAAAATTAAAGCCACCCTCATAGAGATTTATAGTTGATGTGATGTGAATTCATAGATAGAAATATAATCTGTGACTGCATTTTCAGAAAAACTCTTATATCTTCTGGAGATTGTACGCTATGATGATGAAATTTTAAAATATTTTAGGTACCTATACCCTGCATAAATGCCCTAAATTGTTGTGATCTGACGAATAACTTATGAGATATCGTGTATTGAAAAAAAACATTTTGGGAATTTTTAAAAAATTTTCTCCCGTGAGGATTTTCTCGAAATTTGGAACACTCCTTCCTTTTAACGCTATCTAGACATTCTCTAAGTTACGAATTGATAGGATGTATATTTAAGAAATTAATGTTATTAACTGCTAAACTATTCGATGGATTTGGCCCAATAACGAACTTGACCGAGATATTTGGACACTCGACCTATTCTGAAAAAATGAAAACTCTAGAAACCCTTCCTTCGGAGAGTATACGGCCGGAGGGCCGGCGGGCCGGACATACTCAAATTTGACCTCGAATTCTTCATCAGGTATATGGCATATTAATGAAATTATGATCAAATAAGCTATTTGAATATCACATAATTTAATACCTGATCCACTCCAAATAGCTGATAATGAATTGAAATCGAAATTTCAAAAAACTCGAATGCTCATCAAGAAACTATAACACCTAAATATTAATTAAATTATTCATAGAACTAGAACGGACCAGAAATAAACAATAAAGGATTGATATAAATTTTTATTTATATATTTGATAATATTTTTTGACATTGAAATATTATAACTGTAACAATAAACCATTCAGATATTTCCATTCTATTTCGGAAGATAGAGAGTAAACAGCCGGAGAGCCCGCGTCCGGACATACTCAAATGTTCTTCATCAGGAAGTCGAACCCAATCGATTGAGACATTTGGGTAAAACGATAGCTCGTTGTTCCACTAGAAACAAGCGCGCAAATATGAGGGCTGTTTTTCAAGGATTGCCATAACTTTCGAATTTTACAACTACCGGTTACCCACTGAGTGACACTGATAAGGTAGTTATTGAACCCTGGTTTTGTGTATTTAAATATCTCCGTGAGCTTAGGGCCCAATTGAACGTTTCACAAACTTTCCAAATAATCAACAAATTTGCCGATGGAAATTCCGAAGAGTGCTAAAATTGATGGGTCATAAAAAATATGCACAAGAACATCTGGCTTAAAAATTCCCAATTGG
This sequence comes from Micraspis discolor, assembly GCA_030674115.1. Lineage (NCBI taxonomy): Eukaryota > Metazoa > Arthropoda > Insecta > Coleoptera > Coccinellidae > Micraspis > Micraspis discolor. The sequence continues at coordinate 216,137 of JARTUT010000909.1, forward strand.
GAACGGCAGTTTGGTCTAACGTTTTTGTGAAAATATTCGTTTGTTTACAATATTTTAAAAGAGCTTATCAATCTTATTTTATTATGGTGTAATATCCATTTTAATCAGTGATATGATGTTGTGAAAAAGAGTACAGAAAATTTTGTGCAATAAATCATCATAGTCTAGTTCGAATTTTCGTTTTATTTCACATCTATTCGAATTCCCACCATTTGAACCAGTAATGAATGAAGTTTATTTAAGAATATGGTTTTCCTCGTTTACCATTTTTCAGTTGGAATCTACAGATTTGCTCAAAGTATTTCTACCGTTTTCGCTCTCTGACGTTCTAATTCCCATTTATTTATCAGTATCAGAATTTACACATAGTAAATTAATTAATAAGATTTTTTTGGGAATTTTTAATAAATTTTCTAGAGTGGCGATTATCTCGAAATTTGGAAAACCATTTAATTTAACATCATTAAAACACCTTCTAAATTATAAATTGATCAGATGAATATTCTAGGCGAAAATCAAATTTTGAATGCTAATAACTAACGATGGATTTGGCCCAATAACGAACTTGACCGAGATATTTGAATGATCAACCTATTCTGAAAAATGAAAACTCAAGGTCATCTCCTTCGGAAGATAAAGAGTATACAATCGGAGGGCCGGCCAGCCTGAGCTACTTAAATTTCACCAAGGTTTCTCCATCAAGAAGTCGAACTCAATGGATTGAAACCATTTTCGGCTCGATATTCGGAAATTACAGACATTTGGACAGAAGGATAGCCCACCTGTTCCACTAGTAACAAGCGCGCAAAAACAAAAATTTTCTGGCCTTCATAACCATAAAGTCAAATCAATGGTGACTGAATAAATACTGAATATTAATTCAAAACGATCATATTATCTTTGCGCACATAAAAAAATCAAATACCGTACCTGCTTATATTGACCCTACTTCAAGAATTCGGGAAGGCTTAGTGCTTAGCGGATTACTAAGCACTAAGATTTTCGCGAGAGTGCTCCGAAAAACAAGCACTAAGCACCAGCCTTTGAAAAGTGCTCGCGAGCACAGTGCTCGGAAGCACTAAAGTGCTTAGAGTGCTTTCACGAGCACTAAGCACAATGCTTTGGCACAGCTCTGGTCATAACATAATCCACTTTGGAAAAGCTAGTATGACGCCTAACGTTAGTGAATACTCTAGTAGCACTCTGGGATGTAGTTCTCAAAACGAAGCAATCCATAATATCCCCTAAGAACTTAAAATTTTTACAATCCTTTTTTGAATAGTCGATATTCAAATCGCCACATAAAGTAATTGAATCCGCTGTATCAATACAAGATTGCAAAGCATAAAATTGTCTATCGAAAAATAGTTCAAAATTATCAGTACATGGACGATAAACACTCAAGATGGCCACACGAGTACTACGATCCGAAATCACAACACCACACATCTCAATATGCATTTCCTTAGAGAAAACGTTAACTTCAATTTTTTCACTTTCAAGTTTTGCTTTGTATATATAGCAGTTCCACCGTTTTCCCTTGAAGCTCGGCAATAGCAATCCGACCGCACATAGCCAGCAAGCACCATGGATTCAATACTATCTGCACAACACCAAAGTTCAACAACACTCAAAATATTAACATCTGTTTCTGTCAATAGCAAATCCAAACTAGGTAGCTTATTCGAAATGCACTGGACGTTCAGCTGCATAATTTTCAAATATTCCCCAGTAGCACCAGCAATCAACCCACTCGATACGGATTCGTTCTCCGATGAAAAAATCTATGTACACTAACTTTATTCGGCAAATTCGAACCATCAAGGGCCCTCTCGTACTTTGAACCTGGAATCGAAACCTTGAATGACGAATAGGAATCCGGATAGCGTGAATTCAATTTCTCGCATTTTACAGTAGAAAATTTGTTCTTAAGAAATTTTTCCAGATCTTTAACTTTTGTGTCAGGTTTAAGATTGGCATCATGGAATGCTTTAAGTTTATGCAGACCCTCAACATCGCCGGCACTAAAATTTGTTTCAACAATTAAAGCTTTCCGAGGTTGGCGTTTTTTATTTTTAACTTCTTTCCACTCAGAGACCGAATTGAATTCACTTTGTGGTGCAGATTTGCTAATATTTATTCAACTCTCAAATCGAACTTTTTCAGTCGCTTCATTCACCTCAGTAAGAGTGAATTTCATGGGTACCTTCGATTTTTGTTTCGAGGGAAGGGCAGTTGACGATCCAGCTGTAACCGTACCGTCACGTACTTCAGGAGCATCAGTTGCAGTAACCACTACTGGAAAAATCACATGGGAATTTCCGGAATTCCACTGATAATTAACACCTGAATTTTGTCGGTTATCAGACACGTTGTTTACACACTTTTTGCTGTTATTTTGTTCCATGGTTTTAATATGACATTCAACGGATTCGATTTTGAATTTGAGTAAAGAATTATTTTCCATTAATATATTGTTTTTCGACTCCAATTCGGAAATAATTCGGAGCAAGAGATCACGTTGAGTGGAATCTTCATTTACGATTTTATTATTCATATCATACATCGGTGATATATTACCTCTTGTTTTCTCGTTTGAGATTTGACCCGACAATTCAATATCACAACACTTTTTCATTTTCAAACACCCTGGGTGTAAACACTTTATTTAGATATTTAGCACTGTCTTTAACCATTGACCTTTCACAATACCCACATTGGGAAACATTAGTTTGTAGAGAGATATTCGCATCGACCTGCTTCGACGACATATTGTCAACAATATGCTATATGCTAAGTATTTGAATGAAAAATTAAGTCTCAGTTTCATCAAGGTGGGAAGCAGCTGCTGAAATTCGGATAAATTACTTCTATGCAATAAGTTCGGACGAATATATTGAAATATAATGAATAGCATTCGTGATTTTGGAAACCCTGAGAAATAGACTGTTTTTGAATCATAATTATTAAATGAAACCTCAGTCAATTCACACTTTGACAATCTATTTTCCATGTTATTCGTTCATTGCAGAAATTCAATTGCTGCTCTAAAACAATAATGTCATTGGCCTTTAAGTCAGTTTGTACTCCAACCCCAGACTCATCTTCAGAAATAGCTTCTTCATCATAGTCTGCTCCAACTTCTTGTTATCCTTCAGCAGCCTGAGATTTCAAAGACCATTCCGCAGCCCCAACATCATCCTAAAATAAAAATTAAATTAATATTAGCTAATAACAAAACCCCTAATAAATCAAATTAGAAAGAACAACCAATATGAAAATAAAGTTGGGCGCCAGTTTGTCACACTTCTTCGAGAAAAGAAGGAAGAAAATAAAGTCGATTTGTCAAATCACAGATAAATCACTTCTCATTCTCTTTTTGGTGGAAAATGTAGTGAAATGAATCTCAGGTGATATGTAAAATGAAACTATCTAGTTGCTCTCTCCAATTGTAATCTTGTCTTGTAGCTTAGATGAATACCCTTTTGAAGAGTTGGGCCGAAACAACTGAAACTATTGGGCTTTATAAACTGACCCACAGATAGTAAGAGTTTGGATTATTTATCGTTAACTGAATAAGCATAGGTTCATAAATGCTTAATGAAATTAATATCAACACAATTCATATGAACCCATTTGGCCAATTGTATTATAGACGTCTATAAGTACTTACAGTTCTGTTCCAAATGTGTAAATTAATATGACAGAAAAAATAAGGAGTCAAATTACTAATGTTGTCCTCGTAGAGTGTTTTCCAAGCTTTGGTAGTGGGTATTGATGGTGATTCAGCAAGTTGTGGGATACTTTCCTGAGCAAAGACAAAGAGGTTGCAGCAAAACCGTGTTATTATGGTTGGTTGGTGGGCAGTCTATGATGAACGACAGTTAGTGGGTACTGAGAAGTAGATCTACTTCCTCAAGTTGAACAGCTTACCGAAGAATTCAATAATAGTAACTGAGTTGCAGGGATGGTGTCAGATAAGAGGAAATAAGAAGCCAAAGTTGGATTGTGGCTTAATATAGAGATCTTCACCTTATGGAGTTATAACGAAGATTTATGTGAAAGTAGCTTTCAATTCCTCTCAAAGAGTAGTTTGAATGAAATCAAATCATTCCCAATCCCAAAACTAAATTTAAAATAAATTCTTTTTTGATAGAAGGTATTTTTTATTCAAACTAAGCTGGACTACAGAGGGGTATTTGCCCAATGTAAAAACTTAAAAAGTTTATAACTTTTTAACGCAGCGGAATATGGAAAAACCGTAATGAAAAAAGTGTTTCTTCTGATCTCAAGAACTTATGGTTAAAATTAACGTAGTGGTCAAAGACTCACCCTGTATATAAGATGACTATAAACCAGACTATAACATATATCAATAAGTGAACTACGAGGCAGAGTGTTTTTCAGCCTATTTAAAGCAAAGAATGATGAGTTGATTTTGTTGCATATATTATCATCATGAGGTGACCATCAAAGATTTCTGTCGATATGCACGCCAAGAAATTTAGTGCACGCAGCTGAAACTATCACGTTACCAAAAAGTTCAGTTTAGTAGGTTCCATCTCGAGGCTATTTAGACCGAAGTGTAAACAAACGGTTTTCTCGACTTGACTATTGAGTTGTTTGTGTGGCACCATTTGAAAAACTGTGCCATCATGATTTCACAATCTTTTTGGAGCTTATCAAACCACACCTGAAGACATGTTGAATGACTAGGTAAATCATTTATGAACAAAAGAAAGAGTAGAGGTTTCAACACGGAACCCTGAAGAATCCCCATTTCTATACTATTCTACTCCGAAAGACATTCTCCAACTCTGACAGACAAGGTTCTTCCATTTAAAAAGTCTTGCAACCAGTCCAAGAATATTCCTCTAAACGCCATGTTATAACACTTTTCAAAAATGAACTTGAAGTTGAGAGTATCAAAAGCACAGGAAAGGTCGAAAAATATCCCAGCCACCTGCATATTTTTTCCTTAACATTTATATATAATTTCAACGAAGCTAAGTGCAGCTGTTTGTGTGGACTGAGAGTTTCTGAAACCATGCTGAGCTGGGTTTAATATTTTGAATCTATTGAGATAATCAACCATTCTCGCATAAACGACTTTTTCAAATACTTTTGAATAGACACTTAAAAATGATATGGGACGATAGTTTGTTACATCGTAGATATTTCCTTTCTTGAAAATGGGGACAACAATAGATTCTTTGAGATGCCTTGGAAATTTTCCTGATGTTACGGATATGTTTATTAGATATGCTAAGTGCTGGAGAAATCGGGATAAAAAAGAAATTGGTATTTCGGGGTGGTAAGACCGAACAAGAGAGTCTACCTCTCGCTGTGGTGGAAAAATATCCAGCAAACAGGTTGGAAACTTCTGTAGGCTCTGAGAACACTGTACCAGCCAACTCAATGGACATGAGATGATTACCTTTGGCTGGTCTGCCAATGATTGTTTACAATATTCCAGACCGTTTTGCTCCTATTTTTTGAATTAGCTACTCTTGAACAATGGGCATTCAGTTTGGTGGACTGTATTGATGAGTTATGACTAATTTTTTGTTTCTTATTGTTATCGTAAGTGATCATCGAATGGGTGTTCATATGTAGCCAATATAGATTATTAAGGTTTTTCTTACTCTCCAATATTTCCGATTTCACTCAACTTTTCTTTCCTAATACATTATTGATCTTTCTTAGAGAACTTAAGATGTAGATTACGGACGCATAGCGCTTCAACCCATGCTACTACAACCCTCACCCCCAAATTTTGAATAGGGGGAAATGGGGTGAGTGATACCTCATTTGAAAAGTATTTTTATACTGATTTCAGCACAGTTATTGTTTTTTCATTTTATGCATTAGTTTTCGAAATATTCTTAACTAAGTATTTGACGATGAAGTGGTGTTTTCATGGCACTTGTAGTGTTTTTTTATGAAAAATCAACATTTTGAGCTTCAAAATAACCATGACTGTGACTTCCTTCCTCCAATCCACTGACATAGAAATCTTTAATCAAGTTGTCGAACAAACAAAGCGTATTGTGAAGGAGCTCAATCTTGCTGAAACTCTTATTATTATTATTCGAAGAATTTGACTCTGCGTACTATATAAATCCAGAAAATCTCAAATAACTCAGAAATTATTGAATTTAGGAGCATAATCATGTGAGACAACTATCATTATTTTCGACCGCAGAACCCAACACAATTATAAAAAAATAGGGTTCTAATTTGAAAAACAGAAGTTATGGCCAATTCAAGATCACAATTTTCAACACAAAATTTGAAACACCCTGTGATGATATTTTTGAAATCCAAAAGATGCATGACCTTTTCACATCCTTCCTCTTCCATGTTGTAAAAACGGTTTACGCTCAGGATATTTAAAATAAGAATAATGAACATATTACTGACTGAAAATATTTGACTTTTTTTTCCAGTTTTTTTTTTTGGTATTTTGAAAACTATTCGATTTAATACGATGGTTTTAACAGAAATGTATTCACTATTGAATACTCGATCATACCAGGAATGGAAAACTTGAAAAAAAAATTTTTCGTCGAATTTATTTTCACTCCCTGTAAAACCGGAAGTTTTTGGGCATCGGAAATATTTTAGCTCTGTAGAGAACTTCGAACAATATCATAATCCCAATTTTCAGATTTCAAATGAGTCTAGTTCTCCAGAAACGTCTAATAGGCACTCGAACTGGAGACACCCTGTATATCAAATTCGGACGTTAGACTTCAAAGTTCGTCACTATTTATAATCAGTTCAGTTCTTAGGTTCTTTGCGATTCTTGTAAACCTATTTTTTATCGATCGCTCTGGCAAAACGGGATGAATTGTATACATGTCTCATCTGACGTCGGAATTGTAGTATTGCTCTTCTTGATGTATGTTGATCAGTCTGCGTGAGTTGTTAGATTGGAGAGGATTCTCTTTGTGTATTCGAGAAATTGCTTGCGAAGTGTCAACCTTTTTTCCAAATGAAATATATTGTAGCATTTGCCACTTTTTTTTCGAAAAGAATGACAAGTATTATTTTTAATGCTAACTACGACACTGGAGTCTGAATAACTCCAGATACAAAGACTTGGCCATTTAATGTGGTCGTCTAGCAAGGGTAGGACTCTATGTTATGTTTACGTAATAATCCAAGTTCGTGATAATTGAGATTAGTGAAAATAATTGGGAAACAAAGATGATAAATAAAACACAACACTTAGACCCAAACAATCAACTATTTATTCAGGGTTTAAAAAATTATAGGAGAAAGCCTCAGGCAGAAAACCTCTGATGTTATGTGATGTTAGGGCACTTATTTGAAACTAAATAGTCCATCCTTAACAGCTAGCAAAGGCAAGTATAACAGTTCTGAGAAAACTATAACAATATAAAACAGATAGTAATCATAATAATCAGAGCAACTTCCATAATACAAAGAGAATAATAAACATGGTAAATATGGCAACTTCAATGATACAACATAAACTTCAATAATACAACGAGGATAATAATCATGGCAAATATATTCTGCAATAATGCAACAGGATAATAATCATGGCGAATAAGTAAACGACTTATTATGACCATCGTCAAGGTCGCAGCCCCAAAGTATGTGAGCCATAACTATAATATTGTATGGGCTAAGGAATTGGGAGCAGGGGGAAGGTCATGGAGTTCCAGCGGCGGCTCTGAAAAAATGACAGAAAGTTTCGCTGTTGATTAAAATAGGTACATTCTCTCATGCCTTATAGCACAGGATGGTAACGGTCTCTGCCTTACGGCTTTGGAACCGGCCCCTCAAGGCCTTTGATCCAGGAACCTAAGAAATCTCATACAACAGTATAGGAATGGTCCACAATCTCGAGACCCCTAAATGAAATATCATGTAATACGAGCATATAGATAAATAGATAGCAGTACGAGATCATAGCATAAATAAACAACAAATCCTGATAGAATATCCATCACGAGTAAATAATAAGAACCAGAATGCATTATCGACATAAATAACAGAAACAGATATAGGTAAACGATAATAAGCAATATAAATAATGAAAGCAGAGAATCTACATAATCAACCGAAGGAAATATACACAACGACAACAAGAAGATACATCATGAGAGTAAGAAGAATAAGTTGACACAGTACGAATTATACACAACAATAACCATGAATAGTAAGACAAGTACATTACACAGTAAAATGACCAATTACAACAGTACGAAATATACATAATGATTACATGAGACAGGGGTAACTTAATAACGTTAACCTTCGATATAACACCATGGTGCTACGTACACTGGTTACATCAATTATTTCGTATCAACCGCACTAGTACTACACTAGTGGAGGCCTCCATATGTTCCTATTTAATCACAGGTCCAGACCCTCAGAACGATCGGTAATTCCTATTGTACCACAGGGTACAGTAAATAAAATTGATCTGTAACCCTCCAGTAACACATTGCAGAAAGCGGAAAAATAAGGCATTCATTGTTATGGTAGGCATCTGAACTTCAAGCGCAACAATATCGAAAATGATTGAATCACATGCTATAAGGGGTTTGTTTCTTATGGCACAAGTAGAATTATACAAAGTGAACAGATCAACACAGGAACGAAGAAAACATGTGAACAAAGGAAATAGAGTTATATGAAATTTGACCAAGCATTATGTGACCAAAGGAAATACATTCACAAGACAACAAACAGCATTAATGATAAAGGCCCAAACACCACCTAATACACCATGAAACCAAATAATGTTGCATAGTAACAGTATTAATTTACAAACACAATAGAAAAATAATAAATTCACTGAACCAATCCAGTTCTCAATGCTATTTATCCACAAAGGTTAATAAAAAGGACAAGCAACTAATAACATTTGAAATAGTCATGATTATACTTGCGAGCTATATTGTAATGAAGTTTGACTTTTCTTGTATAGGAAAATCATTCTTCATTTTAAGTATTCCGATTATTTTACGTATTTTTCGTTCCCTATATACGCCTTGTAATCGACCGCTGCAATTAAATTGGGGCTAATCGATTTCAGATGAAATGATTAATAAGATTGAGCAACCAGCTAAATGAAAGCACTTACCCCAGAGTGGTGTTGCTCACAGCTCACAGCTGACAACGATGAATCAGCAACTGAAAAATAGGTTTTAAGGGATGGAAACAGGGATACCCATCACTTGCACTGACGTTGTAATGATGAATCAAACTTTGTAATAGGGCTCCAAATGGGCCTCTCTCCGGTGGTTGCTCAACCCCGGCGATTAAACAGATGAACAGATGAAATTAAACAGACGAACAGGCGAATATCACTTTCCTCGGTGAAATTATGGCGACAACAATTCTCAAAACCTTTTGAAAATACAACGTTCCTCACTTTCCGGCGAATTATGTTAAGATGGCCGCTGATAAACAAAGTGACGTCATGGTACCTCGATACGAGGAAATGCCTTCGCCAACATCCGCGAACCCGCCAGCAGCCGGACAACAAGACCGCCTGGCGCGTACCACGTAGGCAACACAACTTTCACTTTCACGCCCGAACACCTTGAGACTCGAAGTTGTTGTTTCAGAGTTTTTCTGTGAGAAGGCATGAAAACATAAATTTCTCTCCGCTAGAAACAGATTAATATGTGTTTTATGCGATAAACCGAAATCGTAGATTATTTTAGGCGGCAAGTACCACATCTGTATGTGTCCGTTTCATCTCCCCTCCGGGAGTGTATAAAAGACCGTGTTGCCCCCGGAATTCGATGATTATATTATTATAGCTTATTGTAGATTGTGGATTCGTAGTTCGATATTCGATTATTATAATTTCATAGTTCGGTATTCAATTATTATAGCTTATAGATTCATGGTTCAGTATTCATTTGTTTATAGTAGATTATTCTTTATTCAGTAATCATAATTCAGTATTCGCGATTTTTCTGGATCCATTTTTTTATAAGTGCACACAGTGTGGTTTTCCCAGACCTCAGTATCCCGAGCGTCGAAAGAGAAAAGAGTGAGTAAACGATAACCTCATTGCCGAAATCCCTTCATTTCAATTTCATCAAAATCCCCTATTTTTCCGAGTTTGATTTTATTCCTTATACAGGAATTCTGTAGAGGCTTTCTGTCCACGTGGACAGTTAGCAATCGTCCGTCTGTAATAATTATTCTTATCTTTTCTCCCAAGCCAGTAAAATTTTTATTCAGGTTACCGTCATCACAATTTGTTGCGTTCATATTTCATACTGTCAGTTTGAACCTGTTATTGTGCTGAAATATAGTTCAGTCCTTTCGTAATTCTTATTCAACATACCGAGGTGATTTTTTTTACCTATATTACGAATAAATTATATGAAATTTTTACCTATTTGATTGCTCAAATTATCGCTAACATCTTAGACCAAACCGAACTCTATTCTCCCTGATAAGCAAAGAATAGCTGGTGCCTGAAATATATACAATAGGTAAGAAAAGGGCGTTACAAAAATGGCACCCGAGCAGGGACTTTCATATAGGGCATAGAGAGAGATTTAACCATTATTTTCAATATAATTAATTGCCGTGTTATATATATATTTTTCTTACCCTTACCTTTTAAATTTTTGGCAGAAAAAATTGAAATGTTTATTGCAGCTGGAAGTTGACCTATTTCTTGTGTTCAAATTATTTTTTTTCTCTCTTTTTCTGAAACAGGGTAAGCGATAGAGTTTACAGCTACCCATTCCATATTACTGCTGTATATACCTACTGGATAATTTCCTTTTTCAAAAGGTAGAAAGTAATGGAAAATGTTTGAGTTAAGAGGGAAAAAAGAAGAAAATATTTTTTTTTTACGTGACTTAATTTCCGACGGTCTGTGCTATTTAAATTTTCTCGCTATTGAACTTGTTCAAATTCAACCGTTGTATATAAATACTATAACTTACCTTTTAAGGAGAGACCAGTGATTGGAAATTGTGTTATAAATTAAATAGAATTTCTGAGTTTTTCTTTTGTGGTAAATTTATTTTGTTGGCGTTTGCGAGACTGCAGGTGAGATCGCCGGAAGTAAAACCGTGAGTACAATTGCTTTTATTATTTTGAGTGAATTTCTCCTACAAATACCTCCTAAAAATACCCGACGCGGAACATTTTTTTTTGAGACCAGTGAATAGAATGTTTACAGTTTATCCTATTTTGTTTTGTTTTTATATTATTTCGTATAAATTTTCAACCGCTGTCGAACTTGGAAACTTTGAGTGATACCGGGTGATTGATAAATAATTTTTTTTTTATTTTTTTGTTGAGATTAAACTACTGTAGGACTTAGAATTTTTATTGATACCGGGTGTCTCTGTTGATTTCTTAAATTTTAATTTTTTTTTCTTCATTTTCGTTTTTGATTGAAATTCTTGAACAGGAATAGGACTTTAGATTTGATGTGTAGTAGGTTGATTGATTTACTTTTTTTTATATAGTTTGAGAGTTTGAACTGTCATTGAACTCCAACTTGGCGATTTGTACTGGTTTATGAATTTTCATCTGTTCATAGACTCATCATAGACTCTTACAGTGATTTGGTACTTGAACAATTGCAACTTGAGTATTTTGATTTTTTCTTATATATATGTAGGATTCAGCATTTTGGGATTTGGGACGGAGTACGGACCTGGCTTCGCAGTGAAATGGTGATATCCGATATTTATTGCATCTTCATGTATCGACGATCCTAAGATAACAAGCTAGACTAATTTTATCTATTGCGCCCAAACCGTTTATTTATTAGACGCCGGGTAGACCAACCCTCTGGACGTTCCCAAATTGAAGGGACATTTTTTGAGTTGACACTTTTGAATATTTATGGACTACAAGTGAGACTCGGATGTGTTATGTGAAAAGGTTGACATGCCCCTCAAGCGTTGTGATAAATTATGACGAAGTACTCTGAGTACAGTGGTGGGAACTATGGTGAACCTCATTCGATTAAAGTGAACTAATAAATACTCTAGGGGTGTATACAAGTGTGGTCGAATTAGAAAAGACGGAACTGGGGACTATCCGGAGAAGGAAAAAGTGCATCAGTTGAACCTGAGACGCCAAGTCAAACACTAGATGCAGACTCTAAAGACGTTAGACGAAAAGACGTTTCGCGAGTTCAGAACTTTTATCCGAAATTAGGAACTTAATGATTGTTGTAGAATTTAGACGAAGAACTCAGTAACGACCTTTTGTATTTATATATCAGACGATAATTTTATTTATTTCTTAGTAGTGTAAATAAACTTGTAAATACGAGAGCCGTGTTTATTTCGACGTTAGACGTTATCTGTAGGCGAAAATCTATCATATCCCATAGACAATTGATAAAAACGCCTACATTTATTATATATATGTGTATATATATGGGAGATAGTGTTTTGCGCCGTGACCGTCCCTTGTCTGCTGCCGTAGACGGTTTCGCTGCAAAATTGGCCCCAAAATATGTTAGGCCATATACCGTGATCAAAGTAATCTCCCCAGTAGTTTATGACCTGAAAGATGAAAACGGTAAGATATTCAGAATCATACATGTTAAAGACTTGAAGCCATTTCATGCACAGGTTAATCCGTCTATTTTACCGGAACCATGAAGTAACCGAAACTTTCTGTCATAGTCAAAACCGTTCAGAGAAGGAAAAATAGAATTTTGTTTTTCTTGTGATTTCGTCAGCATTCATTAATTTCACACAGCCCTACCATCATCTAATTGGGATGGAAATTTTTTATTCAGTAAGAATTCAATTTTTTTTCTCTACTCCGCCTAGAGAATCTGGGATCTGCAATATCTTATATCTCCGATCGAATCATTTCACTTTCACACAAGAAGATATTTTTTTCAATATCGTGAGTACCTTGTTACTGCAACTTATTTTTAGTTAAATTTGTTAGTTTCATTCATTTCTCTTCCAAATTGCTTGCTCGGTTCAATGGTAATACACTCTGTATATGTTCATTTCATTTTCCGATTAACGCGTAACATATGTTGGAGCATATGACCTATGTCGAATAAGAGTACTGAAACGGCGTTCATCCGATGAAGTACAAAAACACTTTTCTTGGAAATAAATAATTTTCTCGTTAGATCTACAAATTCGAACTCTAGTGAAAAAGTGACTATTCTCGCCCGTGAGTGCCTGGACAAGTTCATTCAGCCGTACTGTAAAACCAGGTAGGCAGAAGTCGATACTCCAGCATTCGCATTTTCTTTCGAGTCATTATTTCATATTTTCAGAATTTCATCATTAATTTTTCTTTCGTTTTCTTTTACTTTGGCCTTTGTCGTGCCATTTTGGTCCTTTGGGCCGGATATTTTCGAACCGCTTTTTCAAAATTATTGCGATCAAGCATTTTGGAATTTTTTCATTTGCATTTATTTCAATCGGTCAATATTCACCTAACCTCAAAAACTTGACAAGATATCGAACACATTCATAAATCCTTTAATCGCGGATAAATTTCTGCGCATGTTATAGAATTTAGCTTTTATTACCTGAGAACATAGACAACTCTTCATTTATTTTTCTGATATATGTTCATAACCTTTATTCAAAACATAAACAAAGATAGTCATTCCTGTTTTTATTTATCTTCATCATTTCATTATTTTCAACTCGATTTTCAATTCAATAGATTCAATCTTAATTATTAACTTCATCAATTAACTTAGTTCATTTCAATAGGTTAGTCTATTTATCCTTTTTTCAAAATTACTCAAAACAAAATTCATATTGTTTTCTGCAGTAAACCTTGAATAAAAACAATGACGACAACATTGAAACAACTCAAAGCTCGTCGTCAGATGGTTATTGATGATCTCGAGGAAATTCTGAATGTAGCGCAATTTGCTGTCACTGATGAAAGTCTTCACGTAAGATTCAAATTAAGATTTGAAAGACTTGAGGATATTCTCGTGGAATTTCAAAATTTACACACTTCAATTGTCTCTATTATTGTTTCTTCCGAAGAACCGGAATTGAACACTGAGAAGGTTATTCGAACAGCCTTTATGGATAATTATTACACCATCAGAACGACTTATGTTAATTTATTTCCTGAAGTAAACAACCCAGTAAAAAACCAAAATAGTTCGCCAAATGTTAAACTTCCAAAGATAGTATTGCCCATTTTCAATGGGAATTATAAAGAGTGGCCTACTTTTTTCGATATGTTCCAAAGCTTGGTACATGAAAATTCTAATTTGAGTCAGATAGAAAAGTTTCAATACCTCCTCAGTTCACTTTCTTCTCATGCTTTAAGTTTAGTTAAAGGGTTTCCATTGATTGCTGAAAATTATGAAAGCGCTTTTCAGACATTGGCGGAAAGATATCAGAATAAAAGACTTCTCGCTAATACATGTTGGAAGGAAATCTGTAATGTTCCAAAGCTACAGAGTGATTCAGCTAAAGACCTTAGGCGAATTCTAGAGGTTTTTGCGGAGAACTTATCGGTATTAAGGAATTTAGGTTTACTCGTTGACCAGTGGGACTTTGTTTTATTTCACATTCTCATTCAGAAATTAGATTCAGCATCGATCAAACGTTTTGAATTACAACAATGTTCAACAGATATTCCGTCGTTTGTCAATTCACGAAATTTCCTGACAAATCAGTGTATAGCCTTGGAGGCAGCAGCTCTTTCTCTTCCGTCGAAAACTCATTCAGTTTCGAATTCTCAAGTTTTGAAATCTAGTTCTCTCTCAATCAATAAAAGAAATTCGACTCTTCTCGTTCAAACGGAAACTGAATCATTCAAGAAACGTATAACCTGTAATTATTGCAAGTTAGCTCATAATATTTACAAATGTCCATCATTTTTAGAACAAACTGTTCAAGATCGGTTCAAGACTGTGAAGGACAAAATTGGTGTATCAATTGCCTCCATTCTGGACATAAGATTAACAATTGTTCTTCAAAGTCAAATTGTCATACTTGCCACGGAAAGCATCATACCCTGTTACACATGCGCAATAATGCGGATAATGATTCTTCAACAGAGACGTTTCATTTAAATGCTGCAAAGTTATCGGATTCAGGCTCAGCTCAGGTTTTAACGAATGTTTCTTCAAATTCTACCGTTCTCTTAGCAACCGCTGAGGACGAAATTCGTGATGTTTGGGGTAGATATCAGAAGGTCCGAGTTCTGTTAGATGGAGGCTCTCAAATAAATATTATAACTCAATCGTGTGTGAATAGATTAGGCTTGAAAATTTGTTATGGTTCATTTTCGATAAATGGAATTTGTGAAAGCTCATCTTCTGCTAATTGCAGCACTGAATGTACTATTCGTCCATCAGGTCAAACAAATCCATCCTTTACATTCGATGCCGTCGTGATTCCGAAGATTTGTTCGGAGATGCCGAGTTCCTTTGTAAATCATTCGTTTTGGAATTGTGTCTATAACAAGAGGTTAGCAGATCCGAACTTTTCTATTCCGAAATCAATAGACCTTCTTCTGGGAGCGGATATATTCTCTTTAATAATTCGACCGGGTCGTATCGAGGGTAACGGTTTAGAACCAACAGCACTTGAGACAGTATTTGGTTGGGTTTTCATGGGAAAGATTCAATCACCTAACATATCAGTTAACAATTTTCATTTGTCATTATCTGAATCAGGTTTGAACTCCTCGTTGAAATGATTCTGGGAACTTGAAGAAGTTTCAGAGAATGTCATTGTATCACCAGAAGATCAATTTTGTGAAATCTTATACACTCAGAACTACTCTAGAAGTGCATCTGGACGGTACACTGTGGCATTACCATTTAAACCTGATCAGTCAACACGTTCATTCGGTGACACATATTCTCTCGCACTACGTCGTTTTTTATCCCTTGAACGTAATCTTATTGAAAACCAGAAGATATAAAAGGAATACTCTACTTTCATGAAGGAATATTTAGAAAAAGATCATATGTCATTGATTTCTACGAGTTCGGATTATGAAAATACTTTTTATATCCCTCACCATTGTATAATCAAACCTAACAGTCCATCCACAAAGTTGAGGGTTGTTTTCGATGCATCAGCTCACGTACCTGGTCATTTATCTTTAAATGATGCGCTATTGATAGGTCCTAAATTACAAAAGGATATTATTGTGATTTTGATGAACTTTCGTGTTCATCGGTTCGTTTTCACAGCTGATATCAAACAAATGTATCGTCAAATATTGGTTCCAAATTCACATCGAAACTTTCAAAGAATATTGTGGCGGTTTTCTCCATCGGAACCCATAAACACATATCAGCTGAATACCGTTACGTACGGAGTCGCACCAGCACCTTTTCTTGCCCTTCGAACTTTGACACAGTTGGCCGAGGATGGGGGAGCTCGTTTTCCAAAGGCATCCAAAATTTTGCTCACAGACATTTATGTCGATGATGTCGTTACAGGTTGTGATGATTTGGAAAAGGGCAAAAACGTTACAAGAGGAACTGGTTTCCCTATTGAATTGCAGTGGTTTTGAGCTCCGAAAATGGATAAGTAACAGTTCTCAATTTTTCTCAACCATACCTCTGGATCATCAATATCACCATTCTTTGGATCTTGATATAGATCCGATAGTCAAAATTCTCGGTTTGAGGTGGTTTCCTTCGTCGGACGAATTTTCTTATCTTGCAGAAACTACTGTGCAGGTATGTACCAAACGTACCATACTTTCCGAACTTTCTCGAATTTTCGACCCTTTAGGGTTAATTTCTCCATTTACTTTTCTTGCAAAGCATTTGATCCAGCATGTTTGGACATTAGGGTTGCAGTGGGATGATACACTTCCAGACGATGTCAGCCGTCGCTGGAATCAGTGTAAATCCGAATTAACCGAATTGGGTAAATTAAAGATACCTCGGAAACTTGCATCGAAACCATTTTATCGTTGCGAACTCCATGGTTTCGGAGATAGTAGTGAGCGTGGTTACGCAGCCGTGGTCTATTTCAGGTTTTTCAATTCTGACGGCTCCATTGACACCTCTTTCGTATATGGTAAATCAAAGGTCTCCCCAGTGAAGAGAATTGCACTTCCACGACTGGAATTGTGTGCTTGTCTCTTATTATCAAAGCTCATTAGTATGGTTTCCTCTGTTTACCAGTCAGCCTTTACAATGGATGACATTTTCGCTTGGTCTGATTCTTTGGTAGCTCTAACATGGATTAAGTCTTCTCCTCATCGATGGAAGACATTTGTAAGCAATCGGACAACTCAAATTCAGGACTTAGTCTCAACAGAGAATTGGTATCATGTTGAATCGAAAGACAACCCTGCTGATTGTGCTTCACGCGGTTTAACGCCAACAAAACTGTTGAACTGCTCTTTGTGGTGGGCAGGCCCTGACTGGCTTCGTTCTGAACATCTTACCTTCTCAAATGATGAAATAGAGAATTCTCTTCATCTTGTACAAAAAGAAGAACGTCATCTCTCTTTGTCAGCTTTCATTTCTCCGTCGTTTGTTGATGATTTGCTCTCCAGGTATTCATCTCTGTCCAAGGTTCAAAGGGTGGTAGCTTATATTTTCAGATTTGTTCACTTAAATAATAATAATAATAATAATAATAATACATTTATTGTTATTTTCCCAAATATACAAGTCTTACAACTTTTTCATACAGGCAAAATTGAAACAAAGAGAAAATACAATAGGCCTTAATAATTGCAGTTATCTGATTACAGAAACTGTTCAAGCCTCAATTTTGTTCAGAAAACTTGGCATAATTTAACCTTAATATAATTTGAATCATATCGAGGGAGGAAAGGGATGTGGAAACAGAAAGGGTTAAATATATTAGAGAGTTAGGTGTTACATTTTGATTTGTTTATTCATTTATTTTATTTTATTTTTTTTTTTTAATATTATTATTAACGTAGTTGGTTCTGCGATTGCAAAAGAAGTCCTTTCAATTGTTTTTTAAATATAGCCGGCGACTGTTCAAGATCTAAAGAAGAGATTGAGTTCATAACATGAGCAATATTGTAGGAAAATGATCTCTTGAAAATCTGTTTTCTATGTTTAGGTATTGTCAATAAAGCTCTTCTTCTAAGATTTAAATTATGAACATCAGTTCGATACGTCAGCCTTTGATGGAGGTAAGCAGGCGTCGCATATTTCATTATCTTAAAAAAGAAAAGGGCCATGTGTACCTGAGCCCTATTGCCCATATTCAGCCACCCAGATTGTTTTAGAGCCGGAGATATATGTTCCCTACGTCGTATACCGTATATTAGCCTTACGCATGAGTTCTGAACTTTCTGAATTCTGTATCGATCTAGGGCATCCAAACAAGGCATAAAAACACTACTACAGAAATTGAAGTGAGAGAGGATGAGTGTATCGCAGAGCATCTTTTTTATCTCCTGTGACAGGTAGTTTCTGTGACCATATATCATCTTTAAATTATAGTATGCCACCCTCAATTTACTGTTGACATGTTCCCTAAACCGCATCTTAGAGTCTAAAATGAGACCAAGACTCTTCCCATAGTTTGAGTAGGGAAGACACTCATCATCAAGTTTGATTTTGATGGTCTGTCTGACCTTGGAAATCTGCGCATCACCGCCAAATACTATGACTTGAGATTTTTTCGGATTGAGCTGCAGAAGATGGTCCCGAGCAACACTGGAAAAAGATTCCAAATCCGCGTTAATCTTCTCCTCAGCAAGATGAATATCCTCCTCAGGAAAAGTCAGGTAGATCTGAGTGTCATCCACATAGTAATGCGAGCTACAGTATCGCAGGTATGAACGAAACATGATGGTGTACACAATGAACAAAAGAGGGCCCAGTATACTACCCTGCGGAACCCCCCTCTCCAGATTCAAGGGCGATGAACACCGACCGTCGAGCACAACACTCTGCGCACGGTCTGACAAATACGAGGCTCTCATACGAAGGGAGTTGTCTGTAAAACCTATGTAGCGGAGTATCGCAAGCAGGATCTCATGGCTGATCGTATCAAAGGCCTTGCTGAAGTCCAGCAGGACCAACAGCGTTATATCACCTCTATCATATGCCCTGAAGATATCATCCGTAACATCCGCAAGTGCGCTTTCACAGCTGTATCCTCTCCTAAAACCTGATTGTCTTAAAGGCAGTATACTATTTACATCCAAGAAATGCCTTATCTGCTTTTCTATCGTTCGCTCGAGCAACTTGGAGAGGGTAGGGAGAATACTAATGGAGCGCAACTGACCATACTCCACGGGCATGCTGACCTTAGGCAAAGGAATAACCTGAGCCTGTTTCAGAGAACAGGAAAATAGGAGTTTGCCAAGCACTCATTCACGATATGAGTAATGTACGGGATGATAAGCGGACAACACAATTGTATCAACGTTATATTTATTCCATCTTTTCCAAAAGCTTTAGTTTTTATGCTTTTCAGTATATTCATCACATCATGCTCGGTAGTTAGTTCGAAGCTTAGTTCACCAATCAATCCAGGAAATATGCGACTGTCATAAAAATCCAAAATCTCCCGCCTAGGCGCACTGTTTGCTATAGATTTCACGAAAAAATTGTTGATTTCATCAACATTTTGTAAGTTGAAGGGGATTTTATCCTTTCTACTACTTCTGGCGACGTTCAGCCTCCTAAGTTCACTCCATTTCTCCTTCGTGTTGCAATTGCGGAGCTTCGCCTCAAGAAATATTTTCTTTTCCCTCCTTATGGCTCCAGTGGTATAATTCCGCAGCTGTTTGTAGTAGTCGTAGTCAGCCGGCATCCTCGTGTTCTTGAACTTTTGCAGCGCTTTATTTCTTAGTTTCTGCAGTAACTTTATATTTTCAGTAATCCAGGGCGCATAGGTATAATTCTTAATTTTCCGGAAGTTCTTCAGCGGCGCATGTTTCTCAAATAGACTCAGGATACAACGGTTGAGAAACTCGATTTTTTCATCAATATTAACTATATGCGCAATATTGTCCAGAGGTAGGTTTTCAAGATCAGTCTGAAATTCATGGAAATCAATTTTTGTAAGAGATCTATACTGAAAACTAATGGATGCACTCACAGGGGCTTGTAGTTTCAACCTTACACACGTCAGGCTGTGGTTAGCTATATTCGCATCTACCACATTAGTTGAAACTGTCTCCAGGTTGGTGAAAACTAAATCAAGGAGAGTTGCCGACGTACGTGTGAAATGAGTAGGTTCATTCACAAGCTGGTTCATCCCAAATGCCAGAAAAACATTCTCTAAGTTGTATGCGTGAGATGAATCATCGAGCATGGCAACGTTGAAATTCCCCATGCAGACTATACCATCAAACCTCGAATACACATCGGTCAAAAGCTCCTCAATTTCCTCAAAAAACACATCTAAAGAAGCACCTGGAGGCCTATACACCACACAAATGATGATATTTTTATTTTGAATCAGTACCTTCATGCAAATATATTCCATATGATCAAGTATTTTTGAACACAGTAAATTACACCGAAACGCTTCCCCGATATACAAACCGATACCACCTCCCCGTCTATCTCTTCTATTTTGATGAAAAAATTATAATGATCTAAATCCACAGCAGCACACATAGAATCCTCACCCAACCACGTTTCAGAAATTCCCACAATATCATAATTATTGCAAGAGATATGTTCCTGAACTCTTTCAAAATTTCCTAACAACGATCTAACATTCACATGGGCAACACACAGTGATTGCATAATCAAGGATTAGGGATGAGGAAAAGGTTCAATTAAATCAAATAAAAAGGAATGGATAAGAAAGAAGGTTAAAGGAAATAATGATTCAAATAGATAGCCAATATGGGCAAGTAAAAGTAAATAAAATACGAGCAAATGCCCTCCGCGCTCCAAACTATGTACCATGAACCATAGACTCTGTAGGATATACAAAAAGGAGCCTCCCCAATAATAGAACAAAAATCAATTAACCCAACTCACACAGTGAGATAGTAGCCCAATCAATAGCAAAAGCAATTGTCAAAGATCAACAGAATAAGGTGACAAGTGTGATATTTATACTTTAAGCTTAACCTCGGCAGAGCACACAATGCATGCTTCCTTCAGAAAATGAAAAAAAAAAAAAATCACAAATCATGCGGAGAAACAAGAACCGAAGCGAAATACATTAAACATGAGCAACGCCTACCATTCGATTAAAAATTTAGGTACAAACCTAGACTTAATCAGTCATAATGTGTACTGAGATACAATATTATATCTATAAAGTACAAACACATGAGATAGTGATAAAAATTTCACACACCCGGGGAAATTCAATTAAATCTAGTCAAAAAGACTCACCCAAACATTTACCAATCTCGACACATAAACAAATAATGAATGAGCAATGTTAAAATATTCAACGAGTTAAATCGTAAATATTCCCCGCATAAACAATAAAAAGGAAAATAATTCATAATACATACAGTTTAAAATTGTTTCAACTTATACAGATCACTTTCCTGTTCAATACGATGAACTCTTTCTCTATAACGCACATAAACACTGCCATAGTGAGACCATACATTTTTTCCGGAAAAACTTTTTGACTGCCAACTTTAATAACCTCACTCGTAACTGAGTTAAATCTTCCTTGATGGCAATTCCCGTGTCTTTCAAGAATTTGCGTTCTTTCAATACAGCGGTTAGCTTGTTTACATCCCGAAACTGCAACAACACAGCCGGTGGCCCACCAGATGCTGCACCCCTTGCCGCTGCTCGATAACAATTCACAACATCCGCTGGATCAATGTCAACTTTTAATTTATCCTTGAATAATTTATCAACAGAATCCCACAGGACTTCATTTTTTTCATACTTCAAACCAAAGATGCGGATATTCATATTTCTTGAATGCTGTTCCTGTCTATCTAGGCACCTCTTCAGCTCCATATTTTCCTCTCTCAACTCGGCCACCTCCTGAGCGAGAATTCTGAAATCTTCTTCTACCTTCGAGAATCTTTCATTGATTTTAACATCAATTCTGTCCATGAGTGAACTTATGAAACGATCCTGAAATTCTTCACTCATGATCGTTGAGATGATCTGTTCAGAGACCATTTTTCGAATTTCTTCAATGTCGTTTCTGAGTAGTACCATTTTTAAGGTTAAGGGTCAAATTTCGATATTTCACAACACGACGAAGGAAAGTACAAGTTGAAATAAATGAAAGGCACTAATCTATCACTTCGTTGAATAGTTCACGTCTTGAAAAAGGGATTTTTCCTTTCGAAAAAATTAAATAAGCAGGAGCACAGAGCACGTCCACTCACTCGCTCGCCATCCAATCCTGATAAGTTTCTCAAGTTGAACACAAATGAAGTTGAACTTCATGAAAATCTCTAAAGCTCCTAGTATATATAGATTTTCCGCAGTTGATCTCAATGATGCACTTTTCTTCATTATAAAACAGGTTAAACGGGTTGTGTTCAAGGAACAAATCGATAATCTCATCTCGGGAAATCCCATATCCAAATCACTTCGAAAATTGAATCAATTTTATTGGAGAAGATGGGGTTCTCAGGGTGGGCGGTCGTCTGTCTTTTTCTGGTCTGGCTTATGATCACAAACACCCAGCTGTGCTTCCTTCATCTCATCGTCTTACTGAGCTCCTTATTCAGCATTTTCACAAAATATATCTGCATCCAGGTGCCCAGACTTTACAGTTCCTTCTGTCTCAACAGGTCTGGATATTATCAGCCAGACGAGCTATAAACAAAGTTATTTCTCGCTGTAACACGTGTTCCAAAGTCAATCCCAAAATGTCTCAACCTCTCATGGGTAATTTGCCACCCTTGAGAATCAATCAGCTCAAACCCTTTCAGTGCGTCGGAGTAGATTATGGTGGCCCTTACTTCATAACTATGTCTAGGTCTCGTGGCTCCAAATCGTTAAAGGCGTATATATGTCTCTTTGTATGTTTCACAACAAAGGCATTGCATTTGGAGTTAGTGTCAGATTTAACTTCCGATGCTTTTCTTGCTGCATTGCGTCGATTTATTGCTCGAAGGGGTAGATGTAACCACATCTTTAGTGATGGTGGAACAAATTTCAGGGGAGCTTATCCGGAGCTTTCGAGATATATGCAGGGCGCTGTGTTGGAAGAGAAAATAGAGTGGAGTTTCAATCCGCCTTCTAGTCCTCATTTTGGGGGTCTTTGGGAGTCTGGTATAAAATCTGTCAAATCCCATTTGTTGAGAGTGATCGGTCATCAAATCCTGACATTTGAGGAGTTTTATACAGTCCTCACACAGATTGAATCTGTGCTCAATTCTCGCCCTCTATGCCCGCTTAGTAATGATCCGAATGACATATCTGCACTGACACCAGGACAATTTCTTACTTTGGCTCCATTAACTGCTATTCCTGAACCAGATTTGTCTCAACTATCTATCGGTCGATTATCGCGTTGGCAGCTTTTAACTCGTATCCATCCGGATTTTTGGAAAAGATGGAATTTAGAATATCTGAACACACTGCAACAACGAAAAAAGTGGTTCAATAGTGACTCGCCTCCATATTCAATAGGTGCACTAGTCTTGATAAAAGATGATCAACTTCCCCCATTGCGTTGGCGACTTGGACGCATTGGGAAATTGCATCCTGGCGCTGATAAAATAGCTAGAGTAGCTACTGTTCGGACTACTCAAGATGTACTGCAGAGATCAGTGGTTAAATTATGTCCATTACCTCTTCAATAATTGTGACGTATGTTGATGTATATAAATATTATTTTGCTTTATGTTCGATATCTTTTCAATTTTGTATTTGCTTCGTTTCATAAAATATCCTATTTAAGGTGGGCGGTTATGTAACTGCAACTTATTATTAGTTAAATTTGTTAGTTTCATTCATTTCTCTTCCAAGTTGCTTGGTCGGTTCAATGGTAATACACTCTGTATATGTTCATTTCATTTTCCGATTAACGCGTAACATATGTTGGAGCATATGACCTATGTCGAATAAGAGTACTGAAACGGCGTTATTCCGATGAAGTACAAAAACACTTTTCTTGGAAATAAATATCTTTCTCGTTAAATCTACAAATTCGAACTCTAGTGAAAAAGTGACTATTTTCGCCCGTGAGTGCCTGGACAAGTTCATTCAGCCGTACTGTGAAACAAGGTAGGCAGAAGTCAATACCCCAGCATTCGCTTTTTCTTTCGAGTCATCATTTCATATTTTCAGAATTTCATTATTAATTTTTCTTTCGTTTTCTTTTACTTTTCAAAGGCCCTTGTCGTGCCATAATTTTCTTTTTGCCATGTTTACTACCGTTCAGCAGAAGAGAAAATGGAATCTCACGACTATTCTATCCTCAAGTTGGGATAGCTCATGGTTAGCTGGAAGTTCTATTTTTCTCACTTATGTTTATTTTGCAGTTAGGGTTATATAACCTTATTCATTTTCAATTGAAATTTTATTCTGCAGTCAACAATGACATTCACCCTCAATTAATTTTGATTTAGTGCCGGCCATTTTCCCTTTCACATTCTAGTTCCGTTTAGCTAAGGGAAAATCAGAATTTTATTTTTTTTTGGATTTTCATTTGTACAAAATTATTATATTTTCAAATCTGGATAGAAACTCATTAGCTGAAAGTTCTGTTTTTCTCACTTCTGTTCATTTCATAGTTGGAAGTGAAGCATCAAAATGTTTTATTTTCTTGTCATGATAACAACACCCTGCTTTTGTTGTCAATCCGGCTTGTGGTTCAGTTGAAGCCCCAAAGTCCTGTATTAAGTGATGTGAAATCGGAAGAGAGGTAGAATTTCTTTTTTTTTTTGTTGTGACCGATCGAGTTAGGTTCACGGTAACTGTTATTTCTGTTATTTTATTACATCAGGATGGAAATTAGTTTCATTCACTATTTAAAATTCTACTTCTCCGAATGATTCAAGAGGGTTTTTACCCTTGAATTTACTTTTACCTACTTTTGCATTGATATTGTTATAGTTGGCCTGACATATTAGAACAATGTTAATACTTTGTGGATTCCTCCTGGTGCCGATAGTATTTCCTTCCGAGATGGAACACTTCATGGCTACATCACCACCTCGAGTTGTGCCTTTCTGTATTAAGCAACCTGAAATTTATCCAATAGTTCAAAATATGGAATGACTTCAACTACAGTGGCCCACCTACATTTTTCATTGTCGACAGTCAACTATCCGATACTGTGTCTATGAGGTATCATCTGCAATTGAGTGCAAGAAATACAAACACTGAATATCTTCGAAAATTTGGTACTGCCAGCCTGTCTCAGAGAACTTGACTACCTACAAGCAATAGACAGAAATATTGAGCTCGCCTTCAGTAAACAGCAATGAATACTCACCTGCATAGTGGAGATGGTATCATGTATTATGATAATGGGCTCCAATTATTCACTGAACCGCCTACAAACAAGAAACAAGAAGTCTTGGCCCCCTTCAATAAATCCAGAATAAACACTCCTGAATTTTGGAGATATTCCTGCGATAATCAGTAATGATAGATCACTGATCCTTGATTTTTGGACCCAAGTAGACAGAATACAGTTATTAGTTAGCCTTCTACAAACACTATATCGGAAGTATTGGGACACCTACAGTACACCGACAAACCTGTATATAATGGGGATGATTCCTGAGATGAATAATATTCCAACAACAACTAGAGACCATTATTTCGAAAATTGTCGGCCACAGTAGAAATTCTTGGACCGTTTATTCAGATTAAATCCACTGTTTTGAAGTCACGGTTGGTCACGTATTTCTTTCCAAATTGAGGTTGGGAACACAGAGCCGGAAGTAGCGAGGTCAACGGCCACGGAGACACCGATGCATTTTATAACTTTTGTATCAGTAGGCCAAATGTAATAATGCTATGTTGAATGCGAATTTGGCTGCTGTACGTTCGCCGATGGATAAATTCGTTCAGGGGTGTAGTTGACGTTGCGAAAATTCGACTTGGATGACAATTCGAGTTTTCTTTCCGAAGCAGGGGTGTAATGAAGTTTGATTTTTCTTGTATAGGACAATCATTTTTCATTTTAAGTATTCCGATTATTTTACGTATTTTCCGTTCCTTATATACGCCTTGAGACTCGAAGTTGTTGTTTCAGAGTTTTTCTGTGAGACAAAAAAGTCATGAAAATATAAATTTCTCTCCGCTAGAAACAGATAAATATGTGTTTTATGCGATAAACCGAAATCGTAGATTATTTTAGGCGGCAAGTATCACATCTGTATGTGTCCGTTTTATCTCCCCTCCGGGAGAGTATAAAAGACCGTGTTGCCCCCGGAATTCGATGATTATATTATTATAGCTTATTGTAGATTGTGGATTCGTAGTTCGATATTCGATTATTATAATTTCATAGTTCAGTATTCAATTATTATAGCTTATAGATTCATGGTTCAGTATTCATTTGTTCATAGTAGATTTTTCATAATTCAATATTCATAATTCAGTGTTCGCGATTTTTCTGGATTTATTTTTTTTATAAATGCACACAGTGTGGTTTTCCCGGACCTCTGTATCCCGAGCGTTGAAAGAGAAAAGAGTGAGTAAACGATAACCTCATTGCCGAAACCCCTTCATTTCAATTTCATCAAAATCCCCTATTTTTCCGAGTTTGATTTTATTCCTTTTACAGGAATTCTGTAGAGGCTTCCTGTCCACGTGGACACTTAGCAACCGTCCGTCTGTAATAATTATTCTCAGCTTTTCTCTCAAGCCAGTAAAATTTTTATTCAGGTTACCGTCATCACAATTTGTTGCGTCCTATTTGCGGGAAAGTAGCGTTCGCAGCCAGATTGATTTTGTTTCAGAATTAATTCATTTTTACGCATTTCACTTGTAATTGTTAATGTCCTTAAAAACTGTTATTTTTACAAATATAACTGAATTCTTGCGTTCTGTTTAATATTTTACAGTTTATTACCGAATTAAATATAGTTGAGTCCTTTCGTAATTCTTATTCAACATACTGAGGTGATTATTTTTGCATCTATATTCCGAATAAATTATACAAAATTTTTGCCTATTCGATTGCTCAAATTATCGATAACGTCTTACATAAAACCGAACTCTGTCTTCGACTAGGACTAGAAGCTACCTAGGTAGGTTTGCTATTCTCTCTGATAAGCAAAAAATAGCTGGCGCCCGTAATACATACAATAGGTAAGAAAAGGGCGTTAAAATATTCTAGGGTCACTCAACGTAAGATGGTTTCGTTTTCGAACTCACACAAAGACACTAACACTTCTTTTTGGGTCTCTGTTACTTCTCTCGCAACTCCACCGTTAATTCCGGATGGGTTGAAATTTTAGAGTATGGCCAAGCATAAAATTGACTAACTCGTGTCGAAATTTCCACCCTATGTAATGAAGGCTAAGCGGTAGAGGGGGTGAGGAATGTTTTCTTCTCATAACTTCGGTAAAAAAATCCGAACGGGTTGAAATTTCGAAGAATTGTTGAAGTTAATGATTACATAGCTTATATTGAAATTTCAACTCAATGAGGTGAAGGCTAATCGATGGAGGGGGGATGGAGGGGGAAGTCTTTCCTCTCATAAGTCTGGATAGAAAATTTCGAATGGGTTGAAAATTTAGAGCTTGTTTAAGTACATACCTATTGTCTTGTATTGAAATTTCATCCTTTTGGGGTGAAGGCTAAGTGGTGAAGGGGGTGACATAGGTTTTTCTTCTCCTAACTTCAGATAGAAAATTCCGAATGGGTTGAAATTTTAGGGAATGGTTAAGCATACAATTATTTATCTTGTGTCAAAACATCAGTTTAAAAACACAAGTGTCGAGTTTTATGACATGGTTGTCAGCATCCCAAGTAGCATTTTTGGTAACCGGAAGATTTATAAATTTGAAATTGGTGTTATTATCGATTCATTATAGGGATGCTAAGTACCTGAGATGTTCTAGTTTATATAGGAGTTGCAAAAATTATTGATTCCCAAAAGTTTCTATAAACTATAGATTTTCAACTGTTCGTAAAAAAATCAGGTTATAGTACCTAAAGGTTCATAATATGGGTTTATAAATGTGAGAGGAACCCTCCTATGAAACATCAGGAGCAAGGTGATACAACAGTTATTATAGGGCGTTCTATAGAAGTGTTTGCAACTTTGTAATGTAACCGATAGTGTTCAGTGTTTTCAAGTTTTTATCAAGTCTCTTATATACATAAAAATCATGTATGTCCACTGAGTACCCTTATAAATCAAGATGAGAATAATTAATAAGAAGGTGTTTTTAAATACAATTTCATAACTCCTTGAAAGTGTTTGACATCGCTGCATTTTCATAGTTTGCAGAATAACCTATAAAAATTATTAAATTTACACCCAACTATAGGGAAAGAAATTTTTATAGGTCCTTATTGATATTATTCATTTATATATTATATCTATTATCCAATATTTCTGCAAGGTGATTTAAATTCTCTCCACTTAATCCTTTTTTTTCCAGGAAAATTCGTTGAATGATCTATATCACTGTCCATATATTGCAGCATTGCAGATATTTCTTCTTCTGCAGCCTTGTATAACAAAAATTTGTCTCTCTTCTTAATACAAGGATACTCTTTCCAGTCTTTGAAAACGGATTTCATACTGCACTCGCTGCATTCGTTGATTTGGGCCAATAAAGGATGCTGTTTTGTTCCCAAGCTTCAGGAATAATGGTAAGAGAAGGAATATCTCTTCATGTTTTTTCGGTTTGAACTATTTTGAAAGACATGTCCACACCTAAACACAATTATTGAAAATAGTACACAATATCTTGAGTGAAAACTTGCGTGAAGAATATTAGGTTATGGTTTCATTCAGAGAGCGACACCTTCAAATGACCAGTAGTTCTCAGGCATCCGGATTGATTCGCATGCGTGAGAACTACTGGTCATTTCATGGTGTTTTGAGTTACCATCAGTTATAATACAGGGATAGTGGTGGTGTAAATCACTTAAAGTTTATAAAGCTCCTACTTTTTCATCACTTTAATTGGTGATTATGAATATTTCAAAAATTATTATAGAACAAAAAGGGAGTGTATTTACATTAGGGATGCGAAATAATTTATATGAGTCCAAGTGTTAAGCATGATTGAATATCCGAGATGGCCATATTGTTATTGAAAATGTCGAGTTTTTTCAGCTTTGTGAAAAATTCAGAACAATGAAAAAAGTTGAATTTTGATTGAAAATGTATTTTTTGTTAATTTCAAGAGACTATTATTCAAAACTCAGAGTCTGTATTGAAAAATTGTTACATTTAGTAAAAAATAATTGAAATTGATTTGTATATTATTCAATAAAAAATTCAAAACTTTCGTATATCGAGGGCGCACGTGTTATTCGGTGGTAAAATTCGATTTCATACAGTGTAAAAAAAATTGCAAGTGTTTGCTCAATTACCTTCAAGATTTTCTTCGCGCTTACAAGAAATGTAACTTGTAAGCGTTCAATAAAAGCAACTACGTATCTTCAACTTCATATTTGATGTTATTGGGTTGTTTCTGAATTCAACTAACCAATAATCCAACAGATAAATAGAGATAAATAATACTTGACGTTGAATTAGAGTGAAACAATACGACAAAGTTGCGCATGTGCGTTTTCATCCAGAAAGGCAATTGAAACAACAACAGAAAGGTAACGGAAACAGTATCGTCTCCATATGGGAGTTTTATAACAGTCATATAGATAGGATTATAAAAGTGTTCAAATGGTTATCGGAAAAACCATAAGTCTTTGTCGACACTTATGGGGAAGTTATAAATTATATCATTTAAGGCCAATAAAGGATATATAGGGGACAGGGAAAATTTATTGTATCTACATTATATAACTTTTAATTTTATAAGGCAGTGTCAAAGAGTGTATTTGCACTTTTATAAAACAAAAAATGCTAGTTGGGCATAGAGTATAGAATTGGAAAATTATTCTGTTTTCCGTGGGTTTCAGCATCTTCTTCCGAAATGAAGAAGAGTTTCATGACATTGTCGTAATATTCTGTGTTTCAAATAGTTATCAGACAATTCTGCCAATATAATTTATTTAAAATTCCGTTATCATTTACGGAAAGTCAGGTGGGGCAGATCAAGTAAAAGTGTTCAAGGTAATATAGTGATTTCATTTCACTAAAACACAATGCTTTTCGCAGAACGTATTCAAGAATACAGAAGGCACAGTCCTTGGATAAAGTTCCTTTTTATAGCAATTAGCTTATTTTTTCTTGAATTAAGTGATGAAAATAGCGGGCGAATTTAATTGATTGAAAAAAAAAATTCACTATGATAAATGGTTTAATTGAGAATTTTTGTACGTTTTAAATCCCTTCACCTTCACCCCAGAGATTTCAACACAAGATGAATGATATTCTGCCTGATCATACTTTTGAATTTCAACCTGTTCGGAATTATTTATAAAAGGTTTCGGAAACATTTTTTTTTCATCCCGTCGACCACTTAACCTTGATTGCAAAAGGTTGAAATTTTGATACGAGGTGTAAAATCAGTAACTTAACGATGGTTCAAAATTTCAACCCATTCGGAATTTTTTATCCAGAGTTATGGAAAGAAAACTCCCTTCACCGCTTAGCCTTCACCCTAGAGGTTTGAAATTTCAACACAAGATGGATAAATACCAACTCAACCATCCTTAAAAATTTCAACCAGTTCGGAGTTCGGAGAGAGTTGAAATTTCAACACAAATGAATGAATAATTATTTTCTTAAACATGCTCTGAAATTTCAACCCATTCGAAATTTTTCATCCGGAGTTATGAGAAAAAAATTTTTCTCGACCCCTCCACCGCTTGGCCTTCATCTCAAGGGTTGAAATTTCAACACAACATAGATAATTGTATGCTCAACCATCCTTCAAAATTTCAACCCATTCGGAATTTTTTATCCGAAGTTATGAAAAAAAAACTTTCTCAACCCCTCCACCCTTTAGACTTCACCCCAGAGGGTTAAAATTTTAACACAAGATAGATAATTCTATGCTCAACCATTCCTTAAAATTTCAACCCATTCGGAATTTTTTATTCGTAGTTATGAGAAAAAAGCTGTTTTTGCTCTCTTCACTGCTTAGCCTTCACCCCAGAGGGTTGAAATTTCAACACAACATAGATAATTGTATGCTCAACCATCCTTCAAAATTTCAACCCATTCGGAATTTTTTATCCGAAGTTATGAAAAAAAATTTCTCAACCCCTCCACCCTTTAGACTTCACCCCAGAGGGTTAAAATTTTAACACAAGATAGATAATTCTATGCTTAACCATTCCTTAAAATTTCAACCCATTCGGAATTTTTTATCCGTAGTTATGAGAAAAAAGCTGTTTTTGCTCTCTCCACCGCTTAGCCTTCACCCCAGAGGATTGAAATTTCAACACAAGATAGATAATTCTATGCTTAACCATTCCTTAAAATTTCAACCCATTCGGAATTTTTTATCCGTAGTTATGAGAAAAAAGCTGTTTTTGCACTCTTCACTGCTTAGCCTTCACCCCAGAGGATTGAAATTTCAACACAACATAGATAATTGTATGCTCAACCATCCTTCAAAATTTCAACCCATTCGGAATTTTTTATCCGAAGTTATGAAAAAAAAACTTTCTCAACCCCTCCACCCTTTAGACTTCACCCCAGAGGGTTAAAATTTTAACACAAGATAGATAATTCTATGCTTAACCATTCCTTAAAATTTCAACCCATTCGGATTTTTTTTATCCGTAGTTATGAGAAAAAGCTGTTTTTGCTCTCTTCACTGCTTAGCCTTCACCCCAGAGGGTTGAAATTTCAACACAACATAGATAATTGTATGCTCAACCATCCTTCAAAATTTCAACCCATTCGGAATTTTTTATCCGAAGTTATGAAAAAAAAACTTTCTCAACCCCTCCACCCTTTAGACTTCACCCCAGAGGGTTAAAATTTTAACACAAGATAGATAATTCTATGCTTAACCATTCCTTAAAATTTCAACCCATTCGTAATTTTTTATCCGTAGTTATGAGAAAAAAGCTGTTTTTGCTCTCTCCACCGCTTAGCCTTCACCCCAGAGGATTGAAATTTCAACACAAGATAGATAACTGTATGCCTAACCATTCCCTGAAATTTCAATCCATTCGGAATTTTTTATCCGAAGTTATTAGGATAAAACTTTCTTACCCCCTTCAGTGCTTAGCCTTCATCCCAGAGGGTTGAAATTTTTATACAAGATCTATAATTATTTACTTAACCATCCCTAAAAATTTCAATCAGTTCGGAATTATTTATCCAGAGTAATCAGAAAAAAAGCCTTTTTTACCCCCTCCCCTCCTAAGACTCTCCTCCAGAGGGTTGAAAATTTTTTTGGTATCCTATTTTTTGTCTCAAACAATAAAAGCAAAAATTTTCTTTGCCGCTAATTATTTCGTTGCCCTGGCTTCATTGACTGGACCAATAGTCACCATTGAACGGGATAAATCTGAGTAATATTTTCACCCACTTTGCTGTCCAGAAAAGGTTATCCTTGTATCCTATTCTTCCAAAACCCGTCATTTCTGGTATAGTGCAAACTAAGATCCATCTAAATCCCTCTTGGGTAAGTGAATTATTCATTTTATTATTCAAGATTTTTCTTCGTTCGGTGTTCGCATAAAATTTTCACCTGAAATCGATCGCCTAATTCATTGGCGGCTGATTATTGGTGCCGAAACCCGGAAACAATCTCTTTAATTCAGTTTAGTCGTCATCAAATTCATCTGATTATTATTTCATGAATTTAGAAAATAATTCCAGTTCATTCGCGGCCTAATAATTATTCAATTCCTTGAATAAATCGACAAGAACTATTGTTATATTGCACATCTGTTTTCTTTCCTTTTTACTTTTAAATTATCGCATATCATCTGAAATTGTTGTCGCTTTCGAATACATCTGTTCGTTTTCATTTAAATCAATCGGTAATCCATCTGTTTTACTACAGACGAATAAAATAATTCGTTCTTTACATACCGGGGATTATCAAAAGGTTAAAATGCCGTCGATGGACAAGTTGAAATCCTTTATGGCGGAATCAATTATCAAAGGGGAAAACCCATTCTCTGCGGCATCTACACTGCTCCGCTTAGTTAAGGGTCTGACTAACGAGGTCGATGTTGCCAATATGTGCCTTGAGGAGTTGATCAGGGTGGAAAGATCTTTCAAAGAGGCTTATGAATTGATAATCAAACTCAACTCTCAGTTGGATGAGTCGGAAGAGACGAGTGTCCTTCGAAGTTTGCGGCATTTTTCGAAATTGGCCTGCATGTGTGTGCCGCCCATAGCTCTGTAACAGCATCTCCTTCTGTTGAGGCGTCATCTTCTTCATCGGTTGATTTTCCTATTCCTCAGGTTGAGCTTCCTAGCTTCTATGGTAGAACGGAGGATTGGCCTGGGTTTATAGTCTTATTCGATGTCCTCATACACCAAAATAATTCCCTAGCGCCTGTTCAAAAATTTCATCTTTTAAGGTCTGCTATTTCCGGTGAAGCAGCTTTGTCATCTCCAGGTTCGAATTGAATTCGACATATTACTCTTTGGCATATAAGGCCCTTCAATCCCGTTACCAAAGTCTTTGTCGGCTAGCAGATCTTTATATGAACCAGATTTCGGATTCACGACCAGCATCGGTGTAGTCTTTGACACAGCTTAAAAAATTCATGACCACGCATCAGAATGCCATCAAGGCGTTGCCCATATCAGATCTGGCTGATTACCTTCTCTTTTCTCTTGCTTTGCGCAACCTCGACGTTGTTCGAAGGACAAGGA
Organism: Micraspis discolor; assembly: GCA_030674115.1. NCBI lineage: Eukaryota > Metazoa > Arthropoda > Insecta > Coleoptera > Coccinellidae > Micraspis > Micraspis discolor. The sequence continues at coordinate 249,943 of JARTUT010000909.1, forward strand.
TGGCTTCCACACTCTCGCCCAATTGCTAGAGTTTACCAACCGACAATTGCGGGTGATAGAAAGCATTTCTACCACCTCGTCCCGTACGTCTCTTCCAGTGAGGTCGACGAGATCTCAATCACAAACGAACCCAGCATCTGTTCTTTCATTGCCTTTGTCTCCATCCTCAGGTCAATCCTCTCACCGTCCTGCTTACTCTAGCATACATTCATCTACGTCGTCTAGGCCTTAGTTAATGTGTGTGTTCTGCGGAGCAAACCATTCTATTCGTCAGTGCCGTGACTTCTACGCCATGGACATCCATAAGCAGCGAGGATTCGTGGATGAGAATCGATTATGCAGAAATTGCATGTGCTCTATCCATATTACTGCCGCTTGCGGTTCAGATCAACCTCGCATCTACTGTCACTGCATTCACTTCTGCTTCCTGGACGGAAGAGCAACCTTCTTCGACAGACTACCGTCTGTCCGATGAGATCCTCCCTTTCTGGTCATATAGGCCTACGTTATTGATAGTCATATAGATCCCCTTCCTGTCCGGGTGTTTAATGGACGTTGGCCTGAGTTTAAGCATCTCAGTTTGGCTGATCCACTATTTTATCTCCCTCGTACCATAGGGATGTTGATTGGCTCTGATGTGCTCCCTTATCTGATTGGCACCTTGTGTCCATCGTCTGAACTTCCAGGCGTATTGTCTACAACCTTAGGTTGGGTCCTCTATGGGCCGTTTGCTTGCCATCGTAAGAAGACCAAACACGTTTCCTTCTCACCTGATACCATCAGTAGTCTCGGTCGAAGTACTTCGTATAACCATCAGGAATTATCTTCAAATACCTCTTTATTGTGTTCAGCAGGGTCATCATCTGCTGCGTTGACCATATGTGATTCGTCTGATAGGAGCGAGTCTTGTGGTGTTTCTCCACAGCCATTACCATCTAATATGCCTAGTCTTCGTGTTGGCTTTGATCTTTCAACTCTCTCTTCAAGTTCCTCGCAACAATCGGATATGGAACTTGTCAACATCATTCGGCATTTTTGGGAACTTGATAAAGTGCCTGACGTGCTTCCCTAGTCACGTGCCGGAAAAGAATGTAACTCGTGATTCCACCGGTCGATACACTGTTGGTCTACCTTTGTCATCTCATGGTCTGGGCACTTCCATCACTGTGGCGACTAAGCAGTCTATTCGTCTGGAGCATAGGCTAGGTAACAACGCTGACCTTCACATCACCTATCATAAGTTCATGCAGGATTATCTCGATAGTGGTCACATGGAATTGATGCCCGAGGCATCTGACAGTCCTCAATATGAACCCTATTATATTCCTCATCGCCCTGTACATCGTCCAGATGATCCTCCTTGTAAAATTCGAATGGTTTTCAACGCCTCTTGCACATGCGCTAATGGCAAATCCGTCAACAATCCTCTTCTCATCGGTCCGAAGTTGCAAGCTGACATCTCTACTTTGCTGCTTCGTTTTCGACTGCATCGGTATGTTTTTAATGCTGATATTAAACAGATATACCGGCAGATTCAGATACGCTCTGATCAAAGGGATTATCAACGTATAGTATGTCACCTATAAAGTTTCTGCTGCTCCCTATTTAGCTGCTGCAAGCCAGGTCTTGCTGAATGAGATTTATGTCGATGACATCTTAACAGGCTGCTCTTCTGAGTCAGGGGCTCTTGAATTACGACAGCAAGTCTAGGCTTAGGTCATGGTGGGCGGTTTTGAGCTACAAAAATGGGTTACAAATCATCTTCCTCTGCTCGAGTCTTCCTGTATGGATCCCCTTCTTCTAGATCGTGAACCAAGTCTCAAGATTCTGGTACTTGGATGGAACCCTGCATCTGATCACTTCTTCTATTCTGTCCGGTTGACTCAAAAGCCGTCACCAAACGAACTGTACTGAGTCAGATGGCCAGATTATTCCTCACCGCTCCCCCTGATCAGGAAGTCAGTTCGGTATCAACAAATCGTCTGTTTCGATGGCAATTGTTTCAAAGACTTCAGCAAGACTTTTGGAAGCGCTGGCATCACAAGTACTTGTATACCTTGCAGTAACTCATAAAAGGTTGCATCCATCTACTCCTGTCCTTCCGGGTACCATCGTCATCATTCGAGATGATAAGCACCCTCCTCTCAAGTGGTCTATATAGGCCGTATATCATCAGTCATTCTAGGAGCTGATTCCACAGCTCGTGTAGCCGATGCTATTGCTTCTGGGACAATTCGACGACCAGTAGCCAAATTATGTCCCCTTCATACTCAGTAGGATTTTTCAGACTTCTTGTGTGTTCACTCCCTCTGATTCATCTAACTGAAGGGACACTTCAGGGCGGGCGGCATGTTAGGTCGTGAGCTGTGTGGATGTCCGGATTTGTTTCAATCCGAGTTCAATTCATTTATTCGTATTAATTTTCGGCAATATTCTTGCGGATATATTTTGAGTTGCCTACCTCCCGGCACTGGTGCGCGGTTGGCGATCGCGTGAACTAAAATCAATCGATATATGATCTCACGAGTGACAACAAGCGAAAAAGAACGATATTTAAATCAAAATCTTCTAAACTTACATAAACGTTTTATTTGCCCTAATCCTCTGTTTTTCGTGCCAAAGGCACATAGTGAACTTTGGACGGTATAAATCTGAGTGATATTTTCACCCGCTTTGCTGTCCAGAAAAGGTTATCCTTGTATCCCATTCCTTCAAAACCCGTCATTTCTGGTGTAGTGCAAACTATGATCCATCTAAAGCCCCTTTGGGTAAGTGCATTATTCATTTTATTATTCAAGATTTTTCTTCGTTCGGTGTTCGCATGAAATTTTGACCTGAAATCGATCGCCTAATTCATTGGCGGCTGAGTAGTAGTGCTTTCCTACATATTTTTGGCGCTCTTGTTCACCCGAACAGAGTGCCTATCATTTTGCCCGAATGTCTGTAATTTTGGAATATCGAGCCGAAAATGGTCTCAATCGATTGGGTTTGACTCCCCGATGAAGAATCCGTGGCGAAAGTTGAGTCTGTCCGGCCGGCCGTCCGACCGTATCCTCTCTAGTATCCAAAAGGAATCAGCTAGAGTTTTCATATTTTCAGAATAGGTTAATTGTTCAAATATCTCGGTCAAGTTCGTTATTGGGCCAAATCCGTCAGATGGTTTAGTAGTTATGAGCACCTGAAATTTTGTTTCCTCAATAACTACTAGAATATCCATCCGATCAAGTTGATACTTGACATATTGTTGGGGAAGGCTGCAACAAAACAGCTCGCAAAATTTCGCAGAAATCGTCACGCTAGAAAATTTTTAAAAAATTCCCAAAAAAAATTTTCAATCCTCACTATCTCATAAGATAATTTTCGGATTTCAATAAGAATTCGGAAATATATTGAGGTGATCGATATCTTACTTAGCCTCAAATTTCATTGTCGTAGCTCTTTTCCATCAAAAGATATGATCATTTTTTCCATTTACTCAAGAGAAAAGAGAAATGACATACGTCCCGATGATTTTCTTTGAAGTATGGCCATCACAGATCGATATTCGAATGACAAATGCCGGCGGGCTCATTAATCAGTGCCAGTTGGCGTAATATTCATCAAAATTTTTCATAACTGGAAATCACAGAGATAGAATTCAATATCGATGGCTGAAATAATATACGTTGTGAAAATTCAGAAAAGCACTGACGTCAGTTTTTAGGAAAAGGGAATTATAGCTTCGAACAAAACTTGGGAAAAATTATGAATAGTTATTTTTAATTTGAGATATAGGTTTGTTCATTCATTAGGCGTTCATATTTGCATCACATTTTTCCATAGTACGAGAAAAGACTATTGTTCACATGATCAGAGTGCTCATAGATTTGTTATGGTTTGAATATTTACTCGCAAGTAGCTAATTTTTTAAACTAACCTATTAACTTGAAATTTTATTATGATCTTCAATTGTCTCAGCTTGGATCTTGAGCGGAACTTAAAAAATATACTTTTTAAGCGAGACATATTACTTGAAGACAATTAAAAAATTCCTGCACTCCCAGTCCTTCAAGCCGGGGGGAAACTGTTGGGTCTGGGGTCCGGGGCATTTTGCCAGCCTTGCCACCCTATTGTTACGCCACTGCTTAATGGTCAGATAAGTAGTGCTCGTTGAAAAAATGACCCATACACATCTATGTACTCGAAGTAGAGGCGAACCCATAATAGTTGTTCTAATTCTTCATTACCAGATCGACTTGGCATAATTGATCTCAATGCGCAAGTCAGCAAGAACAATGTCAGAACATAGGCCTGAATCATTAAGACTATTCCGAGTATACGGTATAGTTATATGGTAGTTGACGTAACAAAACAAAGGAGAAAAAGAAAGAAAGCAAAGATATACATATACATATACATAAACTAGCTGACCCGACAGACTTCGTCCTGTCAAAAAGATTTGTAATGTGGCAGTTTTTGTGCCTACGTATTTAAAAAAATTCTCCTGAACAGAACCGTCACCCTGGTGATAGGACGAATAAAAAATAATTAAATAAAACATATATAAGGATTTAAAAGTAAGTAATCGCTTTATTGTTAATCATGTGAATCATAATTATTAATATTATCATTGTAGTGCTTTGTGGTATACGATGTTTTTTGTTTGATTACCTGGCGCATAGATAAACTAATCTGATGGTTTTCCAACACGGAAACAGGCAACATACAATTGACCATGTGAGAAACATGGGTTTTCTAGATTAACACCACAAACACTTAATGATTGCCCCTGGGACTTGTTTATAGTCATAGCAAGAGCAAGCAGCACTGGAAACTGTAGTCGTTTAAACTCAAATGGCACATCAGTCGGAATCATTGGGATGCGCGGTATGAGAACATCTTCTCCTTTATACTTTCTTTTGAGTATAGTTGCTTCTATCACATTGTTTAGTAATTTTTTTTTATCGCTAAACGTGTACCGTTGCAACGACGCAGTTGCTTGATATTTCGCAACATTATAACCACCGATCCAACCTTTAATTGAAGATTGTGAGGTGGCAATCCTGGCAAATCCAGCGAGTTCAAAAATTCCGGTGGATAGTTGACTACATCATCTTGATTAGTAGCCGAATCAACTGATTTATACATATATCCTCAATTCGTCTGGAATTTGTTCTTGAGTTTTGAAATTTAATTCATTTAGATCTATGTTTTTTGCAGCCAGTATAGCTCGTTCGCTCAACCAATCATGGTTTCTGTAATTTTGAGAAACATCTGGAAAGACCTTCTGAATAAGTTCATCTTTTGATCTAGTTAACTGACAAAAACTTTGAGAAAAGTTAATGCAGCCAGTCAACATTTCTATAGGAAATTTGCCATTACCAATGTCAATGTGTTGTTTAGAGAATATGTTTCCAGATTGGTCATTTTGCAACTCGACACGCATATTTTTGCTTAAATGAAGTACTTCGACATGTTTCCACAAATTGTAGGACTTTAGACATGCATTGAGTTCATCAGCTGGCGTTGATCGTGGAATCACTGGCAATGTTTGACGAAAATCTCCTGCTAATAAAATCATTGCACCACCAAATCGGTCATTTTTGCTCCGTAGATCTTTTTTTTTCACGTTCATCTCCATCGTCACGTTCTTGTGCAGTACGATTAGATCGGTAATTAGCTTGGTTTGTAGCATTTCTGGTTCTTTTACCTGATTCTTCACTAATCAGGAACTAAACAAACACTAACTAACTAAACACTCTGCACAAAACACGATATACGAATTTGTTTCGTGTATCAGTTGACGAAAGCAAACTCAGAAGATTAGGTAACAGACAACTTTTTTTTTTTCAAATTTGATATGACTTGAAGTCAAATCCTTTCAAGCCGTACGAATTGTTTAATTTGTTTAAAATTTGAATATTAAAAATAATAAAACACTGTTGGCAACGCGATTTTTGTTTGACTGATGAAATGACTTGGAAACTGATGCATTTTATCTCGCGTGCCGAAACTAATACAAAAGAAACGCGAGTTTCGGAACGCGACATTAAACTCCTCCAACTATGTATTCTGTGCTCCAACGCACACACGCACATTGTTTTGATAGATATAATGTAATAAAGCTTGATTTTTTCTTGTATGGGAAAATCATTCTTCATTTTAAGTATTTCGATTATTTTATATATTTTCCGTTCCCCTGTATACGCCTTATGATTCAAAGTCGTTGTTTCAGAGTTTTTCGTTGAGAAAAAAAAGGCATAAAAACATAAATTTCTCTTCGCTAGAATCCGATAAATCTGTTTTTACGCGATAAACCGAAATCGAAGATGATTTTAGGTGGCAAACACCACGTCTGTATGTGTCCGTTTCATCTCCCCCCGGGAGAGTATAAAAGGCCGTGTTGCCCCCGGTAATAGATTCATTCAGATTATTTTTATCAAAGAGCGTGGTAGATTTAGTGATTATAGTTCTGAATTCGATTAAGATATGTGGTAGATTGTAGATAGATAATTTTATTCAGATTTCAGTTTTTAGTTTAGAGTCAGTATTCACAGTAGTTTATTTTATTTTTAGTATTCAGTATTAGCGATTTTAGTTCATTTCATCAGTGCACAGAGTGTGGTTTTGCCGGACGTCAGTATCCCAAGCGACGAAAGAAAAGAAAAAGTGAGTAAACGATAACCCCATTGCCGAAACCCCTTTATTTCAATTTAATCGAAATCGCCTATTTTTCCGAGTTCGATTTCATTCCTTCTACAGGAATTCTGTAGTCTTCCTGTCCACGTGGGCAGTTAGCAACCCTGCGTCTGTAGATAATAATTATTCTTAGCTCCTCTCGCGAGCCAATAGAATTTTTATTCAGATTACCGTCAATCACAATTTCTTGCGTCCTATTTCCAAGAAAGTAGCGTTCGCAGCCAGATTGATTTAGAATTAGGTCATTTTTGTGCATTTCACTTGTAATTGTTAATGTCCTTAGAAAGTGTTATTTTCACAAGTATAACTGAATTCTTGCATTCTGTTTAAATTTTTACAGTTGATTACCGAATTAATTTATTTTCACCTTTCATGCTGTCAGTTTAAATTTGTTATTTTGCTGAAATATAGTTGATTCCTTACGTTATTTGTATTCAACATACCGAGGTGATTTTCTGTACCTATATAACGAATTAATTTATTTTCACCTTTCATACTGTCAGTTTAAATCTGTTATTTTGCTGAAATATAGTAGATTCCTTAAGTCATTTGTATTCAACATACCGAGGTGATTTTCTGTACCTATTTACCGAATTAATTTATTTTCACCTTTCATACTGTCAGTTTAAATCTGTTAATTTGCTGAAATATTGACGATTCCTTACGTTATTTGTATTCAACATATCGAGGTGATTTTCTGTACCTGTATACCGAATTAATATATTTTCACTTTTCATACTGTCAGTTTAAATCTATTATTTTGTTGAAATATAGCTGATTACTTACGTTATTTTTATTCAACATACCGAGGGAATTTTCTGTACATATATTCCGAATAAATTATATCAAATTGTTGCCTATTTGATTGCTCAAATTATCGCTAATAACTTAAATAACACCGAACTCTGTCTTCGACTGACTAGAAGCTACCTTGGTAGGTTTGCTATTCTCCCTGATAAGCAAAGAATAGCTGGCGCATGAAAAATATATAATACAGGTGAGAAAAGCGCGTTACAAAAATGGCGCCCGAGCAATGACATTCAACTAGGGCATAGAGAGAGCTGTGAACGTTACTTTCAATTAAATTATTTGCCGTGATATATATTTTTTTTCTTACCGGTTTGCAAATTTTTGGCAGGAATATTGAACTGTTTATTTCAACTGGAAGTTGACCTATTTCTTGTGTTCAGATTATTTTTTTTCTCTCCTTTTCTGATACAGGGTAAGCGATAGAGTTTTTAGCTACCCATTTCATATTACTGCTGTATTACTGGATTATTTCCCTTTTTGAAAGGTAGAAAGTAATGGAAAATTTTTGAGTTAACAGGGAGATAGTAAAGAAATAATTTCTTTATTTTACGTAACTTAATTTCCGACTGTCTGTGCTATTTAAATTTTCTCGCTATTGAACTTATTCCAATTCAACCGTTGTAAATGAAGACTATAACTTACCTTTTAAGGGGGGACCAGTGATTGAAAATTGTATTATAAATAAAGTAGAATTTCTGAGTTTTTCTTTTGTGGTAAATTTATTTTGTTGGCGTTTGCGAGACTGCAGGTGAGATCGCCGGAAGTAAAACCGTGAGTAATATTGCTATTTTGAGTGAATTTTTCCGATAGTGAAGTCTGTAAGAATACCCAACCTGGAACATTTTTTTTTAGACTAGTGAATAGAATTTTTACAGTTTAGGCTATTCTGTTTTGTTTTTATATTACTTCGTAGAAATTTTCAACCGCTGTCAAACTTTGAGTGATACCGGGTGATTGATAAATAATTTTTTTTTTGTTTAGATTAAACTACTGTAGGACTTAAAATTTTCATTGATACCGGGTGTCTCTGTTGATTTCTTAAATTTTTATTTTTTTTCTTTTTCATTTTTGACTGAAATTCTTGAACGGGAACAGGACTTTAGATTTGAAGTGTTGTAGGTTGGTTGATTTTTTTTTTTATATAGTTTGAACTGTCATTGAACTTCAATTTGGCAATTTATACTGTTTCATGAATTTTCATCTGTTGAATCATAGACTCTTACAGTGATTTGATACTTGAATAATTGCGACTTAAGTATTTTGATTCTGCCTGCTAAATTTCATTTTTGACTTTACTCTGTTTAGATATTTATATTAACTAATCGAGACTTTACTATAGGAATTTTGTTTTTGTGTTTTTTTCATTATAGCCTATAACTGTCCTTATAAATTTTCCCTGACTGAAGTATAAGTGGTTGAAGTTTGGGTGTTTCTATTTTCGGGTTCATATTTACTCTCGGATAGACATAGTGTATATAGTGCGGACCTGGTATCGGAAGTAAGAAAATAGATAGGATAATAAACAGTTCGTGGAATTTGATTAGCTGGTGACTTAGTCGGTTATTAACAAATAAGAGGACAAACACCATGGATGTGAATCGGCTATTAAGTGACGAGTTAACATACGAGCTTCGGCTGAGGGGACAACAAATACCCGAACCATGTACGGTTATGATGAAGAGAAACTTGTTGCGAAAAGCCCTCCGGAACGAAGCACCGATCCAACCCTCAGCCTCAACCGTGATTGAACCCGCTCTTCACATCGAGATATGCAAGAATAAACTGACAGATTTGGTGGAGGCTATCCAGAGTTTCGATCGCCGCAATGCAGACAATGAGTTTGCACGGATTTCTACCCGTTTGATACACATACAACACCGGTTAACTTTTATTCACACTGATGATAGTACACTACAAACACTGGTAGAACAAATGAAGGCATCTACTACAAAGATCAGAAGAACGCTGATGGATATGCAGATGTTGGGTCGCAACGAGCCACCCTTTAGCCTGAGCACTGGGTCATTATTGGATGTTGAGGTTCCAAGATTACTCAGGACGTGTCCTATTCAGCCCGAACGGGTGGCCACGGAGGAACCTTTCGAGACGGATCTGGCTGAGGATGTAGATCCTCTTAGAGCTGAGACTGATCAGATGACAACAGGACCTGAAAACAATGACATGTTAGATATGGTTATGGAGGATGCTAGGAGAATATGTCATGCACTGTTACAACAAATGTCAACGTTCAGTATTCCTCGTGGGCGACAGGAGCAACCCCAATATACCGGATTGAGACCGGACCCCTGGGCAAGCTCCACTCGACGAGTATCATTTCCATTCATTGGGCCGGAGGGAGACTCCCTCGAGACACCACCTCGGAGCTTGACTCGTCCAGAGAAAACTACCCAACCGCTACAACCTGCAACAGTACCCCTGCATAAGTGGTCAATCTCGTTTGACGGAACCACTAGTGTGACCGATTTCATAGATGAAGTGGAGCGGCTAGCAGAGTCACGGAAGACATCCTTAGACCAAGTTTTTAGTTCTGTGTATGAACTTCTCCGGAAGGATGCCTGAGATTGGTTTATTCCCCGACGAGGAACATCTCAGGACTGGGAGGATTTTAAGCTCAAGCTGAAGGAAGCATTCCTGCCAATAAATTATGATGAGAATTTACTGGAGGAGATAAAAAGGAGAATGCAGGGCGCTGATGAAAAGTTACTGCTCTACGTAACCCGGATGGAGAACTTGTTTCAGAAATTGACAACGAATCGGCCAACTGAAAATGAACAGGTCAGGCTAATAAAGCAGAGATTGTTACCGTCTCTATAACTAGCCTTGACATTCCAGGAAACTAAAACCTATGAAGAACTTTTAAAGAAGGGAAAAGTTTTTGAACTGGTGCAGTGGCAGATGGGACTGTATACAAAGCCACCTTCCGGACCAGGACTCATCGATGAACCGCATCTGACATATCACGCTCCAACACAGAACCGTCCTCAAACTGCTTATCAGGTGGATATCGGGGATACATCTGAATCAACCCCTCAGTCAGACTAGATCAGCCCTTAGAGCATCAGACAACCAGACTGCTGTATCATCGAAAAGGGTTTCCTTTGGAACACAGTGTTTCCGCTGCGGAGGCTATGGACACATGCGCCGGGAGTGTCATAGACCCTGAAAACTATTTTGCTCTCGATGCAAGAAAGAAGGTGTTCTCTTCCGAGAGTGTCCGTGTTCGGAAAATTGAAGAGAGATATGGAAATGGAGTCAGCCATGTCTCCCGGGACATTGACTCCACGCACGCCAACCAATATACATGACCGCCGTCCAATAGTTGAAATTTTTGTGGCTGGAAAACCCAACCGAGCCCTGCTAAACACTGGAGCCACAAAAAGTTTCTGCGGGAAAGAGGCAACTGAAAATCTGGAAGAACACGGGATTCGAGGAGAATCGGTCAGGAACAGTTATGCGAGGATGGCCGATGGAAAGACTACTGTCACGCCCACAAGCTACACTACCGGAATCAGAATTGGCGATTATATCCTGCCTGATGTGGAGTTCCTTTTGGTGACCGATTTGGCCGTGGACATTATTCTGGGAATGGACATTCTTTCACGATACGGGTTCTCCATCAACCTCAGAACCTCTGAGTGTTTTCTGGAGGGCAGGTCCATTGCTCGACCTGTACTTCCACAAGCCAACCCCCCTAAAGTCGCCGATAGTCAATCCCGGAACCCATCAACCTCATTGGATTCAGTGTACCTGACCGAGGTAAAAATCTGCTGTAAATGGTACAACAGAAAGCTACGAGAGGTGCTAAGAGAACCAGAAAACTTTCCTGATTACTGTGTTAAGGAAGGGAAACTGTACGGTCATTTCTGGGACTCTTCAGATTTCCATGAAGATGGATCAGGGCAACCCTGGAAGCTTTGTATGCCCACTGAAAAACGGCAGGAGGTTCTGGAAGAAAACCACGACTCTGAATACGCCGGACATCTGGGGATCTCCAAGACTATTTCCAAAATCGTCAGGAATTATTACTGGCCAGACATGTTCCGAGATGTAGCGAAATATGTCAGAGGCTGCTCATCATGTCAGCGTTACAAGGTCTCCCAGTAGAAAACCCCGGGTAAAATGCAACCGCATAGAATGGTGGATGCACCACTTAAGGAAGTTTCCACTGACGTGGTAGGACCTTTGCCACGATCCAAGAAAGGAAACGCCTACATTCTGGTGATGCAAGACAGATTTACCAAGTGGGTAGAATGCCGTCCGTTACGGAAAGCGACCGCAAAAACCGTATATTCAGCCCTGTATGAACAAATAATATTGCGGTATGGATGCCCAAAAGTGGTAATATCCGATAACGGTGTACAGTACGATAGCCACCTGTTCAAGAATAGTCTTCAGGAATTGAACATAGCCCATCGTTTCACTCCCCCATATACCCCTCAGTGTAACCCTGTCGAAAGAGTCAACCGAACACTGAAGACCATGATAGCTCAGTTTTGCGAGACCGATCAGAGAAATTGGAATGAAAATATTGGGGAACTGACTTTTGCTCTCAATACTGCCAGACATTAGTCTACCGGCTTCTCACCGGCTTACCTTAACTATGGCAGAGAGTTGGAAGTCCCCAAAGCCATATATGGCATGGACGTGCAAGATACAGATGATGAACAGAGCCAACAGAACCCGAGGAAAAGAAAAGTAAGGATTACTCACCGAACGGACCAGATCCGGCATCTCCACGAAGCCCATGAGTTTGTTCGTACCAGGCTGTACCGTGCGTTCGACCAACAGGCACGCCACTATAATCTTCGCCAGAGGGAGGCTCGCTTTTATGTGGGAGATAGCTTTTTGCGCCGTGACCGTCCCTTGTCTGCTGCCGTAGACGGTTTTGCTGCAAAATTGGCCCCAAAATATGTTGGTCCATGTACCGTAATCAAAGTAATCTCCCCCGTAGTTTATGACCTGAAAGGTGAAAACGGTAAGATAGTCAGAAACATACATGTTAAAGACTTTAAACCATTTCATGCACAGGTTAATCAGTCTAATTTACCGAAACCGTGAAGAAGACGAAATTTTTCTGTCATAGATAGCACCGTTCAACCAAGGAAAAGAATCACTCTGTAGAACGCTACTTGAACCGAACACCTGAAATTTAGTCCTTGTTTATCTGTCAATGTTCTTACCCTAGTTTCTGCTTGTCGACAGGTAACCGTACCATAGTGATTCAAAATGACAGAAGTCTACACTACCGGCTGATTGAGTAACCGAAATTTTCCTGTCATGATCAGAACCGTTCAGAGGAGAAAAATAGAATTTTGTTTTTTTTTGTAATTTCACATAGCCCTTCCATCATTTAATTAGGATGGAAACTTTTTATTCAGTAAAAATTCTATTTTCTTTCTCTACTCCGTTCACCGCCTAGAGAATCTGGGGTCTGCAATGTTTTACATCTCTGCTTTAAACATTTCACTTTCATACAAGAAGATATTTTGTTTTTCAATACCGTAAGTAACTGTAATTTTCTTTTTGCCATGTTTTCAACAAAAAGGAAAATAGAAAATTCACGACTATCCTATCCTCAAGTTGGAATAGCTACTGGTTAGCTGGAAGTTCTATTTTTCTCACTTCCGTTTATTTTGCAGTTAAAGTTATATTACCTTGTTCATTCTCAATTAAAATTTTATTCTGCAGTCAACAATGACATTCAACCTTAATTAATTTTTCTTTAGTGCCGGCCATTTTCCCTGTCACATTTTAGTTCCGTTTAGCTAAGAGAAAATCAGAATTTTATTTTAGTTTTGGATTTTGGATACAAAATTATTACATTTTTAATTCCGAATAGAAACTGATAAGCTGAAAGTTCTGTTTTTCAAAGTTCTGTTGATTTAGTTAACTAGAAGTGACACTTCAAAATGTTATTTTTGTCAAGATAACAACACTATGCCTTTGTTTTCAATCCGGATAGGACTTGTGGTTCATTTGGAACCCCAAAGTATTCAGTATATTCAGTGATGTGGAATCGGAAGAGAGGTAGAATTTGTTTTTTTGTTGTGACCGATCAAGCTAGGTTCATAGTAACTGTTTCTGTTATTTTATTAAATCAGAATGGAATTAGTTTCATTCTCTGTTTAAAATTCTGCTACTCCGAATGATTCAATAGGGTTTTTTCCCATGAGTTTACTGTTACTTACTTTTGTATTGATGCTGTTAAAGTTGGCCTGCCATATTAGAACAATGTTAATACTTTGTGGATCCCTCCTGGTGCCGATAGTATTTCCTTCCGAGATGGAACACTTCATGGCTACATCACCACCTCAAGTTGTGCCTTTCTACATCAAGCAGCCGGAAATTCATCCAATAGTTCAGAATATGGAATGACTTCAACTACCGTGGCCTACCTACATTCAATCCGATACAACTATCCGATACTGTGTCTACAAGGTTTCATCTGCTATTGAGTGCAAGAAATACACACACTGAATATCTTCGAAAATTTGGCACTGCCAGCCTGTCTCCGAGAACTTGAATACTCACCTGCATAATGGAGATGGTATCCTGTATTATGATAATGGACTCCAATCATTCACCGAGCCACCTACAAACAAGAAACAAGAAGTCTTGGCCCCTTCACTGAATCCAGAATAAACACTCACCTGAATTTTGGAGGTATTCCTGCGATAATCAGTAATGATGGATTACCGATCCTTGATTTTTGGACCCAAGTAGACAGAATACAGTTATTAGCTACCCCTCTACAAACATCATATCCGAAGTATTGGGACACCTGCAGTACACCGAAGAACCTCTATATAATGGAGATGGTTCCAGAGATGCACAAGATTCCAACAACAACTAGAGACCATTATTTCGAAAATTGTCAGCCACAGTAGAAAGTTTTGGACTGTTTATTCAGATCAATTCCACTGTTTTGAAGTCACGGATGGTCGCGCTCACTGGGAACACAGAACCGGAAGTAGCAAGGTCAACGGTCACGGAGACATCGATGCATTTTATAACTTTTGTATGTATCTGGTAATTCAAATGTAATAATGCTATGTTAACTGTGAACCTGGCTGCGGGTGCATTTGCCGATGTGTAGATTCATTCAGGGGCGTAGTTGACGTTGCGAAAATTCGACTTGTATGACAGTTCGAGTTTTCTTTTCGAAGCAAGGGGGGTGTAATGAAGCTTGATTTTTTCTTGTATGGAAAAATCATTCTTCATTTTAAGTATTTCGATTATTTTATATACTTTCCGTTCCCCTGTGTACGCCTTATGATTCGAAGTTGTTGTTTCAGAGATTTTCGGTGAGAAAAAAAAGGCATGAAAACATAAATTTCTCTTCGCTGGAATCCGCTAAATCTGTTTTTACGCGATAAACCGAAATCAAAGATGATTTTAGGCGGCAAACACCACATCTGTATGTGTCCCTTTCATCTTTCCCCGGGAGAGTATAAAAGGCCGTGTTGCCCCCGGTATTAGATTCATTCAGATTATTATTAAAGAGCGTGGTAGATTTAGTGATTATAGTTCCGAATTCGATTAAGATTTGTGGTAGATTGTAGATAGATAATTTTATTCAGACTTTCAGTTTTTAGTTTAGAGTCAGTATTCACAGTAGTTTATTTTATTTTTAGTATTCAGGATTAGCGATTTTAGTTTATTTCATCAGTGCATAGAGTGTGGTTTTGCCGGACGTCAGTATCCCGAGCGATGAAAGAAAAGAAAAAGTGAGTAAACGATAACCCCTTTGCCGAAACCCCTTTATTTCAATTTCATCGAAATCGCCTATTTTTCCGAGTTCGATTTCATTCCTTCTACAGGAATTCTGTAGACTTCCTGTCCACGTGGGCAGTTAGCAACCCTCCGTCTGTAGATAATAATTATTCTTAGCTCCTCTCGCGAGCCAGTAAAATTTTTATTCAGATTACCGTGAATCACAATTTGTTGGGTCCTATTTGCGAGACAGTAGCGTTCGCAGCCAGATTGATTTAGAATCAGGTCATTTTTGTGCATTTCACTTGTAATTTTCAATGTCCTTAGAAAGTGTTATTTTCACAAGTATAACTAAATACTTGCATTCTGTTTGAATTTTTACAGTTGATTACCGAATTAATTTATTTTCACCTTTAATGCTGTCAGTTTGAATTTGTTATTTTGCTGAAATATAGTTGATTCCTTACGTTATTTGTATTCAACATACCGAGGTGATTTTCTGTACCTATATAACGAATTAATTTATTTTCACCTTTCATACTGTCAGTTTAAATCTGTTATTTTGCTGAAATATAGTTGATTCCTTAAGTCATTTGTATTCAACATACCGAGGTGATTTTCTGTACCTATTTACCGAATTAATTTATTTTCACCTTTCATACTGTGAGTTTAAATCTGTTATTTTGCTGAAATATTGACGATTCCTTACGTTATTTGTATTCAACATACCGAGGTGATTTTCTGTACCTGTATACCGAATTAATATATTTTCACTTTCCATACTGTCAGTTTAAATCTATTATTTTGTTGAAATATAGCTGATTACTTACGTTATTTTTATTCAACATACCGAGGGAATTTTCTGTACATATATTCCGAATAAATTATATCAAATTTTTGCCTATTTGAATGCTCAAATTATCGCTAATAACTTAGATAAAACCGAACTCTGTCTTCGACTAGAAGCTACCTTGGTAGGTTGCTATTCTCCCTGATAAGCAAAGAATAGCTGGCGCCCGAAAAGTATATAATACAGGTGAGAAATGGGCGTTACAATGATCTTTGACGTTAGGAACACACCTACATTGCTTAGACAACAGTGAGTGCTTGTAATTTAATATGAACTTTATACCATAGCAATAAAGCTCAAATTGACGTTTTAGTTACAAATCATTTGTATGGGAAAAAGAAAAGGGCTATTTTTAGGGTTTTTTCAGCAATAATTCAAATTTTTCTCGCCGTACAAACCATCCTTGAACTTCAACGAACATTTTAAAAAAAGATTTGGCCAAATTGGTCCAGGCGTTGTTGAGTTATGCGCTTACCAACACATTTAGCGATTCATTTTTAAATTATAGAAGATGAGAACAGAAGACCAATAGTAATTATTCTTGTAAATTTTCTTCATGTAACAGCACATTTTTTATAGAAATAGTATTCAAAGAATGTGGGGAATTCACCTTTAGTGGCACTCATGATATTTCAAAAAACAAATTACTACTATTTTATGAAAATAACAGTTTTTAACGATAAAGGGATTCGAATATGAACAAAGAAATCTTTTTTACGTATGCTTCCGTTATCCGGTCGCCATATTCGGTAGTTTATTTTCACCCCCCTGATGAATACTTCAAAAACGAGTGAAAGCTTATTTAGACTAAAATTTTCCGCTCTACAACTTTTGTTAAATTTTTATCATAATTCTTCTGGTATGCAGAAATTTCAGGAAAACCGCATCTTGTTCTATATTTTCACCAAATTTTAAAATAAGTAGAATGTAGTAGAATAAACAAATAAAAAATTCAACTGAATGTTAATTGTATAAGTATTTGTAATAAATTGCAATTAATGATAAATTACTATCAATATACAATATTTATCAGTTTTGAACAATTGGAATTGTGTTTTTCTCAGATTAGCCACTGAGGAAGATTATGTAAGAAGAAATGTTTATTCAATTATCTATAGTTACTAACAGGTTATTGCACAGTTTTTCTTGATGTGCACCACACAATCCTTAATGTTGTTTGTACATAACAGCATGTTTTAGATAATTCTGTGAATGAAGTTGACTTGTTGTATTTAAAGAGAAGAATGAAAATTAATAACTTTCGAATTATGAGCTAGCTTCTTCACAGTGTACATTTAATTTCTTTATTATTATTTTTACTTTTCGTATTCATTCAAATATTATCACAATCATTTGGGGACCAGCCATTTGTGAGATTCTTGATTCCATGTCCTTCACATCTGTCGAATCTTTTAGCAAATCCAATACTGAACTTCGATTCTGGTCTATTTGCCCGCTCGCCGAATACATGGGCGGCAAATATGTCAGCACAGCCATATATTCCGTCACAGTTGACGTCCTGAAAATAGACAGAAATCACAAAAGATCATGGAAAAACTATTGAATCAAGGATTGAAATAACCCATCAGTATTTATAGTTATTGTGATAATGCCATTCCTTTGTAATGAAATTCTTTTTTGAAGGTTTAAATGGTGGTAGCAGGATCCTAAAACGGGAAAATGATACTATGTCAGTTCGCCGACGTTTCGGAAATATATTTTTCCATCTTCAGGGCTAGTCTAAACAATAGTATCCTACCATTATCCTCTATATAAATAATATAGTTAAAGTTTGAAACGTATATATAGCAGAAACCCAATAATAAATAAAATAAAGGACTTAGTATCTAGCATCCAACATCGAAATAAAACAATCACATTAATATGGATACCATCCCATACTGGCATTGAGGGTAATGAAGCTTGGACTTAGCAACTCGAAATAAAGAACTCCCAACCATCGAAATAAAAAACAGCATATCCAAAAATGAAATGAAAAATATGGCTAAGAGAAAACTCCTTCAAATATGGGAAAATCAGTGGAACTCATCAAATCACAAAATCCGTGAAGTGAAGAAGACCATTAGAAGATGGAGAGTCTCGGGCCGAAATCGACAAGACGAAGTACTGCTAAATCGACTTCGATTGGGCCACTGTCGATTTTCACATGAATACCTTATGGCAAGAACTGAGAAACCCGTTTGTGAAAAGTGCCGGTCGATATTAAGTGTAAGACATATTTTGGTGGAGTGTCCAAACCTTAACAACCTTCGGTCAAAATTTAATATCAAAAAGGACATTAGTGATATTTTAGGCCAACAATGTGATATAGATTCCATTAAGAACTTTTTATCATCCTTAGGTTTATTAAGTAAAATTTAATGTACCAATGTCCCTAATAACTCAAAGCGGTTAATGGGACAATAAATATCAACGTATGTCGACGTATGTCTCTCGAAATCACTATATTGTTTATTTTTCATTGCGGTCTGATAATTTCTTTTCATGTAAAATATATATTTGAGATTTGTAAACTATACTATTTATATAGAGTATAATGGGAGGATACAATTGTTTATCTAGCCCTGAAGATGGAAAAATATATTTCCGAAACGTCGGCGAACTGACATAGTATCATTTTCCCGTTTTTTGATCCTACTACTACCATTTAAACCTTTAAAAATACAATTTTGGATCACCAATTTGAATTAATGAAATTCTTTTGTTTTCAGCTACCACACTTTTGTAGAATCCCGTTATTCATTCGAAAGTTCATATGATAAATTGTTGATTTAAAATTTCCAGCGGTTTAAATGTCATTTTCTTCACCATATTTTTATCTTCGTATGGCAGGATCACGATTAGATATAGTGGTGAAGTAACATGAGTTGGTAAAATAAACTTGAAAATGAATATTCCTCTCTCATAAATTTCTACGAATGGTCAACGGTATGAAACGAACGATGGTCTTTTGCAGTTTGTGGAACTTTATTGCTTGTTACCGAAAGCATTTTTATCGTGAGAGGAAATAATGATAAAAAGCAAAAGTATTTCTAGAAGGACTTTGACAAATTTCAATCTCTCTGGGTTTGATTTCGTGATGAGGAATCCAGGGTCGAACATATGTATGTGTAAAGGTGTGGCCGGCAGTATACTGTTTATCTTCTGGAAGAGTTACAGTTTTCATATTGTCAGAATGATTTAATTGTTCAAATATCTCGGTCAACTACATTATTGAACCAAATCCGTCGAATGGTTCAGAACTTATGAAGATCACATATTTAATGAAGAATAAAGTATTGAAAAAAGATTTTGAAAATTTTTAAGAATTTTTTAGAGTGTCGATTACTGTGATTTTCTGCAAGCCTCTTTGTTACAAATTGATACAAATATCTTTCAAGTCACGACTCCATCCGATGGATATTTTAGTAGTTAAAGAGAAAACTAAATGTCTGCCGGAAACGGGACAAATTAGACTGATAAATGAATATAGGATAAAAAAATTTTTGAAACTTTTTAATAGCTTTGAAACAGGATCAATGAAGTGTAGATGATCTCTGGGATAATTTATTCAGAGTATACAGGTCTATATTTGATTCCGTTTTTCCCTCAACAATAAGAAGGTGAGGAAACATAAGAGGAAATATGTAGACAAGTCTACTCAGGTTGTGAACCTAAATGAACTGATAGACTTTCTCTTCACAGCGTCTCTCTATAACCCGGAATTTTCTTCGACTTATAAATGACTGATAAAATCCTATGACAAAGTTCTTAAAGACAATAAGATAAACTATTTTAAATCCGTGTTTGTAACTCGAACAACAAAAATAAAAGTGTTTGGCAGTTAATAAACAAACTAACACAACGAGAAACAAAAAAAAAAAAACTTCGGAGAATAGAATTGAGTCGGATAATCCCGGGAAATTGGCAGATGCACTAAATAAATATTTCATCAATATCTCCTCACAATCGAAAACAAATTTGACTAGTACTTTGGGCCATACCAAATTCCCTTCTATCTCTCGAAACCCTAAAACAATGAACAGCATGAAAAATATGAGCGCTTCCGAGTAAGACGACATACCAATGTCAATCATCAAGAGATCAATCGGTATCATAGCGCAACCATTATCTCATATCATGTATAGGTCCTTCCAGGAAGGAATTTCCCCGAAATCTCTAAAGATTGCTGTAGTGAAACCAATCCTCAAAGAAGGTAATGTAGAGGATTTCGACAATTATCGGTCTATATCCATGTTAACATCTTTCTCAAAAATATTTGAGACAATATTGGTAAATAGGCTGCTGAACTTTTTTAATAAATGTGGTGTGTTTACAGATCATCAGCATGGGTATTTGAGGTCTAGAAGTACAGAAACAGCTAGTTTTGAATTGACTAGATCAATTGTGCAAGCTTTGGAGATGGGAAAGGTACCCATGGGTCTTTTTGTGGATATATCGAAAGCATTCCACAGTGTAGACCACGAGGAACTTCTTAGGAAGCTAGACATATATGGGGTAAGAAACAACCAACTCAATGTAATAAGAAGATACTTGAAAGGCAGATGCCAAAGGGTATGTTTAGATATCGACGGAGGTCACTTTACATCCTCCGATGAAGAACCAGATGCAGGTGTACCACAGGGAAGAATTCACGGACCGATTTTATTCATTATCTACACCAATAAATTTCCTAAAGGTCTTACTGAGGATGAAGTAGACAACTGACCAGTTTATAGTGGTCAATTAACTGCAGGACAAGATATAGGCCAAATCTCTGGAAGTGATTGTGAGGTGATAATGTATGTGTATGACATCAATTTTCTAATTTTCACAGCAGTCATGTCACTGACATTAAAAATTACTCAACAGAGTCCACAAAATATATACGATTGGTGGTGTCACTTAGTCACCTCCATATTAATTCCAAGAAAACTGAGTGCATTGTTTCTGTCACTTCTCATGCTAAAGTGAACCCACCAGAAGCTGTAAATTTTCGGAGTGACCAGGTTAATATAACCAAAAAACCAAATTTTTGGGCATCACCATGGATAATTGTCTGAACTGGTATGATCAAGTAACATCACTTCGGAGAAGGTTGAATTCGGTTTTCTATACATTTCGTATTTTGGTGTAACAATCTAATATGGATTTTATACGGATAGTTTATTTCGCCAATTTCCAATCGACAATGTCCTACGGAATTGTTGTGTGGGCTAATAGTTCGGATGTGCAGAAAGTTTTTGTTATCCAGAAGAGAGCACTAAGAACTATGTTTGGCTTAACACCCAAAACCTCATGTCGCGGACTGTTCAAAAGCCAGGAAATCTTAACAACCATTGGACTATATATGTTCAAATTTCTGCTTTTAGTAAAAGAGAATAGAAATTATTTCCGTTCATATGAAAATACTAATAGAACAAGACGCATTCATTATTTTATTCCAACAGCTTGTTTCCCCACACTCACACAGAAAAATGTGGAGTATGTGTGCATTAAATTTTTCATTAAGTTACCAAGAAAATACCAAATTATGAATAATTTCAAGAAGCTCAAAATTTCAGTTGAAAAATTTTTGACTGATTTAGAACCATACATATCAACGGAATGTTTTACGGCTGACTTTCAGATCTGGGGGTTCTAATTCACGATTTTGTTTTCAAATGTAAGTTTGGTTATGAAACTAAGAGGTATTATTATTATTATTATACTTCTGCATGACAATGCCCGGCCACATGTTTCCAAGGTCGTGAAAACATACCTGGAAACATTGAAATGGGATATCCTACCCCACCCGCCGGACTCTCCTGACATCGCACCTTCTGATTTCCACCTATTCCGATTTCTAACCCATGACCTCGCCGACCAGCACTTTGTTTTAGATTTCCTGGCGAAGGCTCGGTCCGGACTGGCACGGACAATCGGAGTTAAATTGTACTTGTTCATCAAGTTTCAAAATGCGACGATGTTGACCTTTTGGTTTTGCGCATATGAAGTAATGACGGTCCTACAGATTCATTCTGGCATCAATTTCCAATGCGTTTGAACTGATAATAATAATAATAATAATGATAATGACTTTATTGGATCCAAATTTTTAATACATTTATTCCTAATACAAAAACAATGTACAATCACAGGGCGGAATACAGATTGTGACACGAGGAGCCACTCTCTGCTCTTCCACTCAAACCCTGATTCAAGATCATGCTAGTTCATGTAGTACAATACAAAAGGTTAAAAAACTATGATGAAGAGAAAAAAAGCAATACATTCTGAATTGGCTACAGTGCTATGAAGGAGCGAAAATAAGTGCAGGTAATAGTGCGTCAGTTACTGGACTGACACTGTTCAGATAATAAAAAACCTTTTATTCTCTTGCTGAAGAAAGCTACCGGAAGACTATGCCAGCCATTGGTAATATATTTGTTGTATAGCCTATATATGCTGAAATTGAATGACCTCTCAAAAATACACAAATTATGTTTAGGAGGAGATATGAGGCCCCTTCCTCGAATATTAAGGTTATGGACATCAGATCTAAAAGTAATTTTCCGATGCAAATATGATGGTTTCCGAGATAGCACAACTCCATGATAGCAAACCAGAGCAGACAGCAAGAACCGGTTACATAGATTCAACCATTTGTCCTTCGACAACTTATATGAAATACGCTCGAATTTTCAAATTTCAAAGATGAATCTCAAACAGGAGTTCTGTAGCTTCTGAATGCAGCTGAGAGTATTCTGATCCAGGCACGAGAAAAACACCTGCCAGAAAAAGGTGAAATTAGACTGATCTATAGAATCGCATAGTGATTTCTTCAGTTCAAGCGGAAGTGAGCGGCGATGCGGATAAAGCAATCTTAAAGCATGCATTGATTTTCCTATGCATCCTGAGACATGTTATCTGTAGCGAAAAGAATTATCCATCAACAAACCCAAATAACGTACAGTTTTAACAACAGGAATCTTCTCTGTACCAATAACAAACTCACTACACTCCTCTAACATATCACATACTGATTGATTACCAAAAAAGAATCGCCTTAGATTTACTTCCATTGACAAGCAGGTTATGTTGTTCTGACACCTTTTCAGCATTCAAACTGAAATGAAGTTGTGTATCGTCACAATCAAAATGAACCTCACAAAACTCAAGGTATTTCCAAAATCCATGGGTATAAACTATGAATAACAGAGGACCCAATAGAGAACCCTGGGGCACCCCGCAACGGATGAACAAAGGGTCCGACAAAGAGTCATCAATTTTGACTAGCAGTGTTCTGTGGAAGAGATAACTTTTGAGCAGTAGCACAGCCTCATTTGAAAAGCCCACGAAAGATAAAATAGAATTCAGTAATTGACGACAAATAGAGTCAAAGGCTTTACAATAATCAAGTGATATACGTGCTGGAGAAATTGCAGTTAGCTTTAAATCTCATAGTTGAGAGAAACACCAATAGATGGCGTCAGCGTCAGTTCTCTCATCTATAATTCTATTATTTGCTTTATATTTTTGTACTCCTTTCTTCCTTATTATGAGATATTTTAATATTAATATAATAATTTGTATATTTATGTATAATTTAAGATAAACTTTTTGTCGTTTGTATTCTAAATTAACCTTCTATGGTTGAATTTTGTGGCGTCCCAGAAACTAACCGTTATTTCACTCTCTTTCGTCTCGTCAGCTGTTGAAGCAACATAATCTAACTGGGGTTATGTTGTATGTAAATATATAACGTTTAAAATATATTTGTCTAGTGTTTTTTTGTGTGAACTTGCAAGTAAACCAGCGCAGGCCTTTAAAATAATACAGTCCACTATATCGAATAAATTTTCCATGGTCCTACGTGCCGCATTCAGCGTATTCTGGTTTTGAGTAAAATTCGTTTTATCAAAAATCTAGTGACCTTTCTGTTCTTGAGTATCGGAAACCAAGAAAGTGCTAGAAAAACTGGTGACCTTTCTGTTTCTGTTTTAAAGAAGACATCATAGGAAACCAAGAAAGTGCCAGAGGAAGCAAGTACACCTTTCAAGTTAAAGAAAACTAGTGACCTTTCTGTTTCCGAGTGTTGGAAACTGAGAAAGTGCTAGAAAAATCACGTTTGAAGTCTCCAGAAGAATTCCTGTTACCTGTCCTCGTGTGTGAGAACAAGCCATTTGTTGAAAATCAAGAAAGAGCCACAGGAATCCATTTGTAAAGTATTCTTTTATTTCTGGTCTCTAGGCCTCTAGTGGTAGAGCCGAGAAATTATCGAGTGTTTATTATATTTTGATAGCTAGAGCATACTTTGGTATTTTTCAGCTGTGGAAGATGCCGAGAACGTCACCTCTGTCAGGCTGGCCGTGTTAGAAATATGAAGAAAAATTGCCTAAGCCGCCGCTGGTCAGGGACCATTAGAAAGAATGCTGATGTAAATAAATACTTGAGATATTTATTGCCTAAAGACTGATTAGGCAGTTCCGAGGGAAAACAGAACAGAGAAGTATACGTCTCCGCTCAGGGATACAAGGCCGCTCATTTTTATCCATTATTATTTTCATTCCATATTGGAATTATTAACTGATAACGATTACGAGTTTGTTAAATTTCTCTTAATATATATCTATTTCATATATGTCTGTCGGCAGAGTTTTGCTGTCGAATGATGTAGAGTTGTCTGTGGCGGATATAACTTATAATCTTATATTATATTATGATTTTTGGGAAATCATTTTATATTCATAAGTCATTTAAATCTATTAGTGCAATTTTTATGAGAAATCCAATTGTTGAATTCATGGTTATTGATTTCACTCTCGAAGGAGGATTAATTGAAAATATTCTCTTGGAATTGCACGTGAAAGAGTAGGAAACTGTAGTCTGTTATGTATATTGCGCCCCAATCATCCCTTGCAGTTATCCTATTTCTATAATATTGCCTACTAACAGCCTCTACTACGGTGTCAAATAGTTTTCTATCGATTCAGTTTTGTTATGTATTCAATACTGGTATCTCTACCAACGAAGGATTATTGGAAGGTATTTGATCTGTTGCTGTTGTTGAGAATAGCAATATTTTTTGAAACCACTGTTGCTGTATCGTAATTGATTCAAATTCACTTGTGGTGAAAAATCCGACAAAGTACTGGATATGTATCGAAAATTCGTCATAGGAGTTAAGGTGAGTTAATTTGCTGGAAATTCATCAATTACACCAGAAGAATTTGAAATAATTTCAATGAAATATTATTGAGAAATTCAATGATTTCAAGCGAAATAGAAGAACATCAAACACACACAACGGAACATAAAGTTCCAGAATATTCGAAAAGAATATATTCAATTTTTATCGTAAATTACGGTCGAAAAAGGATAAAAGAGCGAACCCATAAACCGACATCAGCAGTCAATGTGCTGTGGTGTCCACTAGTTTAAGAAAACTGAAAAAACTCGCTTAAAAAGAAGTTTTGGGCTATAAAAGTAAGCAATAATTTTAAAAATCAATTTATGACAATAGTATATAAAACATACTAGAAAAATTGAGAAAGAAGCGTGAGGCACTTTGTGCTATAATTATCGTATATCAAGCGTCCCACTCTTCTTTCTCGATTTTACTAGTACCCTTTATATACTTTTGTCATAAATTGACTTTCAAAATTATTTCTAACTTTTTTAGCCCGATATTCTTTATAAGCGCGTTTTTTGAAACTTTGTTTATTTTTTACTTTCAAGTGACGGTCATAAAAATATTCCAGATCTTCCAGATTAAAAGACAAAATTCCTCTTTTTAACCACTCTGACTGTGTTTATTCAGTCCCTTGTAATGATTGCCCCAGCATCTATATAGGACAAACATCTCAGTCCTTGAAACGTCGTTTTTCTGGCCATCGAAGTGACATCAGGTCTTTATCCGAAAATTGCGCGCTGTCCAATCATGCAGTTAAAAACCTTCACTCGTTTAATTTTGAGCAAGCGAAGGTCCTCTCCTTTTGCAAAAATTATCATAAAAGAATATTCCAAGAAATGTGCTTTATTAACGAAAACAACAATAGTGTTAATAAAAGAACAGACATAAAAGGTCTCAGTAACATCTATAGTTATCTCTTGCATCTAGACTTAAAAGATGGCTCCCGTACCTCGGTAAACGCCTCCGCCTCGTTTTCATAGATTTGAAATTAGTCTCTTTTGCCTTCTCTGCTCTCGTCTGTGGTCTCTCCTAACCGAAAAAAGACTGTTTGTATCCGTTTTTGAATCTGTCGGTTTTTGCATGTCTCCATTTTTGATGAGTTGGTATTGTAGCCTCGTAGCTATTTTCTGAGGAATGTTTTCCTTTCAGTTTGCCGCTTTTCTCTACAGCAACTGACGCATGTGAGTAACATTAGGTTTTAGTTGTTGATAGTTCTTTCTTGTACCTGTCTTAAAGAGATATTTCAATTGTTAAGATTTTTATCCCCATGCCTAGTATAAACTGGGTTTTTGTGTAATTTAAGAAAAATTTTTCAGCATCCTGATGAAGGAACCAATATAGTTCCGAAATATAGGTGTATGTACCAATGGTTGTTTGATTATCAATAGCCTCCTTTAAGCCAAGAACCCAAATAACCTTTACTTGTTAAAAAATCCACGGCTAATCTCCTCCGGTATTAAAAATATTAATGGTAATTTTTTTTCGACGTGGACAGGAATCGAACCCACGATCGATGAATCCAAGAGCTGACGTCACAGAAGACGAGCGCCTTAGACCGCTCGGCCAACGAACGCATTGAAATAAGTAAGATCTTTTCACAGTAATCAGTCAGTGACGCTTAAAGAAGGAGAGTTACAAACTGACAAACATACAAGTGAAGCTAATATAAGCGAGTTAAAAGGTCACCTCGAGTCTAGACATCCAAGGGTAAACGCTACAGCTGAGCGACATACCTTCCTGAGTTACCTAGACGTCCATAATAATATCCGTTTTTCCCAAAACGGTAAATGAGTTTCGCAATCCATTGAAAAAAAAGAACTCGTTTTCCTTTAGAAAGCATATAAGTTCCGTAATTTATTGGATCGAATAAATTGAGTTTTGTTACATTCACCCCTTTTATTCTTCACATCCATGCCCAATATAATCATATTTTCGGCTCAAGCACAATTGGTTTTTGGTTATGCGTGAGACATATGCGTGAAGTTTTATGCTTCCCTGCTTTCGACAAGTAACTTGTGGTGCTAGTATCAGTGATTGTTGAACCCAGAAAAGGTTCATTAGTCCTTAGGAAGCCTGACACGGGGCTTTGCACTGGCGTTACAACGAGGGATACACTAGTACGTCACTCAGCATCCATAGAAGAGGCAAATCGCTCATTCTCCAACACAGCTATTAGGATACGAACCGAATTCAAGATGTTTCAAAACAATATATTTTCGAGATAGGAACAAAATACTTACCATATCGAATCTCCTCAAAATTCTGTGTGTATAATCATACATTGTATTCAATATGCAAGTTCTATCCTTTATACAATTGTCGTAATTTATGTCTGAATTCCTTAATCTGTTTTCATCACCACCAACAATATTCTCCCCAGCGTACCGCCAATATTGTTTATTTATTGTTTTTGGCACACTCAAATATGTCATTGCAGCCACTGGCGGCTTGGCAAATACAATCTAAACATGCCTCAGCATCAGGTGTAGGTTTCAGGCCATCATAACCTATTGCAGAGAATAGAATTAAAATTTTATCATCTATTTTTTCTACATATTTAAATGTATTTTCAAGGTCGATAGACTCCGTCTTCCGACAGTGCCTTTAGCGTCGCCCCAATTTTCCAAATGTTTTCAAAAATTTCCAAAATCCCTCATTCATTTCAAAACGATATAAATTAGCCCGACTATTCGTAGATGGGATATATGTTCAATACAGATTACTCGCTATCGAGAATAGAAAATCGCTTAAATAACATTAAATGAGGAAGGTCTACCAAATTTTGTGGAAATTTTCCAAAATTCTTTATTCTCAAACTTGAATGGACGAAATAGAAGAAAATATACAGGGAAAATTGGAAGAGTATGGCGAGTGTATGATGAAAATTATAGAGAATCGATCAATAAAAATTAGCGGTATTCCAATAAAATACGAATATATGGCACACCGAGTAAGAATTAAAAACCCAGTTTTCGGTGGTAAAACCGTATGGTGCACATATCAGATTCAATTCGAAGCCGCAGCTAAGCAAACGGTTAGAATAATTAATAAAAAATGACGGTCTTGATTGCTGCATTCAGGGAAGAGACCTTAAATATTCTGCAGTGAAATTGAGAATGAAGCGTGGAGCGCTTTGTGTCATAATTTTCTTATATCAAGCGCATCACGCTTCTTTCTCAATTTTACTAGTATGTTTTATATACTATTGTCATAAATTGATTTTGAAAATTATTTTTAACTTTTTCAGCCCGATATTCTATACAAGAATTTTTTGTTTTTTTAAACTATATTAATTTTCTTTGTTCACCATTAATTATAACCACTACAACAAATCAACCCAGTGATCGGGTATGTTGCATATATTGTGAACGCGATAACAAAGTTTACAAATGTCCTGATTTCTTGTAAAAAATACCCAATAAATGATACGAAATCATTGTAAGAGTCAGGGTATGCATTAATTACGCATTAATGTCGTATTGACTTATTATTTGTTTTTCATGTGATTTAAACAATCTGTAGAGTATTAGAGAAACCCACAAAAATGGAATGAATCTAATGGTGCCAAATGTCTATCGAAACGTCGGAAAACATTACATCCACAATAGATGATGGTAATAGCCCAAATAATCATTCAACACGAGCTCCATCATCAACAATATCTCGTCATGAATTAATGTCGTAGTTGCAATAAATTTTCTACTTCATTTTTTTCTCCAGAACCATCTACTTCTACTGCTTCACAAAGCATAACTTCTACATCTTTCGATCCTTCACAAGAGATTCAGTTATTCAGTTATTTCATTTCACAACCTGAATCGGCCATACCACATATCATTCTCTCTGTTGAACCAAAAGTAAAAAATAGTTTTGGAAATTTTTATGAGGTTAGAGGTATTGTGGATTCTTGTTCTCATGTGATTTTCATTTCTGAAGGTCCTGTCAGAAACTTAATTTCAGAAACCTTTCAAAACTTCAATAAGCGTCTGAGGATCAGATCGTATGCGTATAAAAGCCAACTTAGCTGTTGAATCTCAATTGACTTCCTGATTCCATGCCTACTGTTTCATTACCACCTGTTTGTAGAAATCAGTTTTCAGATCTACTACTTGCCTACGAATATCTTGGAACAGTTCCAGATTTAATAATAATATAAGGTTATTCGAAAATTGAATTTAAACATATAATTTAAAGCATCCAAGCAACAATAAATCCAAAAGAAAGATTGTGAATGAATATTAAATCATCCCAGAATAAACCCGAGTTTTCCACTAAAACTGAAATTGTGCGTTGGAACTCATCTGCTGCTATATTCGTCTCAAATTTTCACTATACAGGGTGAGTCTTTGACCACTGCGTTAATTTTAACCATAGGTTCTTGAGATCAAAAGAAACACTTTTTCCATTACGGTTTTTCTATATTCAGCTGCGTTGAAAAGTTATAAGCATTTTAAGTTTTCACATTGGGCAAATACCCCTCTGTAGTCCAGTTTAGTTTGAATGAAAATTACCCTCCACAGCATCCACTATTGAATCTGAATTGTTTAAAAACATTATTTTCCCTCTAAGAAATGATTCACTCACTCATGTTTCATCAGATGAGGTCCATATTCAGAAGGAAGATACAAAATAGTAATTTTCTGGTAAAAAATTGGGGCCAAATTTGGAAAAATGAAAGTGTTTCTTTTGACGTAAAGAATCTATGGTTAAAATTAACGCAGTGGTCAAAGACTCACCCTGTATAGGTGCTAAAAAGTCATCATGGTTACCTGTCCCAGAACTTATTATGAGAAAGCTCGAACTCAGTACGCCTTATTCCCAATTAATTTATCATCTCTATTGAGATTCAATATAAAGGGTAAGTCTTTGACCACTGCGTTAATTTTAATCATAGATTCTTGACGTCAAAAGAAACATTTTCTTCCTATAACATTTTTCCAAATTTGGCCCCGTTCAAAAGATAAAGGGTGTTGAAATTTCATAAAAAAATTACATTTTCACCTGTAGTATTCAAACGACAATATCAACTGAAATGATCTCTTGTAGAAGGTTTTTCATAACAGTCATGCATATTTTGGCACTAGATTCATTCCATTTCTTGTGGGTTTCTCACTAATACTCTACAGATTGGTTAAATCACATGAAAAACAAATATCGCTTGAACTAAAGGTCCGCATCTTGTACTTCCTGGAATTATAAGTCTTTCTTGCAGATAAAATCATTCATCATCTTTTCTCCTAAATTGCACCATTCTTGAGATATTTGAAGTTGAAAGGAATTAAATCGATATAATTTTGTCAAAATTTTCTGATTTTTCCCAAATCCAACTCTGTGCTGAAATAATTCAATAATCAGATTTATTATAATAATATTTCTACAAAAGGATGAGGAAATCTATCCAGTCCAAGGTTTCACCACAAAACACTATAGATGAAATTAACCACTGAACAATTTTTTCTTACATTCACCACAAAATCTAAATTGCCATTGGCTGTATTAATTGTTAATGATGTCTAGCACTTTGTTTAATATATAATCCAGAGTAATATTCTATAATATTAATTAATTAATTAATTAATAATTAATTAATTAATTAATAGAGAAAAGATTTCCATCACTCACAAAGTACTGTATATTTTCATGATGACCTTTGAAATAGGTAACATATTTTCTGTCAGGACCTGTTGAATTGAAGACTTGTCTTTATTAAGAGCTGGTTCTTTATAGCTTCAGACTTTCAGGGTTCATCAAATTATTTCTATTCTAACATAGGAATGCTTCAAATTAAGCTCATAATCATCCTTACAATATTTTCAATTTTTTTTTTTGAAGATTCAAATAACTGTTGACAGTTTCAAACAGAATGAAAACAACAAGGAACCACAGAACACTATTTCATTGGGAACTACCCACCACAGAGACGTTATAATAATATTTTAATGTGATAATAATGCACTCTAGTTATCCTGAGAAAAATTATAACTAAAGATCAATAATGGTAACAGATATTTTCTTGAAACATAAGTGCGTGAATCATTTTTAGAGGGAGAATAATGTTTTTGAACAATTCAGATTCATAAGTGGATGCTGTGGAAGGTATTTTTTATTCAAACTAAACTGAACTACAGAGGGTATTTGCCCAATGTGAAAATTCAAAATGCTTATAACTTTTAACGCAGTTGAATATGGAAAATGGAAAAAGTGTTTCTTTCGATTTCAAGAACCTATGGTTAAAACTAACGCAGTGTTCAAAGACTCACCCTGTATACTGCTTGAATATTTTTTTGAGTAGATTGGTATTATTTATTCTACATATATGTGTTTTATATATTTGTGGGGAGTAGTTGAATACTGTATCACTAAGGTATCTGTATGTTTGTTTCCCAATGTTTTTTTAGCCATTGTCATCTTCACTTTCCACTTTGATTCATTTCTGGTGTTATAATCATGCTCCAAGCCCGTAGGGTATATTGTTACAGTATATGAACAATATGATGTTATACATATAGAGCTGACGTATGTTCATTACTCTAGCATCCTCCAAAATAAGATTTGATGGGTAATCTTTATTTCTAGTTTGTCGAGGTGGCTATCATGCAAGCAACCCCAGCTCAGAATGGCATATTGTAGTCGGGATTGTACCAGTGAATGGTATATCATTTTTGAGTGAGCGATTCCCAGAATGGATCTCAAGTATTTGAACTTATACAACATATATCTTCCGTGTTTTCGATACTACTTACACGTAAATCCCACCTTAGATGAGGATCCACTGTAATACCCAAATACATAATTCATTTCCATAATTATTCAATGTGAGCTCATCATAACCCGGTAATACCATAACTTGCAAAGGGAACAAAATCAGTCTTTTCTAAGTTGATCGTCAATAATTTATGATCTAACAGTCGGCACAACATGAATGTATCATCCGCGAAGCCAAATATGGAACCCTCTCAATTCATGACCAGCAGACCATTTATATACAAAGAAAACAGTAAGGGTCCTGTTGATTACAACATAAAAAAAAATTCAATGGACTGTATTTGTATTTAAATGATCTTTTGCACAACACTAAATGGCAGAGCCCAATTTTGTTTTATTAGTTATACTTAATTAGATTACTATGTATTTGCAATTACGCAGCACTCCGTAAGGCCTCTTATTCTAGAATGAATTATTAAACGAGAGGAGAGCGCCTAGGCACGCACATTGGTGCGCAAACGCAGCGCAGGTGACAGCAGGCAATTCTAGAAAGGGTACAAATTATAAAATTTGTACTTTGTTGAGATTATGTTCTCAACAGGTCCCAATAGCGTACCCTGTGGTATGCCATATATTATTTCTGCTTCGGTGCTTAAGACTTTTAGGGTTTGTCTGCGCCCACTCAGGTAACTTCCAAAAGGTGGGTCACCTCTTATACCCATGCTGCCTAAGAACTCCAGCAATTGGGCATGGTCGGCAGAATCAAAGCCCTTGGCTAGATCCAAGAATACGCATATTGCTGGTTTTTTGTTATCAATATGATAATTTATTTCACATGTGAGAGCAGCTATCGCATCGTTTGTGGAAAAATCCTTTCTGAATCCATATTGTCTCCCGGAAATCAAGTTATACTTATCTATAAATATCATCAGTCTTGGCTTCAATATTTCCTTAAAAATAGTTAAAAACAGTGAAATGGGACTATAATTGATGACTATTTTGGGATCACCTTACAATAGTATGTTTATATATATATATAAATTATTTAGAAGTAATCTTTTTGGGATTAGAGCACGGAATCAAAAATTAGGACTTCATCTATTTTTCTATATTAATTAACTACATATGTTTCAGCGTATACTAAGCCTTTTTCAAGTTTACGTGCTACAAACATAGTGACAATCACATCTAAAATGTACAATCAGATTATTAGGGTTTCTTAACATTTCCACATTTTATGCTAGCCTACCTGTCCAACAATTCATCTTAAAATCAGAAAATTAAAATCATGTTCATTGTGTTGTGAACGCTGTCAACTAGAATCATTCTTCAAATTATCTCTTTGTATATGCAGGTTTTCAATTTATCACCTGGAATGCCATCTGTGCATATGTGTGAAAATTGTTGAATAGAATATTTTATTTTTACTAGTTCATTTTGGTGATGTTTTCGAATACACTCACAGATGCCACCTCGACGCAATTTTGATACCATTACAGAATGTTATAATAAATTTTGGATAGGTTTTCAGGTCTGTTCTATCATTTATTGAGTGTTTTTCTCTTTGAATGTATATCATTTCTTGGAATGTCCTTATTTTGCTGTTGGTTTCTTTATGCAGAATTTTAAAGTTGTCAAAGTCAAATCTATGGTCATTCTCTCGTTCGTGCTTTTTAAGGGCTGTGGAATTTTTGAATATTTATGGCCGTTGATCCTTTCTAGTAAAAATAAAATATTCTATTCAACAATTTTCACACATATGCACAGATGGCATTCCAGGTGATAAATTGAAAACCTGCATATACAAAGAGATAATTTGAAAGAAAGGATCAACGGCCATAAATATTCAAAAAATTCCACAGCCCTTAAAAAGCACGAACGAGAGAATGACCATAGATTTGACTTTGACAACTTTAAAATTCTGCATAAAGAAACCAACAGCAAAATAAGGACATTCCAAGAAATGATATACATTCAAAGAGAAAAACACTCAATAAATGATAGAACAGACCTGAAAACCTATCCAAAATTTATTATAACATTCTGTAATGGTATCAAAATTGCGTCGAGGTGGCATCTGTGAGTGTATTCGAAAAACATCACCAAAATGAACTAGTAAAAATAAAATATTCTATTCAACAATTTTCACACATATGCACAGATGGCATTCCAGGTGATAAATTGAAAACCTGCATATACAAAGAGATAATTTGAAGAATGATTCTAGTTGACAGCGTTCACAACACAATGAACATGATTTTAATTTTCTGATTTTAAGATGAATTGTTGGACAGGTAGGCTAGCATAAAATGTGGAAATGTTAAGAAACCCCTAATAATCTGATTGTACATTTTAGATGTGATTGTCACTATGTTTGTAGCACGTAAACTTGAAAAAGGCTTAGTATACGCCGAAACATATGTAGTTAATTAATATAGAAAAAATAGATGAAGTCCTAATTTTTGATTCCGTGCTCTAATCCCAAAAAGATTACTTCTAAATAATATATAATATAGCACAAGAAAATACATATTTATATATATATAAATATATTCAAAGTGAAGATAATGCGTTCGTGCGGTTTAACCCATTATCCTTCTCCGATATATATATATATATATATATATATTTAAAAAGGATGGATAATGGGTTAAACCGCAGGAATGCAGAAAATATGGGAAATGGATGGAAGGTACTTGCCGACCCGTGTTTCTGGTTATTGGCTTCTACAGGGCAAGGCAACCAAGAAACCAGGATAGGGATGGAAATGAATAATGGAAAGAAAATATAAACGACAACAGGTGACCACAACAGGAGCGAGCATCCAATTTGTGGCTTCAACCCAAGATACCTCTGGTTTGGAGGCTTGACCTGAAGAAGCCAATAAGCAGAAACACGTGTCGGCAAGTACCTTCCATCCATTTCCCATATTTTCTGCATTCCTGCGGTTTAACCCATTATCCATCCTTTTTAAATATCTAATTTCACCGCATTATCTTCTCTTTGAATATATATATATATATACATCCTAGTGCCTATTTGCCGTCCGATACAAATCCAGGCATTTGGGCTCCATCAGTTCGAACAGGATTCTCGTAATTCTGATCTTGTATATAGTTAACCTGATCTTTGAGAATTCCTTCACTGCACTCAGTATCATTTATTCACATGTTTTATTTTCATTCATTACAATGCTATTTCACGCCGTTCACGTACGTTCTATTTGACGACCAAAAGTATATAAAACTTTCAACTCACGTTTTTCAGACTTCCTACAGTGTTGCCGAGTTTTACAACGAGGATTTCGCGTTTAATTCCCTGCAGGTGTTCTGAAGCCATTCCGTGATGAAATAAGTTTTTCCAGGTTTACTCCCTATTTCCACTCAAATATTTCGTGACATTTTTCAAACAATATTGATCATCTACAATATCTGAAACGTTTTTGGCCTTCTTGTTCACCTGAACAGAGTGCCTACCGTTAGCTCAATCGATTGGGTTCGACTTCCCGATGAAGAATCCGTGGTGAAATTTTAATACTCAATAGCTCATGAAACATTTTCGGATTTCAATAAAAATTCGTGATATATTGAGGTGATCGATATCTTACTTATCCTCAAATTTCATTGTCGTAGATTTTTTCCGGCTGAAGATATGATCATTCTTTTCATTCACACAAGATAAAGAGAAATGACATAAATTCTCGATGATTTTCACTGAGCGATGGCCGTCACAGAACGATATTGGATTGACAAATGCCGGGCTCATTAATC
>JARTUT010002214.1:0-284900 GCA_030674115.1 Micraspis discolor
CTAACTTGATATTTTCGAATATCCTACCTAAAATGGTCTGAATCGATTGGGTTGACCAATCCATAGTCAGTCCGTATGATGAGCTAGAGTTTAAGTTCTTTCAGAATAGGTTAATTGTCCAAATATCTCGGTCAAGTTTCTTATTGGGCCAAATCTGTCGAATGGTTCAGGAGATGTGCATTTGAAATTTTGTCTCCTTTATAACATCTAGAATATCCTTTGGATCAAGGTGTAACTTGGAAAATATTTGAATTTAGTTGAACCAAATAGGGACAATTAAATTGCCAAAATTTGACTAGCTAAAGAATTCTTGAGGAATTCCCAAAACATCAGTTGTATTTAGAGTTAAAGAACCGACTAGGGGTATATTCACCCTGGACCATGTGTTTTCCAATTTTACACCACACTGCAGTGTATCCGATGTTCATTTTTCGGATCACAGGATGGTTTTTTGTCAGACGGATGTTGGGGTAGATCTGGAGGTCTTGACGGAGATCAGGAGAGACTTTTGTTCTGCCAATATTGAGGCGTTTGTTGCCGACTTGGCTCGTGAGGGCTGGGAGTTCATCTATCGGCAGAAGGATCTGAATTTCGCATTCGATGTGTTTTCCAATACTTTCATGTGGTATTTTTACAAACATTTTCCACTCAAAAAATTTTATATCGGGCGAGGTAAGTCGTGGGTAACGAGCGACGTTCGGCGGTCTGCTTCCGAGCTTCGAGACCTCTTCGTTCTGGCTAAGGGTTTCCCGGAGCTAAGGTCTCATTATTTGAGTCGAAAACGCAGACACGATACCTTGGTCCAACGTTCGAAGCGAGCCTTCTTTCAAAACAAGGTGAGTGACAATCGCAACAAGTCCAAGTCCCTGTGGAATGTCATAAATGAGTTGAAGAACGGGAGTCAGCGCCGTAATGGAAATATAATCCTTCACAATAATAAAGATTTCATCTATGAGCCACGAACTATTGCCAACAAGTTCAATACTTTTTTCAAGACGGCACCGGAAAGAATCATCAATCAAATATCTACACAAGAATATGAAGATTGCATTCGGCTCAATGGTAGTAGTGTTTTTTTATTTCCTTTCACTGAGGGTGAACTTTTTTCTCTGATCAATAAAAGATTAAAACCGAGCAGATCATCAGGATATGATTCCTCCTAAAAAGGAGTCTAAGTGAATTGATGGAGCCCTTGCTCTTTTTGGTTAATTCTTCCTTTGCTTCAGGACGGTATCCCGATAGATTGAAGCTGAGTAAGGTGATACCTTTGCACAAGGGGGGTGACAGATCAAATATTGAAAATTATAGACCGATAGCGCTGTGTCCTTGTTTTTACAAAATTTATGAATATTGTTACTTAGATAGACTGATGAACTTTCTCCTTTCTCATGATTTATTTATAGATAATCAATTCGGTTTTTCTCCTGGGCGCAGCGTTGGTGATGCTGCCATTTATGCTTTCGATACCATTATTGATGCTCTGGAGTGTGGTGAGTGCCCTGCTGCTATCCTTTGTGATCTCAGCAGGGCTTTCGATTGTTTAAATCATGACTTTCTTTTTCGCAAAATGGAGAAGTATGGTATAAGGGGCGTGGCCTTGGACTGGGTAAAGTCATACCTCAGAAACAGAAGTCAGTTTGTTGCTGTTTCTCATGTGCAAGATGGTGGCAAGGTTTCAGTAGAATCTGAAAGGCTTTCTGTTGGAGTTGGAGTACCTCAGGGTTCCATTTTGGGGCCCATCTTATTTCTGTTGTATGTCAATGACATTGGGATGCGGCTTACTTGTGATTTTTCGGCCTATGCCGATGATATAACTCTCTTGATCTCTGGGTCCAATAACAGCATCGTTGAAGGCAGTTGCTGCAATAACTTAGCGAGTCTTGGTGACTGGTTCTCCAGAAATTCTCTGTTTTTGAACGCATCGAAAACCAGATACATTAGGTTTCAGAACTATCAGAGCAAAAGTGAATTGGATATTGACTTAAAAGTTGATGGACGCGATGTTTCAAGAGCTAATTTTGTTGGTTTTCTGGGTATCACTTTCGACACGAATCTGAATTGGTACCAGCACTGTTTCGAACTTAATTCTAATCTTAATTCCGTCTGCTTTATGTTACGCAATCTAAAAAGTGTTTTAGCTACCGATCAACTGCTACCCATTTATCATGCTCAGGTGGAGTTACGACTTCGTTATGGTATTTCTCTTTGGGGCTCCACGTCAGCTGCTGACAGTGTTTTTGTATCCCAGAAGCGGATAATCTGATGTTTGGTTGGAGCTCCTTCTGGGGTATCCTACCGTGGCTTCTTTAGATCGCTCGGCATCTTGACTCTGCCATCGCTAGTTATTCTTGAGCTCTGCATATACATCTTCAAAAATAAGCATAAGTTTTTGACGGGTAGTTCAGTGCATTCACACAGTACTCGCAACTCGGCTTCTATCAGGGGACCATGTAGGAAGTCTAAGGAAGGCTTTCATTCACCTAATGCTCTCGGCCCTAGACTTTTCAATGGTCTGGATGTGGGTATCAGAGACTCCCAAAATATCCAAATTTTTAAGAAGAAACTGAAGATGTATTTGGTTGCCGAATGTTTTTACGATATTTCGGAGTTCCTGAACAAACATTGATTTTTATTTGTTTGGTGTAGATTTAGCAAATGCTGCTATTCATGTTGCAAGATAATGTACCTATATATAATTATACTGTTTGTATGTGTAGATTTTATGTGAAACTTTGATATTGAATTTTTCCATAGCAATGTACCTACTGCTCATATCTGGAAATAAAGGTTATTATTATTATTATTATTATTTAACGAAAATTTGTTAATGTACACATATTGCAGAAAAGCACTACCGAGAGGTCAGAAGCTTTGAATGATTTAACAAACCTATATATTAAATTGAGAATAACCACTCACGGGTACACAGCGAGAGGTTAAGACACATCAGTTATGAAAAAAATGAGAAAAATCCGTGTCAGTGAACCTACATAGGCGTACAGATAGAAAACATCCGTTTTGCTTCATAATTTGAGGTTTTATTGTACAAAAATCATTACATACTCATTCTTCAAAATATTTTCTATCGCTAGCCACAACTTTCTCCCATCCTTGTGGCAGCTTTTGAATTCCTCGTCGAAAAAATCGTTCGTCTTTTGATGCGATCCACGAATCGATCCAATTTTTGGCTTTTTAGTAAGAACGAAAGTGTTGGTTCGCGAGGTCATGCGTCATCAATCGGAATTGGTAGAAATCTGAAGGGGCGATGTTAGGAAAGCACGGCGGCTGGGGTAGGATGTCCCATTTCAATGTTTCCAGGTATGTTTTCACGACCTTGGAAACATGTGGCCGAGCGTTATCATGCAGAAGTATTATCTTGTCGTGTCTTTCCGAGTATTGCGGGCGTTATTCCTTCAACGCTCGACTCAAACATATTAGTTGCGTCCGATAGAGGGCTCCTGTAATGGTTTCGCCTGGTTGCAAGTGTTCATAGTACACTACGCCAAGCTGGTCCCACCAAATAGACAGCATCAAGTTCGAGCCATGAATGTTTGGCTTCGCTGTCGAAGTTGATGCATGGCCAGGG
The DNA here is from genome assembly GCA_030674115.1 of Micraspis discolor. Lineage (NCBI taxonomy): Eukaryota > Metazoa > Arthropoda > Insecta > Coleoptera > Coccinellidae > Micraspis > Micraspis discolor. Next base: position 3,587 of record JARTUT010002214.1, read on the forward strand.
AGCCCCCACGATTTTTTCCGCTTCGGGTTGTCATAGTGTATCCACTTTTCATCACCGGTCACGATACGATGCAAAAAATTGTTGTTCGCACGTGAAAAGGCGCCCTCGGCTTCAATTCGTACGGCACCCAATGTTCCAGTTTCTGGATCATTCTTAAACATTTTAAGCGTTGAAAAACAGCTTTCTGGGTAACGCCTAATAAATTTGTGAGGTCCTGTTCCGTTCTACAAGAATTTTCATCCAGCTAAGTCTCCAAACCTGTATTCTCGAACTTTTTAACGGGTCCAGGACTTTCCTTGTCCTCCAAGTCATATTCGCCATTTTTGAACTTATGGAACCATTCGCAATATGTTTTTTCATTAATATAACATTCACCATAAGTTTTTACAATGATTTGATGCGCCTGAGCTGCATTTTGTTTTCGAATGAAATGCAAAAAGCAACACTTTCCGCAAATGAAGCTCGCTCGGCTTGAATTTCACCATTTTAACGCGCAGTAAAACAAAGCACAATAAAAATAGACAAGCTTTTGTAGAGTTGTTGACTGATGCTTCAGCTGACTATGTAACGTTTCTGTTGGTACTTATCGACCGATTTGCAATGCTAGTGCAACCTATGGTAAAACGGCTGTTTTCTACTTGTAGGCCTGATATCTTTCATAATCTCAAATTTCTTTATCGATGCTTCGCTTTTCTGGAAGATATTATTATATTTTCTCCTACCTAAGGGAAAGCAATCACAGAAGTCAAAGTTAATGTTAATTAACTCTAGGCTCAATAAAACTTTGGACTATTCGTCGAAAACGAATCTACAGGTAATTTCCTATATCCTCGACCCCCCATTTTCCTCAAACTAATAAGAAAACCTCAAATTATTCGTCCGTAAGTAAGAATTTTGAATAAAATCCAAAAAGAGGAATATAAAAAAGCTCCATACTTTATCTGATACTTATTCAATTTACAAACAGGGTGTTCTGGTTTGTTGCCGACAAACTGTAATGGATGATAGATCACATCATTTTAAGTAAAAAACTTTATCTAAAAATTTAGAAAGCACTGACGTGAGGTCAGATTGCTTTGGCGCTCTTGTTGAGCTACCTGCGAGTAAATATTCAAACCTTAACAAATCTATAAACTCTCTGATCGGATGAACAATAGTCTTTTTCCGTACTAAGAGACAATGTGATGCAAATATGAAAGCCTATTGAATAAACAAACCTTTATCTCAATTTGAAAATAACTACTCATAATTTTCACCAAATTTTGTTTTATGCTTCTCCTAAAAACTTACCTCATTGCTTTTCTGAGTTCTGACAACGCCATCAAATTCTTTCTCTATGATAAAAATTTTTTTTATTAATATTACGTCTGTGATTTTCTGAATTTTGACAACGTCATCGACATCGAATTCTACCTCTATGAATTCTATGAAAATTTTGATTGATATTACGCCAACTGACACTGATATCTAGGTCCGCAAGTTGTCAAACGAATATCGATCTGTGATGGCAAATCTTTCAATGACAAATCTCGGACTTCATGACATTTCTATTTTCTCTTGAGTAAATGAAAAAATGATCATATCTTCAGAAGAGAGAAAGCTACGACAATGAAATTTGAGGATGAGTAAGATATCGGTAACCTCAATATATATACGGATTTTTATTTAAATCTAAATGAAGTCTTAGGAGATATTGAGTATTAAAAATTTATTTTTTGGGAATTTTTTAAAAATTTTCTAGCGTGACGATTTCTGCGAAATTTCGCAAGCCGTTTCGTTTCAGCCTCCCTCAATAACATTCCAAGTATCAACTTGATCGGATGGATATTCTAGTAGTTATTGAGGAAACAAAATTTCAGATGCTCATAACTACTGAACCATCCGACGGATTTGGCCCAATAACGAACTTGACCGAGATATTTATACCTCAAACCTATTCTGAAAGTTTCAACTCTCTAACTTCATCCGTTCGAGAGTTATCGTGTTCACGGAACGGACGGACAGAATCGATTTTGACCACGGATTATTCATCAGTAGGTCCATACAAAACGATTGATACCACTTTTGCCCAAAAATTCGAAAGTCACAGACATTTGGGCAAATTGATAAGCACTCTGTTCAGGTGAACAAGAGCGCCAAAAATGAGTCCGGAAATGCTTCGTTTCCGGGATACAGGGTGTAAATGTTGAAAAAATAATTCGCGTTTTCGTTAATATCTTTCGAGTGATTTTATATAATTGCATGAAAGTTGGTACATGGGGGTTTTTTGAGGTGAGAAATTAAAATTTGTGGTCGACCTTGTTGAATTTTTTAGAGGGCACCATGCCAATCATTTTGTTCCCTTCAAACCGTTGCAAATTTTTTGTGCTACCCTGTACGCTATTTTGAATTAGAAAAATCGATTTCCCTGACGTTTATGGTTGAAAAAAGTATACATTATTCAAGTCGCTAGGACCAACTATTTCCGAGAAAAACGCATTTGAACTTATGATTCATACCAATTTTTATAATTTTTATGGCGCCCTCTAGAAAATACCACTAAAGCCACCACAAATTTGAATTTATCGTTCCAAAAACATCTATATACATAATTTCATGAAAGGATTTCGAAGCAACCAAATGATATTGAAGAAAACAGGAATTATTTAACTTATTAACTTATTGTTATTAACTTTTACACCCTGTATCTCGGAAACGAAGCATATCTGGGCCCATGCTCAAGGCACTTTTTTGCTTAAAATGATGTGATCTATCACACACTTCAGTTTCTCGGAAACAATTCAGAACAACCTGTATGTACTCATTAATTCAGTTTAATTTGGTGGAAAATTAATCAAAATGGTTCATTCACGGTGAAATTATGTATGTTTTCTTAATTTAGAAAAGTATAAGGAATCCTTGCAAAGAGTAGATATTATTAAGTGGTGGAATGGGCAGCATCCCTGCACATTTTTCCGTATACTCTTCAAGAGAATTTTCATTTAGCTGCCGGTGATACAGATTGTAACGGTAAAAGAATTTATATTTATTTAATTCGAAATTGATAATGATCCGGCTAGCTAGATCACAAAACCTCATATTTACCTTCAGAGAATTTAAATAGATGCTTCCACCCCAGTCAATATTCGAATAAACGAAATTTATTCCACTATTTTACAAACACTAGATATTTACAGTATGTACAAATGTTAAATTATCCAAATTAAAAGTTTCAAGTGGAAATGATTAATTTCTGAATATAAAAATTAACAGGTAATGTCTACAATTGTTGCTGGAACTTATCTTGTCTGTCTTGAGTCCCAATTAATGCGATAACAGGACCATACAACCATCCTGGGTGTTCGGGATGAATCTGATATCGAAAATAGGTCTTAAGTGTTCCACCCTGTAAAGAAACTTTCCAACAAAAAATATTTCTTCTCTCAGTTCCTCCAGTCCACAGGGAAACATCTGTTAGTACGTCGTAAAATTTAACACCGGTAAATTTGTTGAGCCTCGGCTAGGTATGTCAAATTCGGTAATATTCTAATTCCGGCAGATTTGGTTCAGTTTTTCGGTAAATTTTCAACTCCGACAAATTTTGTTAACTTCTTCCTTGAAGTTTCTACTTCGGTAAGTTTTGTTCAGTTCTTCGATAAAACTTCAGCTCCGGCAAAATTGGCTGTGAAAATCAATTTCATAAGTACTTGAGCCGATAATGTTCCACAGTATGTATTGACTTACAAAATGATAATAAGTGAGAAAAAAAATATACATGTGTTCAAAAAAAAAAGGGACACAGAGGTACAGATAAGTCGGTAAAAATTCATCAGGGAAATATACGAACCGAGAAACGTAAAAAAACTAATCATTTAATCACAAAGTTCAGCACAAAGGTAAGTTGATTAATCAGATATCTCTCTGAAAATTACGTGGAGAACCAAAGATGGCGGTCCAAAAAAAAAGAATGCTCGAGACTTTTGTAATCTCCTGCACATAAATCAATTAAATATGACATTTAAAATTGAATTGTCTGATCAAAAACAGAACTTACCGAACGTTATAAAACTGTTCTCCACGACAAACTCTCTATTTGAAACTTAATTTCAATTCGAGAAAGACCGATACATGCACTCTCCAACATTTTCATGCGCGAATGATCCAGAATCGAAGAGTCAAGTCGACCCCACCTTTCCATCCTGCGCGCCACACAGGAACACAGAGTCTCGATCTAAATTTCGGCGAAGATTTCCGAACCGATCGCCATCGGAAAATTCGGTCGTTGCAGGATGTTTATCCTGAAATGACCATTTTCTAATAAATCTAGAAGCTAAAAAAAGTTGAAAAAAAATCCCAAAAATATATTTTTTTCTACTTCAAATTAATAAAGTATGTGTCGGATTTAAACAAAAGGTAGTGCATATGTGGGGGTTATTTGAATCGTGAATATTCTCAATATGTCACGTCTGCCAGAAAACTTTTTCGTGTATTTTCATTAAGAATAGGCATATGAGGTATATTCATCAAGACGATATATATATTCTTTTGAACTTTTGCCGTACAAAATAAATGTTAACTGGGGTTGGTGACGAAGTGCCATACAATTCGTTGTATCACATGGAATCCTAAGGAAAAACTCCATAAAAAAAAAACCTTGGTTCCCCGCATAAGTATTGTTGTGTGTACAAAATAAGCTTGAATATATTCGAGGGACTTCGTTGTTCAAGAAGGATCTTCTATTGATAAACACAGAGGCTTCTTCAAGTTGCACATATCGAATCTGAAAAAAAGAACTGAATTACAAAAATACGTATAAAATTTGTTTGAAATTTATAATCCATTTGAAAAGAAGAAAAAATCGGAAACATCGTGAATAGCTCTAAAACCATCTCTAAATTTATATATGGGACAATTATTGATGAGATGAGGTATTGTTTCTTCTGCATATCCACATTCACAACTTGCGCTTGGAACTGAGTTCTATCTGAATAGCATGACGCTGTTGGTACGACCATGTCCTATTCTCAAACGATTAAAAACTGTCCAAATTTTTCTTGGAAGCTCAAAACCTGGAATTTTTTCAGAGTTATCAGAAATGTGATTTTTTATTGAACATTTCATGAGAGTTCCACTAAGTCTTCCATAATTCTTTATCACTAATGTTCATATTGAAGAACGCATTATACCAGAATGGTTTACGTGACCTCAATCTTGGAATTCTATTTTGTGGAATGTAGGGAATAGTTGGAAATAAATTGGGAAAAGAATGATTTCAGCTCCAAATTCAGAGATATAATCTGTCTGCGAATTTGGAGAGGGCCAATGTTACACAAAACTGGTAACCAGTGAATCGGTGTAGATCTTATGGTGCCAGTAATTATTCTAATGGATGTATTCAATAGTCATCGATTTGTTGTGTATGTGCACTATTAAACCAAACAAAGCAACAATAGTCAGCTGCAGAAAAGACTAGGGCTAGAGATGCTGTGCGAAGAGTGGGAGCATCAGCACCCCAAGACGATCCAGCTAATTTCTGAACAATATTATTCCTAGTTTTCAGTTTTAGGCTCATATCATCTAGATGAGCCTTAGAGATGAATCTAATTTAACTTCTAATTATTTATGATAGAAATTATGTACGATAGGAGAATCATTGAAAGCTACAGCTAATTTCCTAAATTTTCATGATTATTCAGATAATAAAAAGATACCTCTGTTTTGTTGGACATAATCGCCACACAATAAAATATTTGTCTCTATTTCAGTGTCGTAATGAGTGCATTACAGTACTAAAAACAGTGCTGTAATTAACATACAGCATTAGGTCCCATTCTGCAACTTGTTTTAGAATATACTATTTTGAAATTTCCAATTCAGGTGACAGTATGTTTCCCAGTGTATGGAAATCCGAATGCTGGAAAGCAATAGCAATGTCGTCAGAATAAATAAATTTCTGAGATGATGTCGATGGTAAATCACTGAGATATAAATTGAAAAGTAAAGGAGCTAGAACTGATCCTTGTGGAAGAACGTTTTTCAATGGTTTGACATTGCTACTCATATTATCAACAAAAACACAAAACCTTCTATCAGATAACATATTTTCTAATGATCTTACCACACATCAGATGGGTAAAGTTCGAAAATTAATTCATCTTTCCACACAGTGTCATATGCCGATGATCAATCAATGAAAGCAGCTCTTGTTTTCAACCTTTTATTGAAGCCTGATTCTGAGAAAGTTGTGAGGCTGAGAACCTGATCTGAACAATTTCTATTTTGCCTAAAACTTCCCTGAAAATTTTGTAGAGCATTTTCTGTAGAAGATTCATTTCTAAAAAGAATTAACTTTTCTAATATCTTGAGAGGAATACTCAATAAACTACTGGGATCACAAGGATTTTTCTTCGTTTCAAAATACCTATCAGTTTAGCCTTATGGAATTCGGAAGGAGAGTTTCTTGAGTTCGGAATAATATTATACAAAGACAATAACCAAGACAAGACCTTTTTTCCTAATTGTTTGATGAATTCAGGATAACTTCGTCAAAACCTGCTGCTTTCCAAGATTTGGTAGACTCAATTGCAGCCCACAATTAAACTTCACATCAAAACGATGTGAAGAGGAAACCTAGGATAACTATGTCCTATTTGTACAGAGGAAAATAAAGCTTCCTTTATAGATCTCACCACCTCATTATAAACCATTGAGGGAATATTCATTATGTAACCATTAAAACTTCTTTTTATAATTTAAGAACTATATTCAGAAATATACAATTCACAACTACTCATCAAAACTGCATATCTGTGTAATCAAGCATCTTGATTCATCAAAAACTTTAATACAAGAAATGTTGCCGTCATAAAAGCTACAAGTGATATCGCACTTATGGTGGTTGGCTTACTAGTTTCAATTTTCTTTTTTTTAAATGCCTTAAAAACTAATTCTGTTACGGTAAATGTAAATGTGAAATGTAATTTCCTAGTCTCTATCTATATCTCAAAAATCTATGTTTTTCACATGGCCAATTATATGTCGCTTGTTTCCGAGTCGAAATATCAAAAAACGATCTCATATATGTACATGAATAAAAAATATAATATATATAATATAACGTCTGTCGGGGTCAGCTAGTCAATCAAATGCAAAGAATTAAATGAAAGCTTGAAATGTCGAATATTGAAAACCATAAAAATACTTCGCTATTAACTTGGCCAAGAAGAATATTCAAAATACGCGTCGGGGAAGGTCCGCAAGGTTGGTTAAATGGTTGAATAAACTCGAAGATTCTTTCATAATTATAATTATCATAACTGTTGTTGAATGATGGGGGATTCGCGGATAGCAAACGTACAAGACGCGTCTTTGGAGGGCTCTTCTCTCGATATTCAGCAATCTATTATTGCCAACAGCAATATCCACGGAACTTAAACGATGACGTTCGACATCTCGGACAATATTGTTTATCGATATGCGTCCGAGAATAGTAGAACTATTGAACGGCATATTCTGCATTTTTTGGTCGAATAATGGCCTCGAAGGTCAATTGTGAGAATCAATTAGATCTTTGTGGAAAATATTCGATGAATAAGTTTTCGAGGCTTGAAATGTCCTCAGGAGTGAAGAAGATTATCAAAGCAATTAGGCTCAGAATTTTACTGAAAAGATAGGTTCTATGAAAATGGTAAAATTTTATCAAAACTTAACTTACAAAGATCTACTACACATGGAGAGTTTTTGAATACTTTAAAAATCCAAAAGAAACATTACTCACGCCAAGTGAACGTTTGTTGAAATTGCCCCATTAAATATTGAATATGTGAACTTTCAAAGAACTCTCAATGTTCTTTGTTTTCTTTTAACACGTTGTTTGCCAGCTGTGGCGATTTCCATCTTTCGTTAATTTTATTTATTTTACCTGCCTCCTTAAGATGTGACACGTACGCGTAGTTTGAAATTAATACGCAATTGAATTCTCGCTAGTGTACATCTGTTTCCAACAAAATTTTTCTCACGTGAAAACACAATAGTAATTACGAGATTTTCGATTTCATCTTAGAAATCGTATTTTGCTTCGTAAATAACCTGCTTCCAGAATGAGTTTCTTATACAGAGTGGCCATTTGAAACAGACGAGATTACAGACGAAATAATTTTTTCGATAGAAATGCTAGGACAGGTCGATTTGATACCTTTTGAGGGGGACAACTTAAGATGTAGGTTACGGACGCATAGCTCGAAATATTTCAACCCTTTCTGCTACAACCACCATAGAAATCTTTAATCCCCAATTTTGAATCTTGCTGAAATTTGAATCTTCGATATAATCTGCAGTATTTCTAATAACATGCAGTAACACTTGATTGATAGATCAAGATGGAAGATTGGAGATTTCCAAAAAGTCTAAATACGTACATATCTCTAATCAGATTACCAGGTGAGAAAACCAAATCATTAATGATGCCACAGAAATAGTCCAGTCCCAATTCGAGAAACGATTTCCGACTTAATTATGAAGTGTTTTTTCAGTTGGCTTCAATATGTTTTCATTTTGTTGATTATTGAATTCATATCTTTTTCAAAAAAATGAGAATCGATGATATTTTATTCATTACGAACAGATCATTAAGTTGGATTACTGGTTCTTTGACATGTGAATTATTCTTAGTTTTGAATCGAGACTTGTATGTGTTCTAATTCATTGTTCGACATGGTTTATTCAATTGCAGAGCAGGTGGAAATAATTTCACTTTTTTTTGCAAATAATCAATGTGCGAATAGAACCGCAGAATGCTTCAATCAACTACATTTAGATAAACATATTGTTTTGAAGCTCAAAATGTCGATTTTTCACAAAAAAAAACACTACAAGCGCCATGAAAATACCACTTCATTTTCAAATACTTATTTAAGAATATTTCGACAATTAATGCATAAAATGAAATAGCAATTACTGTGCTGAAATCAGTATAAAAATACCTTTGAATTGAGGTATCACTCATCCCATCTTCCCTATTCAAAAATTGGGGGTGGGGGTTGTAGCAGCAAGGGTTCAAGAGCTATGCGTCCGTAACCTACATCTTAAGTTGTCCCCCTCGAAACAGAAATCGACTTGTCCGAGCATTTCTATTGAAAAAACTTATTTCGTCTGTAATCTCGTCTATTTCGTTTTCAAATTGCCACCCTGTATAATTGTGTGGCTTGAAAGCCAAATATTGTGCTCCCAACAATAGACGAACCTGCCGTTAAGAAATTTCACATTCTTAATTTAGCGATTGATGGTCTCGAACATTAACCCGCTCGCTCCGCTCACGTGTTAAAATATCTCGACCATTAATCGCTATCATTAATAAACTAGTTGATCAAATAACTATTATAGTTTGTCAAAATATTCCCCATTAAGGTCTATACACTTTTGCATTGTGTTGTCGAAGCACTTTTGTTACTCTGATTGAGGTATCTCCAAAATATGCATTGTGAACGCATCAATCTTTCCTGCAGGTGTCGAAAAACGTTGACCTCTCATTTTATTTTTTACGTACGATAACGAAAAGAAGTCATTCGGTTCCAAGTCAGGATTATACGGCGATGACTCATCAAATCGATGTTTTGAGTGCACAAAACAAGTTGTTCAAGCCAATATGTGCGAGCTCGCATTGTCGTGCTGAAGGGTGATCCGTCTTCGGTGGTTGTTTTTCCTGATGGAAGACAAATGGCAAACAAATGGTTGTGTATAACTAGAAATTGATTGTGGAGTTTTTCGAAAAAATCATTGGATCCTTTGCTTGGAAAAGTGCTTCGTGCGCGAGCAACTTTTGTTGGATTTTGTTCATCTTGAAACACCCAAAGAGTTGACTGCTGTTTACTTTCGGGCTTATAGGTGCAAATCCACGATTCATCACCTGTCACGATGTCATAGAAATACTTCGATGCACCGCGATCGTATTTTTTGAGCGATTGACAAAATGTTTTTGATCCAACGCCATCAAATTTTTTGACGATCAAATGTTCATGCAATATTATATGTATGCTGGTCCCACCAAAAGCTTAGGTTGTCTCAATCTCATAATAGGTCACATGACGATCTTCCAATATCAGTTGGCGCACAGCATCAATAGTTTTCGGAACAAAAACTGATTTTGGATGACTTTCACGAAATTCGTCTTGGAGTGAACTTGGACCTCGGTTGAATACACCAAACCATCGATAAACACAGGTCCTTGATGGAGCTTCATCGCCAAAAATCGAATTAAGTTCATCGATGCTGTGCGGGTACAAAATTAGGAGTATTAATGATCACCTGCTTAATGGAGAGAAGCGCACTTCCTGAGTCGCTGGTTATACTCTAAGAGTAGATCCAAAATTATCTTTGGTAGAAAATATGTCTGCAATGTGAATAAAACAAGTTGGTAGTTGTAACAAAATTATGTATTTACAGATAAGAAGAATTAACAAGGCACTTTTATATTCACAGAGAAGAGTTTTTAAATTTCCTCAAAATCCAAGGATTTGAACTTCTTTGCTCAATCTTGGGCACTTCTGGTAAGACTAAACAATAGAAAGATCTCACCTTATTTTCCTGATATGAAATTCACCACAGCTCTGCTTCCATCGTTGAACATAACATATATTCATCTTCATAAAATTTAACATATACATGAATTAAACAAAAAGTACTCAAACTAAACTATCGATTTATATGAAGGACTAATGACATGAATATACCAAAAATAGAGAAAACCAAGTGAAATGGTTTTCTGTGAGTAAAGTAAAGTAAGGTACAAAATAAGGTGCAGGTACCTTGGATGAAACTTTGTAACATGACAAAGTGACACTTTAAATAATGAGTATGAGACTCTACTCTTAATTCTCTCAGGGTGGGCTCAATTATCCCAGCAACAAAACTTCTCTCGGTTCTCGACAAATATATTGAGGTGTATAAATACAACTCACAGATAACATTTTTAGGGAGTGTCCAATCTCCCAAGTAAGACAGAACACGAGAGACTTATCTTAAGGTAATTTGAGTCGATAGCTTCCTCCCAGCTCCCAGATACAAAATAAAGTCCCAGAGGGAATGGCCTGTCAGTTGACCAGAAATGGGTTGTATAGTTTCCACACAGATGTTCCAGACAGCAACTCGATTACTCCAATTTTCATTCCAGTTGAAGAATATGCTCCTTGACCAGGTGGTTATGCCACAAGCTCCAATTATGTATTGCTCGAACTAAGGACTGGATATGATTTAATCTCTCATTGTGGAGTGCATCTCAATCTTGAACCAGCATTTGTCTTTGGCTTCGTAATAAAATATAATTTGGCCCCCAGGGAGGAGCTATATTAGACTGAACGAAAGAACATTAGAAAGTGCAAGTGCATGTATAACAAAGCTCCTTTTCGATCTCTTTTAGACAAATACTGAACAAATCATAGTAAAATTACATTATCTTAACAAATTAAACCGATAAAAATCATGTTGTGGGAATCATTGTAAGCAGTCAATGCAAAAATGTGCTCTCATGTTAAAGTGCCAAAAAGAACTAAAATTTCGGTTCCTGGGAGGAAATAAACACTTACCGAGAATAGTTATGTATTTCTAGCAAAACTCCGACGCAAAAAGTGACTTTTAGATATTGATTTCAATAATTACTCAGAGATGATCGGCATTTGATCTCGACAGAGAGAAAAAACTACGCTGACAGTTCGAGGTTGCAGGAGAAATAGCTCAAATTTCAACGATCATTCAGGTGCGCGTATAGAATAATGTCAGTGGCGTGCAAATCATTGCAACTTCCACTAACAAATTGTGGTTTGGCAATACGCAACTGCTTCACAGATTCACAAATCACGACTTTCTCGTTTCACTTGGGAGAATTGCAGCAGAATAACTCAGATTAGGGGATGTAAGGGATGATGGCAACCAAGACAATGCCAATCCAATTGACAACCTCACCTGCTCGTGGTACATCCTGCTAGAAAACTAACGAGGCTCTGTCGACCGAATGATTGCCGGAATAAGTAATCCCCTCTTGTTGGCCAACAGCTTCGGGTGGAAGAGCTGATAAGAGGATCGGGCACTCTCTTGTCCTTGGATCGAGAAATCGATCCTAAAGGCGGACGAACCAAATGGTCAACGGCATGAGAATGCAGAAGGCAAGGAGAAACCACTGCATTAAAGACCTACAATAGGTATCTCTAGTTGTATCAACATGACTATGTTCAAGGCTAAATTAGTATCCGGAGTTTCAAGACCCGATCGGGTCTTCGGGGGAACGGTTTTGAATAATGGTGATGAAGAGAAATTTAATGTAAGATCGAATATAAGGATATGCACTTGGAATGTACGAACTCTGGCACAGACTGGAAAAGTTCATAATGCCATCAAAGAGATGAAAAGATTGAAGATAAAAATCTTAGGAATTAGTGAAATGCGATGGCCGGGTTCTGATTTCTGTGACATCGGAGACCACCGGGTATATTACTCAGGAACCACAGATGGGAAATACGAGCATGGAGTGGGTGTTATAGTAAGTAAGGAGGTTGCTAGGTGTGTCACAAATTTTATTCCATTGTCAGAGAGAATTATGCTGTTACAGCTGCGATCAACACCAGTCAGTATTAATATAATACAGTATATGCACCAACTGCCCAGCATACCATCGAAGAAGTAAAAGAATTTTATTCCCAAATCAGAGAAATATTGATGGAACTACCCAAACAAGAACTTATAATAATTATGGGAGATTTTAATGCTAAAGTTGGAAGGGGACGAGTGGGCGATATCATAGGACCATATGGGCTGGGTGAGAGGAATGAAAGAGGTGACTTACTGGACTTCTTTGCTGGGGAACAAGAACTTGTGATAACAAATACCTGGTTTGAACTCCCGCCTAGAAGATTATATACTTGGAGACACGACTGGACACATAGTCAGAAATCAGATTGACTATATACTTGTGAACAAGCGATTCCGTAATTGCTGTAAGTCGGTGAAAGCTTACCCGGGAGCTGACATCCAGTCGGATCATAATCCCCTTATCGGCGTATTTAAAATAAAGATGAAAAAACTAAGAAAGAAAAATGTTCATAGGTATGATCCACGAAAACTAAAACAACAAACATTACAAGAAAGCGTAAAGAACCATCTCAATGAGGAAATCAAATGGCTAAAAGACTTGAGCCTTAAAGACCAATTAAGTAAATTCAGCACAACAGTTAAAACTATCAAAGAAAATCTATTACGGCGTATTATAAAAAAAGAAATCTTGGATGACCGATGAAATTCTTCAATTAATGGAACAAAGACGGAAAAAGAAACATGACATTATCGAATATAACAAATTAAATAGAACAATTAAGAGGAAAATCCGAGAAGCTAAAGAAACAGAAATGAGAGAAAAGTGTACAGAGATTGAGAATCTACAAGCGAAACACGATAGTATCAACGTACACAGAAAGATCAAAGAATTAACAGGAACAAACAGACGTAGACATCTAACGACTTTAACCAACAATGAAGGTAAAACAATAGTTGACACTGCTGAATTGAAGGATGAGCGGAAAGCGTACATCGAACAGCTCTTTCATGACACACGACCTGATCCATCTGGGGTAGAGAACGACGGCGGACCGTGCATCCTCGTCGATGAAGTAAGGGCGGCGATGAGATCCATGAAATAAGGAAAATCTCCTGGACCCGATAACGTGAATGCGGAGTTCTTGAGGCGATTTTTGGACGACGACGGCTTCAAAGTGGATAACATCAGTGTTCAATGAAATATATACATCTGGGAGGATTCCGTATGAGTGGCTTAGATCCGAATTTGTTGTCTTGCCGAAGAAACCAGGAGCAAAGAAATGTAAAGACTATAGAACAATAAGTCTGATGAGCCACTTTCTGAAACTGTTTCTCAAGATCATCCATAGGAGAATTTATAGAATATGCGAAGAACAAATCAAGATCATCCCTACTCAGTTCGGTTTCAGAAACGCAGTGGGTACAAGAGAGGCCGTATACAGCATCCAAGTACTATTCCAGAGATGCAGGGACATGAACTGTGCAGTGTACGCATGTTTCATTGACTACCAGAAAGCATCATCAAAAATGATAGAAGTCCTGAAGAGTGTGGGCTTAGATGGGAAGGACATTAGGATAATAGTTAATCTGTACTGGAATCAGTTTGCTTCGGTCAGAATCGGGAGTGAGACAACGGAGGAGGTGAACATATTAAGAGGTGTAAGGCAAGGTTGCATCCTGTCGCCATTGCTATTTAATGTGTATTCAGAATACATATTAAGAGAGGCTTTTGAACACACAGAATCCGGAATCCTTTTAAATGGAGAAAGAATTAATAATATTCGTTACGCAGACGATACAGTCGTTTTCGCTGACAGCTTGGAGGGATTACTACAGCTCATGGATAGGGTGACACATTGCAGCCAGCTTTATGGTCTGGATATAAATATCAGTAAGACAAAATTAATGGTCGTTAGCGAAGAAAAGGTAAACAATTGTCAACTTACAATCGATCAAAACCTATAGAACGAGTGAGCAGCTTTACCTACCTCGGAACCAATGTAAATGAACAATGGGATCACTCACAAGAAATACGAAGCCGAATCGAAAAGGCAAGGTCTACTTTTAATAAAATGAGAAATCTGTTCACAAGCCGTTGTGTTCTCGGTCTTGTTCTACGGGGTTGAAGCATGGACACTCACTGATACCACAACGAAAAAACTGGAAGCATTTGAGATGTGGCTGTATCGCCGAATCCTAAAGGTACCATGGACAGACCATATGACAAACATCGAAGTTCTCAGAAGAGTAGACAAGGAAAAAGAAGTGGTTAATACTGTAAAAATTCGGAAACTCCAATACTTGGGACACATAATGAGGAATGAAAGCAGATTTCATTTGTTGCAGGCCATTTTGCAGGAAAAGTAATGGGAAAACGAAGTGTTGGTAGAAGACGAATTTCGTGGTTGAGAAATCTCAGGACCTGGTTCTGCATGAATACTACAGAATTGTTCCGTGCAGCAGTTAACAAGGTTAAGATAGCATGTATGATAGCCAACATCCGAAACGGATAGGAACGGTTAGAAGTAGAAGAACTCAGATTCACAATGTACTAGGGTATCTAACTGACTTAACTGGAGTAAATGGATAAAAGAGAGATGATATTAAACTACGAGGAACTTTTGAGTTTACACGTTATTAGCTGCTGAAAACTAACTGGTAAAGTAGAACTCACCATGCTGGTGGCCAAACTAGCACTTTACTGAGAGAAGGTTCTTGAATAATTGAGAGAGGTCGAAGGACGTACCTGCTGAGCTTAGGATTCTCAAAAATTCCGTCCGATAGAAAGCATTCTTGGACGTAACGGCCGCGGCCCTAAATTCCCAGAAGTTTCCTTTGTTACGAGAATATCGCAACAGATGCACTGTTGTTGAGTTAATACACTTCGAAATTTGTAAAAATAATCACTCGAGAATATTCACGATTTGATTCCATTTTTTGGGCGAGATGAATCTTATGAGTGACTGTAAACAACATAAACGGCGCTCGTATGTTAAAACATTCAGACTATATATAACTTCAAAAATGTCAAGCTTTACGATACAACTGTCACTTGGCAGATTGCGACACTAGAGTGGTCCAATCCGAAAATATAAAAGGGTTCGTAATCGTGTATACGGATGGAGATTAACCAGGGATTCTTCATCAAGGTTTTTCATCCAATATTCATTGGGTCTTCATCGGCAAAATAAGGCACGGTCTGATTTTCTGTAGTGAGACCCAGAGATAAGAATTCACTAGTCGCTCGATCAACCGAATAATTAATATTCCACTCTCCCGAATCATATTCTTCAGAATCCGCGCGTTCATAGCATGCATGCAACTTTCATATGAGGAACAACGCTTCAGTGCCTGGTGGAATAAACGAGTCGGCCATTAAGGCAGCTTTAATTTGATTTTACTGGCTAACAATGACGCCGTAAAACACGGAAACATCGCCGAGTTGCTATACATCAATGGGCGCGAATAATTGTGTTGCCATGACGCTGGAATACAACAAATTTTGCGCAAACTGGTAGTAAACATATGCAAATGACAATGGCTGAAAAAGAACAGGTCTGGCGTTGATATTCGCAGTGTAAGTGGATAAAGAAGTTATAAAAGTGAAGGGTCTCTCAACAAAAACTTTGTTTTTTATTGTGACCACACCTACCACATGACAGTATTGACAGTTGGTTTTTTACATAATCGTAGTAGATGCTTTGGCTCTTAAAATGAATCCAAGGTAATTAAAACCCACTATGGAAATGGTAGTTCTGTTAAAATTACGTTCCGTAAATTGCGTGATATTTTCGGACAACATAATAGACCTTCTGAGACCGCTATTGAGAATTTGGTAGCAAAATTTGAGTTGACGGGATCGGTACAAAATGTGCCAACACCAACGAGTGTTCGACCGGGCCGTTCAACTGAAAAAACATCCAAATTTGTGGATTTCTCTATGTTCTCTTCAACTGGGGTTATCCCAAACGACCACACGCAAATTTTGAATAAGCATTAGACTTTAAAGCCTTACAAGATTAATTTGAAGCCGACCGATCATTTACATCGCCGTAGATTCGCTCAATTCATTCTGGGACAACCCGTAGGTTTAATGAAAAAATTATTTTTTCAGACGAAGCCCATTTTCACTTGTCAAGGTATGTCAACAAGCAAAATTGGCGCATTTGGGCTTCTGAAAATCGTAGAGCGATTATTGAGAAGCTCAACTTGTTACTGTATAGTGCCCTACGTAGTCTGGAGGCGTGATGGGGCCTTGTTTTTCGACGATGAGGCTGGAGATGTGGTAACGATCAATGGATCATGCTATCGCGAGATATTAACAACTCAATCTTTGATGACATGGATATCACTGACATGTGGTTTCAACAAGACGGTGCCATTTGTCACATCAATTCATTGTAAACTAAATTTGCTGATGTCAGAATTTCACGAAATTCAGCTGTTCAATAGCCAGGTGGATCGTGTGATTAACACCACTGGATAATTTTTTGAGGGGCTATCATAAGGACAGAGTCTATACGGAACCAATTGAATCGTTTGCAGCCTTAAAACTCAAAATCTGTGATGTATAAAATACCATATAACGTTTTAGTGGACTGTATAATGCGACAAAAGATAATTGAGTGACAAATGTACTCACTTGTAATATCTGGTGATATTTCTTGTGGGTTTCTGGTACTCTTACACTCTTTCTTAGGTGAGGTGGGAAGGTTTGAAAGTAATGTAAGGATGAAAGATGTTGAGATATACCCACCGAAGCCAATAATGGAGAATAGATCTTGTCTCCAGAACCTTCCTTGTTAATCCAAAAATGCGTTGTGATGCCACACTATAGTGGTCTCACAAAACTAGTGAACTATTTTAATTATAGTCTTATGCGGAATATTCTAATTATGCGGAACTGAACGAAATCTATTTAACAAAACGATGAGTCATTTTGACTACTATAAAGTAAGAAAATGCGGGTTCAGTTCGACTAACTAACCTGATAAATTACTACTAAAAAGTGACACATGCGTGAAAGTCGCATATGATCAACATTTATTCTCTCTCTATTCAATCTTTAATAAAATGATGACAAAATCATGCGAGGCGCCAACACAAATGTAAATCTCATTATGTAAGTGCCCTAAAGCTATGTAGTTGGTTCTATAAAGGTTTGCTTTGTCTGATGTGTTATTTGGTATTTGTTCCTGATGAAGGGATAAAGTCGTCCGAAACCTCGATCCTAAACAAAAAGAACGGAACTATTTGGGTTTTGACTGCAACTCAAATAACCTCCAAATCCATGAGTGCGTATTAATCTCACAGGAAAATAACAAAGCTAACCTAACATTTCACAATACATTGTGAAATGTGTCAAATTCCATGGTACCCCGTGTGACTAAATAAAGTAGAACTGAATATATTTAACCGTGTTTCGATAGATCGACTCAATAGGATCCCAGTACGGTCCAGTACCATAATTCCCCATAAGACTCTCACGTAGACAATGAAGTAAATAAACGTTTCATCCAAATGGATTCTTTGCGGTCACAACTTATAGCTAGCATTCGCGGCCTCAAACAATCTAAGAAAGGGGTATGATTGATTTATGAACTTTTTTGTCGGATGTAAAAAAAACTCAATCCGCCATTTATATACCAGTAGACTTACTTGAGGAATTGTCCGCGTACATATTGAGGTCGATTGAAGGACTGTTGACGTAATGTATCTTCATTCATATGGATTTGAATTGATTCCGGTCTAGATCAAAGACAGATGGTTAGATGGATATCAAGAATTGATGGGATGGGATAAAAAACTGGCGAATGATTATTATTGCAATTTTAATCGAAAACTGAATTGATATCAAGTACGATGTCAAAGAACCAAGTGAGCTGGAACTGCACTCCACAACTGCTCAATCAATTGGTTATACAGGGTGAGTTTTCGATCTTTGTGTTAATTTTAATCTCTACCACATTTTCCACTCCTCTTATTAATTATAGTCGATTTGGATATGACCCAATAACAAACATGAGCGAGGTATTTCGACAATTAATCTATTATGAAAATATAGAAAGTCAAACTTACCCCATTTTCACAAAATTAGGCAGACTGGATGTTTTACGAGATATTGCGTATACCAAATTTCAAATGCTCATAACTAAAGAATATCTAAAATTGACAATAATTGTCTTACACTTCTTGAAAGGATATCGAAAAACATGTGTCATATTCTATTTTATTTTTAATTAATTTTTGTAGTTTTTTTGAATTGCTTGATGTTATGATAAGAATGAAAAATTCTCCCTTATTCATCGAAGAAAATAGTGTTTTCCAGAAGAAATAAACGAATCATTGATACTTCCAAGAAATGTAGGACTATAATTGCCAATTTAAGATATTTTTGGTTTATTTACACTTTCAAGAATAGACTTGTTCAACTGAATAATTTGAATTATGGGAACAATTCCATAATGAGTCAATTTCATTCTTTTATAATAAACTCAATTCTTCAGAAAATCACAGAATGCAGTTGTAATTTTCTGTTTCGATTTGGTAGAACGAGATAATATGCTTATATTTGAGGTTAGTTTTTAGAACATCGACCGATTTCAAAGTAGCACGAGCATTTGTTCCGTTGCGGCATGTCACACGTAAGTTGTAACCACGAATTTTTAAATTATTGTTAATTAAATATGAATGCCTGACGGGATAAAAGTGTTATAAATGAATCTCGGAACACATGTGTCATATTCTATTCCATTTTTAATTCATTTTCTTGTAATTTTTTTGTAATTTTTTTGAATTTTTTGATGTTATTATAAGAATGAAAATTCCTCTTTTATTCATCAAAGAAAACAGTGTTTTCGAGAATAAATAAAGGTATCAATGATAATTTCAAAAAGTGGAAAACAATAATTGTCAATTTTGCATATTTTTGATTTATTCACACTTTCAAGAAAATAATAATAATAACGAGTTTATGTGTGGAAATAAGTACATTTTTCACCTCCATAAGGTGTGCAAAATATCGTATAAACATCATTGATCTCAAATAAACCGAAATTTCGCTAAAGGTGAACCTTGAAAGCGGGATCACACCACAAAATGACTAATATCCTAATACACAGAATGACTAACGTAAAGTATAAAATATAACAATAAAAATTTCCACTCAACCGAAACTCATATGCAACCCAGGGTGTGAAAAAATACAATATAATATAAATACATATAAGATACAATATAAAAACACACAAAAATCTTAAACAGCAATGAGAGCAACGGAGAACTACCACATCAATAGTAGTAGGAACTGTTGACATCAACACACTGGTGCACCCAAAGTCTAGGTCTTCCAGTCAACCACCTCCTCATCCTTGCCCTAAACAGTACAACCGAGTTGTAACTCTTATATTCCGGGGGAATCTGCGAATAGAACCTTGGCGCTAAATGTGAAGGACACCGCTGTATAATATATTTCTCAGGTCTAGGAGTAATCGCAATGTTACCCTTATGTCTCGTGTCATATCTGTGTTCCATATAGACTAACTCAGATTTGTATTCATGTCGTCTACAAGTTGCCACGAGGAAAAACAGCTGTCTGATGTCAAATATCTCCGCTTCCAAGTAAAGTTGGTTGCTGAGATATCTTCGGGGTTTTTTGTAGATGAACTTGAGGATATCTTCTCCAATTTACTCACATATACTTTCAATACGAAACCCCATGCTATAATTACATATTTCAGATTTGTCTCCACCAAGAGTATATATCATTCTGAGCTGTTCCAGGGTGAACACCTGAGTCAAACATTTGATCTTATACATAATACTTCGTAGCTTTTTAGTTACATAATTGATTTGTTCACCTCATCTAAGGTGACTGTCAAGGTACACCCCAAGGTACCTGATTTCAGACTTCATTGTGATCTCTATTGGGGATCCATTACAATTTATTTTCATAGCCTGGAACTGTGGTAAATATGGCGCATAAGATGTAAACGGCATGAAGTATGTCTTTTCATAATTTATAGTCGACATACGGCTATCAAACCATTTCATTACCCTCAGAAAATCTACCTCTGCTTTTTGTTTCAGAGTTTTCCAGTCCTTGGCACTGTAAATCAGGGTAATATCGTCTGCAAACCCCAATAAGTCTCCATCAATTTTGATTTCAAAGATTTCATTGATGTAGACATCGAACAAAAGGGGACCCAACACAGTTCCCTGTGGAATACCACACTCAATAAACGCACTATCGCTTTTTATATTTCCAATCTGTACTTGCTGACTCCTCTTTTCCAAATAACTATGAAGGAGTTCACCCGAAATCCCCCTTAACCTTACACTCTCCAAGACAAGAAGCAATAACTCATAGCTGACTGTGTCGAATGCCTTTATTGAATCCACAAATATGCACAAAGTGGAGCTTTTCTCGTCGATTTTTTTACTTAGAATGGCTGTCAAGTGTACTATTGTGTCCCCGGTAGATTTACCCTCCCTGAAGCCACTCTGCTTGTCAGACATTATTCCTATCCTACATAAATAGTTATCCATACGCACTTTCAGTAGTTTTTCAAAGATCTTTGACAAACTTGATATTAGATATATATATATATATATATATTATTTTGAACTTTGGCTTACAATATTTAGTTAGCAAACAATAAAGCATACAGATCAGGGGTTAGTGACGGGGTGTCATACAATTCGGCGTATCACATAAAAGCCTAGGAAAAAAACCCAGTAAAAAAAAAACCCTGGCTCCCCGCCTAAGTGTGAAAGTACAAAAATAAGCTGAAATATATTTGGGATTTCTTTCTTCAAGAGTGGTCTTCTATTGATGGAAACAGAGCCTTCTTCAAGGTGCCCACATCGAATCTGGAAATAAAAAGACAAAAGCAGAAATAAGAACTGAATATCAAAATACAAATTAAAATCGAATTGAAAATGTCAAGCACAAAATGTTCAGTGCCATCCGGTATTATAATAAAAATGTCATCCACATAAAGTTTAAAATTAATACTTTGAAAGGAAGACGAGAGAGGCAAACATCCTGAAGCTTCTTCATAACGATGTCACAGCAGAGGGGTGAAAGACAGCTTCCCATACCAAAACCAAAGATTTGCCGATAAAATTGATCATTGAAACAGAAATAACTGCTTGTCGGCAGAAAGTTATATATTAATCTAAATGTTTCAAAGTCTAGAGAAAGCTCAGGAATTGAATTCCAATTCTCTTCTATAATCTGTAGAGTCAAATCTGTTGGTGTATTGGTAAAGAGCGAAACGACATCCAGTGACACCAATCTGTGGTATCTTAATTCTATTAATGGAATCGAAAAATTCGAAAGAGTTTCGGACGTAATGTTCATCCTTAATAAAAATCGGTCTCATGAATTCGGTAACAAACCTTGATAGCTCATACACTGGGAACCCACAAAGCTCAATATGGGTCTAAGGGAGTGACAGCTTTATGTATCTTCGGAAGAAAATACATTTTGGGAAAAAATGCCCTTACTGCTGGTAATTTTTTAGCCATCGTTTCGGTGATTATACTCTTTTCTAGTAAGATTTTGGTTAACCGGTTATTTTTGTTCTGGAAACGAAGTGTTGGGTCAGAATCCAATCTTTCATAAGTATCCGTGTCATTACGTGTTGGACGTATAGGTGGGGGGTAGGATTTTATATAAAAAGTTTATTTCATCTAAAATTGTCCTCGATGATTTTATTGCCCTGGGGAGTAGAGGATATATGGGTTTCTTTAGAGGTGAGAGGTGGCAGGATCCTTGTGGGTTCGTTATATCGCACATCGGCGTGTAACTTGTCTAACTTCGTCAATTATCTGGACGATGTGTTATCATTCATTACTCCGCAGTACGATCACATTATTCTAACGGGTGATGTGAATATCGATCAACTATCTGAAAATGCCTTTCCGGATTGTGTTGGTGCTTACGGCTTCGAACAGTTGATATCCGAGCCAACACGTATTACCCCCTTCGTCGCAATCGTTACTGGACGTTATGCACAAATATGGCTGACAAGATAGTCAGTTCTGGGGTACTGGATCATTCTATGTCTGATCATCGGGGCGTTTATTGCGAGATCAATTTGAAGAAAGAGCAGAGTACTGTTCCCAGGTTGATTGTGTACAGGGATTATCGTGGTTTTTCCTTGGCGGATTTCAAATCTGATTTGTCGGAGGCTAACTTTCAAGACATCCTATATGAAAATAATATTGAATCTAAAATCTCCATGTTCAACAAAAATTGATTGATGTGTTCGATAAGCATGTTCCTTTATTGAGTCTAAGATTACTAAGCCTTTCTCTCCTTGGATCACTCCTACTGTTAGAGAGATGATGAAGCTGAGAGATAAAGCCTTGACCAGGTACAAGCGAACCAGAAAAATTGGTGATTATGTCAGCTATAAGAAGCTCCGAAACATCGTAACGGATGCTGTGAGGAAGGAGAAGGCCTCTTTCTTGAGTCGTGCGGATCTCTGGGGTCTAAAGATTATTGAGGGCATTCAAGTCAATTAGTGGTAGAGATCAGGTAAATATTCCCGATCGTTTCAATAATCCGGATGAGCTAAATAATTATTTTGGTTCCGTATTCAGTCAACCAAATTCTTGCCCTGGAACAGCCGATTATTATAATTCTAATGTCTTCAATCCCGGTGCTGTCTTCGGGTTCAGACTTGCTTCTCCGGAGGAGGTGAAGATGATTGTTTTTGGTCTCGGGTCGAATGCTGTTGGATGTGATGGTATATCTTCAAGGATGTTGAAGCTCTCAGTTGACACCACTTTACCTTACATCACACATATTGTTAATGTTTGTTTAGAATCTGGGTACTTCCTATAGCTTGGAAGTGTTCCAGTGTTCCATTATCAGGCCTCTGCCTAAGTTGAAGAATCCTGAGGAGCTAAGCGATTTCCGACCGATAAGCATTCTCCTTGTATGTCAAAGGTCCTCGAGAAAATATTGTATAGGCAAATATACGAGTTCATCACTCAATCTGATATTGTCACGGCTCATCAATCTGGTTTTAGAGCGGGTTTTGGTACAACTTCCCTTTGTTGAATGTTACTGATGACATCTTCAGGGCAATGGATGAGGGAAATACAACAATATTGACCCTATTAGATTTTGCTAAAGCCTTTGACACCCTCGACCACGAGCTCTTATGTGCCAAGTTGTCTTTTTATGGATTTGATGAGAATGCCTTGAGGTTTTTAGATCATATCTTTTGGTAGGTTTCAGAGGGTTCAGGTGGGTGACAGTTGTTCGGATTTTGCTTCTGTCACTTCTGGTGTTCCACAGGTTCGATCCTGGGACCTTTACTTTTTTTGATTTATATTGCCGACATGTATAAAGTCGTTATGCACGTAATAATGTATTTTAATGCCGACGATGTGCAGTTGCGGTTATCTTTTCATTCCTCTGACATCGATAATGCGGTCTTGAGGATAAATGAGGATTTATCCAGGATAGCTGAGTACTCTGAAGCCAACAACCTTAAGCTGAGTACACGGAAGTGCATTTCAATGCTCTTTAATCGGGGGAGTCGGGTCAGATCTGATCAGATTATACTTAAAGTTGGAGATGAATCAATTCCATTTGCTGAGAGCTGTAGAAATCTAGGTATTATCTTTGACTGTAGGCTTAGATTTGTTGAACATGTTTCGATGTTGATAAGGAGGTCGTTTCTTGCTCTTAGACATCTATACAAGTATCGACGCATTTTGCGTTTTAGTTCGCGCAAATACCTCTGCGAGTCCCTCGTTATGTCATGCTTAAGATATGGATTCGTTGTGTTTAATCCTTGCCTGGATTCGATCACTAAGTACAGACTGCAGAAAGTCCAGAATGCGTGTTGTCGATTCATCTTTGGTCTACGAAAATTTGAAAGAATTTCAAGTAGAATAAATCAAGTCAAGTGGTTGAGAGTTGATGTTTTATTTGTCTTGCAGTTGGCTGCTTTGGTCTGTAGGATTTTGTCAACATCTGGCCCTTCATATTTGCGTGAGAAGTTGGTATTTCGAGGTGATGCCCATGGTGTATCTGTGAGACATAGGGATCGGCTTATGTTGCCAAGGTTTAGGTCGGCCGTGTTTCAGCGATCTTTCACATATCAGGCGGTTGGTGTTTATAACAGCTTTCATAACTTTTTAAATGTTATTCGGTGAATGGTCTGAGGAAGCATTTGAGAGCTTTTTATTATTACGCCAATAATGTTAATTTGCTTGCATATATAATGTATCTTGTTTTGTTTTTTCATTTTTGTACATGATTTGTTTATTTTTACTGATTGCTTTATATGTATGTTGTATTTTTTTATGGTCTTCATCGTCAAATTGAGGTTGAGTGGAATAGCGTAAGCTAAACTCCGCCTCTGAATTGTATTTTATAAAATACATAATAAAGGCCCTTTATTATTATTATTATTAAGTAGTTTCGCACATTTTTCGAAATATTTCACCCGGTTCATAATTACGGTGGTGTTTCCCTTATCGGCCTTCAAGATAACTATACGATCTTTATTGTTCTTAAGAAATGGTTGAGTGTCTCTTATATCTCGATACAAAGAAGAGCTGAAAGATGTGGAATATTTATTAGAATTCAGAAAGTTGGTGATAGTGTTAACAACCCTCGCTCTGACTACATCCCGATCCTCAGCATTGTGCCTAGTAACTACTCTCTCACAGTCAACAATAATATCCATTATAGGAAATGAGTTTGTATATGCTGTACTGCTACCACCTTTAAA
Source organism: Micraspis discolor (assembly GCA_030674115.1). NCBI lineage: Eukaryota > Metazoa > Arthropoda > Insecta > Coleoptera > Coccinellidae > Micraspis > Micraspis discolor. The sequence continues at coordinate 28,906 of JARTUT010002214.1, forward strand.
AAATACAATTTTGAATTTAACAATTAACATTTTTTTACTGCGTTTTATTTTCAAAATATCTCGCGGGCCGCATGTTGCCCATATGTGCTATAGATTATACTGCCGGCTGGTCCGACATACTCAAATTTGTCCACGAATTCCTCATCAAGATGTCGAACCGGTTCAATCTACAGCATTTTCAGCTTGATATTCGTAATCAACAGACACAAGGAATAAGTGCGAAAAAACAAATTTCAGAGAATTTCGTAACTCAGAAAGCCGTCAGTCTTAACGACGCATGAATTAAACAAACAAACTTCCCACCAATCAAACAAGGAAATCTAATTGAAAATACCCATCAATCAATTTTATTACATGGATTTAGCTGTTGAAAATTGTTAGACCCTCGTTTCACTATCATAATAACTAAAATCATGGGGTTATCAACTCGCTAATTATCATTATTATGGAAAACAGTCGATTCATACCGAATGAATTATTTATTCATTCGTCCATATAAATTCTTATTGTTTCTATGTAATCTTTCAGACCTCAAGCATTTAGGTTCGAAATTTTAAAACATCAATCCTTAATCGTTGCTGGTTGTTCTTACGGAACGCATCTGCCGCCTTGTCTAATCCTTGTAATTTATATTCCAAATATCTACCGTTGAATTTTGTAAATTTGCTGTTAGTTTTTGTCCCTCCGATTAGCGTTTTAAGACGGATTACTGAGTCTGAAAGGCCGGCTCGATCGTAATGTATGGTATTACTGGCTTAATTGATTTAAATTATGTTCTTAGGCGTATGGCGACACTTCTCTGTATGGCGGAATGGTTTTCAGAATAAAGCCAATGAGGATTAGAATGACGGAGTGATGATTTTATTCATTGGCATCATTTTTGAAAAATTGACTGGGTAATTTAATTTGAGACGATACGGGAAATTATAATATTAGTAAATTTCGTATTCCGGAGGAAAGACAATTCTAGCCAAAAAAAAAACATTTTAGGGAGTGTTGCGTACAATAGTTTTTCGGCAACACTGTAGAATAACAAAACAATGGGACCACACATTTCAATTATATACATTCTTATTCACATTTGAATTAAACAGAAACGAAAATAACACATATTAGCAGAAACATTCAACTCTATCTCCGTCCTAGGCATCCAAACATCTGGTATAGGATCTTTATGATCTTCGATTACTTGCATCTGATCATATTCAATATGCTGTTATTTATCCAGGATTTTAGTGGATTATGTTTGGTATTAATAATTCTTGTTAATTAAAAAATACACGAACACAACCATCATGAGGTTATTCTCAGTAATAATTATATTACTGGTGCAATTCGCCTGAAAAATGGTGATCCAGAACTTCAAGTTTTCCGCATGCGCAGTAGTGATGGTTCTACACATTCATTATAAATTTTCAGAGCGTTTGAAATGGCATTCAAAATATATGTATATATGATCATTTCAGAGTCTTAAATCTTCAACTCTGTTTAAAAATCTGGATGTTGAGATTCTTGGCAATTAGTAAAAAGAGGACTGTTACCAAATGATTGAGCTAGAGGTGGTAAAATAAAATGTTTATTATACAATGTTCACATTCACAAAATAAATAGATATTCGCACGAATTTAAAATCCTTACAAATCAACTACATCTGAACAGACTTGATCTATTTACAATTATGGAGTAGTTATATAGAGAACATTGACGGCCGGTTTCTGAAACGATGATCATCATAGAAATCAACTAATCAGCTGTTAAATCTATGGTCAACTGCCATTTGAGTTGCTGAAAGGATAGTCAACTAGGTTAATTTGACCACGCTGTCAGTTGACACAGTGGTCAAATATTTCAGGTAAATTGTATGTCAATCGTCATTTTGAGTTTCCGAAACGCAAATTAAGGCTAAATCAGTGGTCAAACTAGTGTCAAAGAACTTGGCAACTAATCGGTGTTGTTTGGCGAATTAACTTGAAAGAAATCTTGTTTATGAATGAAATCTATGTATTTTCCAAGGAAATCTTAATTTTATCGGTATGTATGAAAATAATTTAATAGTCTTCAATATATAATTTTTTTATGAAAAGGCATTTATTTTTTCCAATTTTGCGATGTAACATGTTTTCGTTAATAATTTAGTTTTCTGAAAAAACAAGCATTTTTGCAACAATTGGTGAATCTATTTTTTTATTGTAGATAATAATTATGGATATCAGCTTGGATATAAGCATGTCTAGTAATTCTAGCGAAGATGAGAACCCAAGGCCACGAACGCTTAGGAGAAGAATGATTTCTTTTGATTTCTACAATGATGTGGAATTCAAAATAGGTATAGACTGTCCAAGGATATTATAACATTACTTCTGAATATGATAGAGGATAAAATAAAGCCCTTAACATCAAGGAACAAATCAGTTACTGCCTTGGAACAAGTACTTCTAACAATAAGCTATTTTGCAACAGGAGCATTCCAAATAACAGTAGCTGACCATATAAGGGTCCATAAAACTACAGCATGTAGAATAATTAAAAATATCTAGAGTCATTGCTGAACTTCGACCCCAGTTCATATCTATGCTAAGAACAGAGGATGAACGGAATAGAATCAAATCAGAATTTTATTCTATAAGTTCATTTCCGAACGTGATTGGATGTGTAGACTGCACACACATATAAAAATACAGTCACCTGGAGTTCCACAAGGTGAGCTTTTCAGAAATAGAAAGGGATACTTTTCTCTTAATGTTCAGGTGATTTGTGATCCCGCAGGGATTATTTATTGGAGGACAGTGGCTACCCTTGTCGCTCATATTTATTGACTCCATTTCTGAGGCCATCAACTCCCGGTGAGCAAGCGTACAACAGAGCACAGATCAAAACGAGGAATACACATTTGGTGTCTTGAAGAGACGTTTTCCTTGTTTGTCTATGGGAATTAGGCTGAAAATGGAGACAACCATGAATATCATAGTGGCATGTTGTGTTCTGCACAATTTGGCATTAGTTCATAATGAAGACGTAGCAGACTTTGATATCGGAGAGAACTTCCCAGATGATCCCCCAAATACTTCTACAAATGATGAAAATATATCAGTCAGATCTTTGTTACTATCAACACATTTCAATGTTCAATAATAATTGTGGAATAAGACTCGGATCAAAGGTCATACAATCCGTCACAAAAATCCTATGAAGTAAAAGTAGTGCGTTGAGGAACAGTTGTTACAATAGCTCAAATAAATTTATATTCTAATCTACTCTTATTTATAGACTGAAAACATTCTATAAATCCGATTACACCAAATTTCATTTCATTGTTTTTACTTCTGTGTACTCTGATAAAATAATGAAATTGGATGATGTATGAACAAGGTTGTTTGCTCAATTATTTTGAATACTTCAAATTAAAACGATATTTTTCATTTTATTGACCTATTGATGATAAATTTTTCAGTTGAAAAACAGCATCTGTATTTTAATACACCAGATACGACTTAATACACAGGTACAGTTAAGCCGCTAAACGATTCATAAATGCAATCTATCGTAAGAAACAGTTGTAAAGCAAGTTCAACCAGGTATTTTTTATGGTCACTTGAGGAAAATTATAAGGGTGTTAAAATTTAAATATCAGTTATCGGATAATTTTAAAATCTTAACCACAAAACACTGATATCTTAACCTCTTTAATCACAGAATATTAGTTTTTATCGGAGAATCTGTGGTTGGACAGTCTGGCAACAGGGTCGCCTCATGTCAACTGAAAATGATCATAGATTAGTTAAATATGCACTGAACATCCTTTCGGAAACTCAAATTGATTTGACATCTCTGTCAAGATGATCGTTGTGTAGTTGACATGAGATTTGATCATCCTTTCAGAAACTGGCCGTGAGTGTGATAATAATCAAGAAGTTATCTTGAGAAAAGGTACAATATTATATCTCAATAGAAAAGTCTTAACGTTCTGTTTACTTGAGAAAAAGCGTTATTAGCTAGACTAGATCGAGTAATGTGTGTTGCTTAAATTATTCAAGTCAAGAATTTTGAGAGTAGAGGCGCCATCTATCAATCAAACACAAAGTTTACAGTCAGAGTTTGAAGTTATTACAAACTGTCTACTATCAGAAAAACAAAAGGTTTTATCGATAAATTGAGATGTTGAGGTTCATAATGTAACAAGACAGACTTTCAGAGCGAATAAAGAAAAAGAATAATTACGATTCAAAACGTTTACAGTGATAGCCTGTCGTATCTATCAGAAAAACAGAAGTAGAAAAACAAAATTATCTGTGAAGAGTTGATCAGTTTGAATTATATGAAATGAGGCTTGAGAGGAGATAAAGTTATATAAAATATAGAGCAGTTGAGAAATTGATTAATTTTTAAGACAAATTCTGTATCATACTAAATTAATTGAGAGATATATCATAGGATGATCAACGCTTACAGTAATAGTAATTATATAAGAAAAGTAGAGGAATTTCTCTTATAATTCAAGAATCGAGATAAAACATTTGTACAATAAGAGATGTAGAGACAATTATCATTATTTTGAACTAAGGTGACAACACTATTATTTGAAATGATATAATATAATTAGTAGAGAAAAATTATTATATCAAGCCTGAGAATTCCAATAGTATAAGGGTGAAACTGTCTGAAAGTAATGAAAATTGAATTGAAAAAAATGAAATTCAAGGAATTGAAAATCAGAGAATCACACATAATTTGTTTCTTTTTTGAGCTGTTTTTTCATCGATCGTAACTGTCGATCAACTGTCACTGACACATCATGAAGTTAGCCGCTGATCCATTTGAGGTAGATAATTCATGAGCGTAGAGTAGGTAGAGTTGTAGGGTGAAATATTTTTGCAAATTTTAACAACCTCTTTGATCGCTGTGGTTCGCTCACCTCATGTCAACTGAAAATGATCATAGATTACTTAATTATGCACTAAATATCCTTTCATCTACTCAAATCAATTTGACATCTCTGTTAAGATGATCGTTGTGTTAGTTGACATGAGGTTTGATCAGTGTTTCAGAAACCGGCCGTAAATCGGTTATAACTTTGCAACGGGAGAGAATTGAGCAAAATGTTGAAAACAAACGATGTTTGTTTTCGCTTTAAGAACCTTCAGTTAAAATTAACGCTGTGGTCAAACAATTACCCTGTACTTAATGTTTTCATTTGTGTGCAATATTGTGTTCTGTATTTGAGAACCAGTTATTCACCTTACCATTCGAATATATAAACGAAACAAAATTAAATATCATCTAAAATTATTTTCTTGATTTATTTATCTTAATGAATTGTTCACTTCTATATTTACTTGATTTTTAGGGATTAATTAATTAAAATTTTTTATTTATGATTGACAGATCACAATCATTTTATATCCAAACAACGTTTCGGGCTGTGCCCTTTATCAAATTAGGACTTTTTCCCGATATGTTCCAATGTCAACGTAAGAAAGGTCGTCAATATAATAATCTAATATATTAAAACGATAAGATCGGGAACCAGAGAAAATTTTGACAGGTGGTCCCGTCAGGGACCCGGAAAGCGAAGCTTTCCTTGCAGCCCGCAGGGCCGCTCGAGAGGGAATCTTAAAAAAATCGAAAAAGCGAATCCTCCTCAGGAGAAGCGACCCCGAAACCCCCCGGGCGCTCTTTAAATGCCCGAAATTTTCGAAAGAAAATCGCGAAATCGACGATTTTCGCGAAATCGCCGAAAGTGTCCCCAAGGGGGAAGATCTCACGGACGAACGGGGCCATTTCTCCGGCCGAGATCGGTCGCTTTTTCAAGAAAAAGACATTCCTCATAATGTGGTACCGGTACGGACCGCGGAGCCCTCGAAATCTATACGAAAATTATGCATGTAGAACGGCAATTTTTCGACCCGCGAGTACCGAGAAACGTCAAAAACCGCACCTACGTTTTCCCTCCGTGCCGGTCGAAAACGATATAAATCGCCCCGCGATGGGTAGAAAACGAATCTACGTGAAATTTCCCATCTCTGGGTACCAATTTCCACATCCAAGTAGCGAGTCAAGGCCGGGGATTTTCATTCCAAATTCGGCAATTTTCTCGATAATTCGAGGACAAGTGTCATATTTTATCATACGATTCCGATGATAGCCGAACGCGAGCTCCAAATTTGAAAATACGGCATCAATTTTTCGCTCGATATGGGCGGTTGAAGATTGTTTGCGTTTTCCAAGCACTCGAATAAGAATCTACAGGAGATTCCGAATCTTTAGACAGCACCCGCGGTTCACGAATCGCAAGAAAAACACCTCAAATATGCGTTTGAAAATCGTCATTTCAGGCTCTATTTTCGCGCTAATTCATTTTCGTCCTTGAAGAATGCACACAGATCGCGATGAATCGCTATACAGGCTGTGCTATCTCGAAAAAATCGCTATACAGGCTGTGCTTATGGAAAGCACTGATTTTCACCAGATTCTTTCTTCGAGAGATTTCGTGTTACTTAGGGTTCTATCATGTTTTCCGCGTTTTTTCGTATTTGGTCGGTTTCTTTCTTGGTGGAATGCACTGAACTCGAAACGATAGAGTTATAAACGATATTCTTTCGGTTTGTTTTTCATGAAGAAAGCACCCACTGCGAATCAATTATATACGGGGTGTCCCATATGCATTTTTCTTCAAGTTCTCTCGCGAATGGGAGCTGATTTCGGTATAATGTCATACAGGGTGTGCGATTCACAATGAATTTGCGATCGGGTGATATACGGGGTGTGCAATTTACAAGTTAATTTGATTTTTTTTGCGCAAATTCGAGTTTTTGTGTTGTTTCGGGGTGTTTTGGATCTTAATTCGATAAAATATATTCGATTCATATACAGGGTGTCAGATCTGAGTAGCGCTGACATTCACCAGAGTTTATCTCCAGCTTTCGTGCTTTTCCGCGTAAGGGAGCTAAATTCAATGAAATCTCATACAGGGTGTGCCATTAACAATGATTTCGCGATCGATTGATATACAGGGTGTGCAATTTAAAAGTTCTTTCGTTATTTTTTGCACGCTTTCGGTTTTTTGTGCTCCCTCGGGGTTTTAAGCTTTCCTTCGAGTTTTTTGCGCGCTTTCGGTGATTTTGTGCTCCTTCGGGGTTTTTTCGGTTCCTTTGGATATTTTTCGTTCTTTCGTGGTACTTCGGGTTCTTTCAAGTTTTTCCGTGTTTCGTCGGGTTCTTTCTTCGTGGAATGCAGAGAACTTGAAACGATAGAGTTAAAACGATATTCTTTCCGTTTGTTTCTTATGATGAAAGCACCCACTGCAAATCAATTATATACTGGGTGTCCCATATGCATTTTTCATCATGTTTTTTTACGTGTGAAAGCTAATTTCGGTAAAATATCATACAGGGTGTGCGATTTACAATGAATTTGCGATCGGGTGATATACGGGGTGAGCACTTTACAAGTTCTTCTGTTTTTTTGCGCGCTCTCAAGTTTTTTGTGTTAATTCGGCTTTTTTTACGGAAAAATTATCTTCGAAACATATACGGGGTGTTACATAGAGCTCCATAGAATAATTTTGATACTTCCTTCGTGGTAATTACTGAACTCGAATAGATGGAGTTACAACGATATTCTTTTTTTTTTTTTTTTTTCACTGCTAATCAGATGTATACTGAGTGTCTCATATGCATTCTCCTTCAAGTTTTCTCGCGAATGGGAGCGGATTTCGATAAAATGTCATACAGGGTGTGCAATTTACAATAAGTTTACGGTCGGGTGATATACAGGGTGTGCAATTTACAAGTACTTTTGTGTTTCGGGTTTTTTCAGGTTCCTTTAGATTTTTTGTGTTACTTGGTGTTCGTTCGTGTTTTCTCGCGTTGTTTCGTGTAATTTCGGTTTCTTTCGTATAACTTCGGTTCCTTTCGTGTTTCTTCGGATTCCTTCGTGTTTTTTCGCGTTTCTCCGTGTTTTTTCCAGTTCTTTCTAGCTTTTTCGCTTTCAACGGGTAATTTGACGTGTTTCGTGTTTCTACGCGCTTCATTGATGTATGGGCCCTATTGATCTGCGGTCTATATTGATCTATGGTCTATATTGATCCATGGGCCAATTGAACTACTGGCCTATTGAACTACTGGCCTATTGAACTACTGGCCTATGGATCTACGGGTCTATGGATCTACGGGCCTATTGATCTACCCGCTTACTAGTCTATTATATTAAAACGATAAGATCGGGGACCAGAGAAAATTTTGACAGGTGGTCCCGTTAGGGACCCGGAAAGCGTAGCTTTCGAGAGCAGCCCGCAGGCCGCTCGAGAGGGAATCTTAAAAAAATCGAAAAAGCGAATCCTCCTCTAGGAGAAGCGACCCCGAAAAACCCCGGGCGCTCTTAAAATGCCCGAAATTTTCGAAAGAAAATCGCGAAATCGACGATTTTCGCGAAATCGCCGAAAGTGTCCCCAAGGGGAAGATCTCACGGACGAACGGGGCCATTTCTCCGGCCGAGATCGGTCGCTTTTTCAAGAAAAAGACATTCCTCATAATGTGGTACCGGTAAGGACCGCGGAGCCCTCGAAATCTATACGAAAATTATGCATATAAAACGGCAATTTTAGACTCGCGACTTCCCTGAAACGTCAAAACCACACCTACGTTTTCCTCCGTGCCGGTCGAAAACGATATAAATCGCCCAGCGATCGGTAGAAAACGAATCTACGTGAAATTTCCCATCTCTGGGTACCAATTTCCACATCCAAGTAGCGAGTCAAGGCCGGGAATATTCATTCCAAATTCGGCAATTTTCTCGATAATTCGAGGACAAGTGTCATATTTTATCATACGATTCCGATGATAGCCGAACGCGAGCTCCAAATTTGAAAATACGGCATCAATTTTTCGCTCGATATGGGCGGTGAAAGATTATTTGCGTTTTCCAAGCACTCGGATAAGAATCTACAGGAGATTACGAATCTCTAGATACCACTCATCTTACACGACTCTCAAGAAAAACATCTCAAATATGCGTTTGAAAATCGTCATTTTTCGGTCTATTTTCGCGCGAATTCATTGCCCTCTCCGAACTCGGACCCAACTTATGATACTCTATGTCAAAATCCGACACACTTAGTTTATTCAGGAAAGCACTCTGTTCATGAATACACGTTCAGACTTTTTCGAATAATTTTCATTTTACCTTTGTGAAATTGATGGAGTTGAAACGATATTCTTTGGGTTTATTTTTTATGGAAAAATTATTTTCGATTCATATACAAGGTTGTACATGGAAGCTTTATCGAATAATGCTTATACTACCTTTGTGGAATGCACCGATTGCGATCGATTGATATACGTGCTGTGCACTTTGGAAGCACTGACTTTCACCAGAGTCTTTCTTCGAGAGATTTCTTATGGAAAAAGCACCCACTGCGAATCGATTATATAGTGGGTGTCCCAAATGCATTTTTCTTCATGGTTTTTCGCGTATGGGATCTAATTACGATAAAATGTCATACAGGGTGTGCGATTTACAATGAATTTGCGATCGGGTGATATACGGGTGAGCACTTTACACACTGTCATACAGGGTGTGCAATTTACAAAGGGTTTACGATCGGGTGATATACATGGTGTGCAATTTATAAGTTCTTTTGTTTCTTTGCGTGCTTTCGTTGTTTTTTTTTATTTCTCTGTGGTGTTTCGCGTGACTTCGAGTAGCGCTTTCAAGTTATATGTATTCTTTCGGGTTTTTTCAGGTTCCTCTGGATTTTTGTGTTACTTGGGGTTCTTTCGTGTTTTCTCGCGTTGTTTCGTGTAATTTCGGTTTCTTTCGTGTAACTTCGGTTTCTTTCGTGTTTCTCCGGATTCTTTCGTGTTTTTTCGCGTTTCTTCGTGTTTTTTCCAGTTCTTTCAAGTTTTTCGCTTTCAACGGGTATTTTGACGTGTTTCGTGTTTCTGCGCGCTTCATTAATGTTTGGGCCCTATTGATCTTTGGTCTATATTGATCTATGGTTTATATTGATCTATGGTCTATATTGATCTATGGTCCATTATGATCTATGGTCTATATTGATCCATGGGCCTATTGATCTACCCGCTTACTAGTCAATATAATAAAAGCGATAAGATCGGGAACCAGAGAAAAAAATCGAAAATGGTCCCGTCAGGGACCCGCGAGGCGTAGCCGAGCGTGAGGCCCGCAGGGCCGAACCCGGGGCAATCTTAAAACAGATCGAAAAGGCGTATCCTCCTCTAGGAGAAGCGACCCCGAAACCCCCGGGCGCTCTTAAATGCCCGAAATTTTCGAAAGAAAATCGCGAAATCGGCGATTTTCGCGAAATCGCCGAAAGTGTCCCCAAGGGGGAAGATCTCACGGACGAACGGGGCCATTTCTCCGGCCGAGATCGGTCGCTTTTTCAAGAAAAAGACATTCCTCATAATGTGGTACCGGTACGGACCGCGGAGCCCCTCGAAATCTATACGAAAATTATGCATATAAAACGGCAATTTTTAGACTCCCGACTTCTCTGAAACGTCAAAACCGCACCTACGTTTTCCTTCGTGCCGCTCGAAAACGATATAAATCGCCCCGCGATCGGTAGAAAACGAATCTACGTGAAATTTCCCATCTCTGGGTACCAATTTCCACATCCAAGTAGCGAGTCAAGGCCGGGGATATTCATTCCAAATTCGGCAATTTTCTCGATAATTCGAGGAGAAGTGTCATATTTTATCATACGATTCCGATGATAGCCGAACGCGAGCTCCAAATTTGAAAATACGGCATCCATATTTCGCTCGATATGGGCGTTGGAAGATTTTTTGCGTTTTCCAAGCACTCGAATAAGAATCTACAGGAGATTACGAATCTCTAGATACCACTTATCTTACACGACTCTCAAGAAAAACATCTCAAATATGCGTTTGAAAATCGTCATTTTTCCAGTCTATTTTCGCGCGAATTCATTGCCCTCTCCGAACTCGGACCCAACTTATGATACTCTATGTCAAAATCCGACACACTTAGTTTATTCAGGGAAAGCACTCTGTTCATGAATACACGTTCAGACCTTTTTCGAATAATTTTCATTTTACCTTTGTGAAATTGATGGAGTTGAAACGATATTCTTTGGGTTTATTTTTTATGGAAAAATTATTTTCGATTCATATACAAGGTGTTACATGGAAGCTTTATCGAATAATGCTTATACTACCTTTATGGAATGCACCGATTGCGATCGATTGATATACGAGCTGTGCACTTTGGAAGCACTAACTTTCACCAGAGTCTTTCTTCGAGAGATTTTCCGTCTGGATTATTTATGGAAAAAGCACCCACTGCGAACCAATTATAGAGTGGGATCTAATTTCGATAAAATGTCATACAGGGTGAACGATTTACAATGAATTTGCAATCATGTGATATACGAGGTGCTCAATTCACAAGTTAATTTGATTTTTTTCGCGCAAATTCGAGTTGTTTGTGTTCCTTCGGTGTGTTTTGGTTCTGAATTCGATAAAATATATTCGATGCATATACAGTGTGTCAGATCTGAGTAGCGCTGACATTCACCAGAGTTTTCTCTAGCTTTCGTGCTTTTCCGCGTAAGGGAGCTGAATTCAATGAAATCTCATACAGGGTGTGCCATTAACAATGATTTCGCGATCGATTGATATACAGGGCGTGCAATTTAAAAGTTTTTTCATTATTTTTTGCACGCTTTCGGTTTCTTGTGTGCTCCCTCGGGGTTTCAAACTTTCCTTCGAGTTTTTTGCGTGCTTTCGTTGATTTTGTGCTCCCTCGGGGTTTTTGAGTTCCTTTGGATTTTTTTCGTTCTTTCGTGTTACTTTGGGTTCTATCATGTTTTTTCGCGTTTTTTCGTATTTGGTCGGGTTCTTTCTTGGTGGAATGCACTGAACTTGAAACGATAGAGTTATAAACGATATTCTTTCGGTTTGTTTTTTATGATGAAACCACCCACTGCGAATCAATTATATACGGGGTGTCCCATATGCATTTTTCTTCAGGTTTTCTCGCTAATGAGAGCTGATTTCGGTATAATGTCATACAGGGTGTGCGATTTACAATGAATTTGCGATCGGGTGATATACGGGGTGAGCACTTTACAAGTTCTTCTGTTTTTTTGCGCGCTCTCAAGTTTTTTCAAGTTTTTGTGTTCCTTCGAGTTGTTTTACGGAAAAATTATTGTCGAAACATATACGGGGTGTTACATAGGAGCTCCATAGAATAATTTTGATACTTCCTTCGTGGTAATTACTGAACTCGAATAGACGGAGTAACAACGATATTCTCTTGTTTTTTTTTAAAGCTAATCAATTGTATACTGAGTGTCTCATATGCATTTTTCTTCAAGTTTCTCGCGAATGGGAGCTGATTTCGATAAAATGTCATACAAGGTGTGCAATTTACAATGAGTTTACGATCGGGTGATATACGGGGTGTGCAATTTACAAGTACTTTTGTGTTTCGGGTTTTTTCAGGTTCCATTAGATTTTTGTGTTACTTGGTGTTCTTTCGTGTTTTCTCGCGTTGTTTCGTGTAATTTCGGTTTCTTTCGTCTTTCTTCGGATTCTTCCGTGTTTTTTCGCGTTTCTTCGTGTTTTTTCAGTACTTTCATGTTTTTTCGCTTTCATCGGGTTTTTTGACGTGTTTAGTGTTTCTGCGCGCTTCATTGATGTATGGGCCATATTGATCTATGGTCTATATTGATCTATGGTCCATTATGATCTATGGTCATATTGATCCATGGGCCAATTGAACTACTGGCCTATGGATCTACGGGCCTATTGATCTACCCGCTTACTAGTCAATATAATAATAGCGATAAGATCGGGAACCAGAGAAAAAAATCAAAATTGGTCCCGTCAGGGACCCGCGAGGCGTAGCCGAGCGTGAGGCCCGCAGGGCCGAACCCGGGGCAATCTTAAAACAGATCGAAAAGGCGTATCCTCTTCTAGGAGAAGCGACCCCGAAACCCGCCCCGGGCGCTCTTAAAGTGCCCGAAATTTTCAAACGAAAATCGCGAAATCGGCCATTTTCGCGAAATCGCCCAGAGGCGAAAAACGGTAGAAAGTACTCCTATGAAGCCGGAGCATCTCGCGGGGAGGGGGGGGTCGCTTTTTCTGGACGAAGAACGTCCCCATACGTGGCTACGAGCTCAGCCGCGGAGCCCCCCGGAATCTATACGAAAATTATGCATATAAAACGGCAATTTTAGACTCGCGACTTCCTGAAACGTCAAAACCACACCTACGTTTTCCTCCGTGCCGGTCGAAAACGATATAAATCGCCCCGCGATCGGTAGAAAACGAATCTACGTGAAATTTCCCATCTCTGGGTACCAATCTTCATATCCAAGTAGCGAGTCAAGGCCGGGAATATTCATTCCAAATTCGGCAATTTTCTCGATAATTCGAGGAGAAGTGTCATATTTTATCATACGATTCCGATGATAGCCGAACGCGAGCTCCAAATTTGAAAATACGGCATCAATTTTTTGCTCGATATGGGCGGTTGAAGATTGTTTGCGTTTTCCAAGCACTCGAATGAGAATCTACAGGAGATTCCGAATCTCTAGATACCTACCACTTTTCGTGAATCGCAAGAAAAACACCTCAAATATGCGTTTGAAAATCGTCATTTCAGGCTCTATTTTCGCGCTAATTCATTTTCGTCCTTGAAGAATGCACACAGATCGCGATGAATCGCTATACAGGCTGTGCTATCTCGAAAAAATCGCTATACAGGCTGTGCTTATGGAAAGCACTGATTTTAACCAGATTCTTTCTTCGAGAGATTTCGTGTTACTTAGGGTTCTATCATGTTTTCCGCGTTTTTTCGTATTTGGTCGGTTTCTTTCTTGGTGGAATGCACTGAACTCGAAACGATAGAGTTATAAACGATATTCTTTCGGTTTGTTTTTTATGAAGAAAGCACCCACTGCGAATCAATTATATACGGGGTGTCCCATATGCATTTTTCTTCAAGTTCTCTCGCGAATGGGAGCTGATTTCGGTATAATGTCATACAGGGTGTGCGATTCACTTTGAATTTGCGATCGGGTGATATACGGGTGTGCAATTTACAAGTTAATTTGTTTTTTTTGCGCAAATTCGAGTTTTTGTGTTGTTTCGGGGAGTTTTGGATCTTAATTCGATAAAATATATTCGATTCATATACAGGGTGTCAGATCTGAGTAGCGCTGACATTCACCAGAGTTTTTCTCCAGCTTTCGTGCTTTTCCGCGTAAGGGAGCTAAATTCAATGAAAACTCATACAGGGTGTGCCATTAACAATGATTTCGCGATCGATTGATATACAGGTGTGCAATTTAAAAGTTCTTTCATTATTTTTGCACGCTTTCGGTTTTTTGTGCTCCCTCGGGGTTTTAAGCTTTCCTTCGAGTTTTTTGCGCGCTTTCGGTGATTTTGTGCTCCTTCGGGGTTTTTTCGGTTCCTTTGGATATTTTTCGTTCATTCGTGGTACTTCGGGTTCTTTCAAGTTTATCCGTGTTTCGTCGGGTTCTTACTTCGTGGAATGCACCGAACTTGAAACGATAGAGTTAAAACGATATTCTTTCGGTTCGTTTCTTATTATGAAATCACCCACTGCAAATCAATTATATACTGGGTGTCCCATATGCATTTTTCATCATGTTTTTCACGTGTGAAAGCTAATTTCGGTAAAATGTCATACAGGGTGTGCGATTTACAATGAATTTGCGATCGGGTGATATACGGGGTGAGCACTTTACAAGTTCTTCTGTTTTTTTGCGCGCTCTCAAATTTTTTCAAGTTTTTTGTGTTCCTTCGGGTTTTTTTACGGAAAAATTATCTTCGAAACATATACGGGGTGTTACATAGGAGCTCCATAGAATAATTTTGATACTTCCTTCGTGGTAATTACTGAACTCGAATAGATGGAGTTACAACGATATTCTTTTGGTTTTTTTTTTCAGTGCTAATCATTTGTATACTCAGTGTCTCATATGCATTCTCCTTCAAGTTTTCTCGCGAATGGAAGCGGATTTCGATAAAATGTCATACAGGGTGTGCAATTTACAATAAGTTTACGGTCGGGTGATATACGGGGTGTGCAATTTACAAGTACTTTTGTGTTTCGGGTTTTTTTCAAGTTCCTTTAGATTCTTTGTGTTACTTGATGTTCTTTCGTGTTTTCTCGCGTTGTTTCGTGTAATTTCGGTTTCTTTCGTATAACTTCGGTTTCTTTCGTATAACTTCGGTTTCTTTCGTGTTTCTTCGGATTCCTTCGTGTTTTTTCGCGTTTCTCCGTGTTTTTTCCAGTTCTTTCTAGCTTTTTCGCTTTCAACGGCAAATTTGACGTGTTTCGTGTTTCTACGCGCTTCATTGATGTATGGGCCCTATTGATCTGCGGTCTATATTGATCTATGGTCTATATTGATCCATGGGCCTATTGAACTACTGGCCTATTGAACTACTGGCCTATGGATCTACGGGCCTATGGGTCTACGGGCCTATTGATCTACCCGCTTACTAGTCCATATAATAATAGTAATAAGATCGGGGACCAGAGAAAAAAATCGAAACGGGTCCCGTCAGGGACCCGGAAAGCGAAAGCTTTCGAGCGACCCGCAGGGCCGCTCGAGAGGGAATCTTAAAACAGATCGAAAAGGCGTATCCTGTTCTAGGAGAAGCGACCCCGAAACCGCCCCGGGCGCACTTAAAGTGCCCGAAATTTTCAAACGAAAATCGCGAAATCGCCCAAAGGCGAAAAACGGGCGAAAGTACTCCTATGAAGCCGGAGCATCTCGCGGGAGGGGGTCGCTTTTTCTGGACGAGGAACGTCCCCATGCGTGGCTACGAGCTCAGCCGCGGAGCCCTCGAAATCTATACGAAAATTATGCATATAAAACGGCAATTTTTAGACTCGCGACTTCCTGAAACGTCAAAAACCACACCTACGTTTTCCTCCGTGCCGCTCGAAAACGATATAAATCGCCCCGCGATCGGTAGAAAACGAATCTACGTGAAATTTCCCATCTCTGGGTACCAATTTTCACATCCAAGTAGCGAGTCAAGGCCGCGAATTCTTCATTCGAAATTCGGCAATTTATACGTTGAAATGAGGCAAAATGTCAGAATTTCTCATACGATTCCGATGATAGCCGAACGCGAGCTCCAAATTTGAAAATACGGCATCAATTTTTCGCTCGATATGGCCGGTGAAAGATTGTTTGCGCCTTCCAAGCACTCGAATAAGAATCTACAGGAGATTCCGAATCTCTAGATACCTACCACTTTTCGTGAATCGCAAGAAAAACACCTCAAATATGCGTTTGAAAATCGTCATTTCAGGCTCTATTTTCGCGCTAATTCATTTTCGTCCTTGAAGAATGCACACAGATCGCGATGAATCGCTATACAGGCTGTGCTATCTCGAAAAAATCGCTATACAGGCTGTGCTTATGGAAAGCACTGATTTTCACCAGATTTATTCTTCGAGAGATTTCGTGTTACTTAGGGTTCTCTCATGTTTTCCGCGTTTTTTTGTATTTGGTCGGTTTCTTTCTTGGTGGAATGCACTGAACTCGAAACGATAGAGTTATAAACGATATTCTTTCGGTTTGTTTTTTATGAAGAAAGCACCCACTGCGATTCAATTATATACGGGGTGTCCCATATGCATTTTTCTTCAAGTTCTCTCGCGAATGGGAGCTGATTTCGGTATAATGTCATACAGGGTGTGCGATTCACTTTGAATTTGCGATCGGGTGATATACGGGGTGTGCAATTTACAAGTTAATTTGATTTTTTTGCGCAAATTCGAGTTTTTGTGTTGTTTCTGGGAGTTTTGGATCTTAATTCGATAAAATATATTCGATTCATATACAGGGTGTCAGATCTGAGTAGCGCTGACATTCACCAGAGTTTTTCTCCAGCTTTTGTGCTTTTCCGCGTAAGGGAGCTTAATTCAATGAAATCTCATACAGGGTGTGCCATTAACAATGATTTCGCGACCGATTGATATACAGGGTGTGCAATTTAAAAGTTCTTTCATTATTTTTGCACGCTTTCGGTTTTTTGTGCTCCTCGGGGTTTTAAGCTTTCCTTCGAGTTTTTTTGCGCGCTTTCGGTGATTTTGTGCTCCTTCGGGGTTTTTTTCGGTTCCTTTGGATATTTTTCGTTCATTCGTGGTACTTCGGGTTCTTTCTTCGTGGAATGCACCGAACTTGAAACGATAGAGTTGAAACGATATTCTTTCGGTTTGTTTCTTATGATGAAAGCACCCACTGCAAATCAATTATACACTGGGTGTCCCATATGCATTTTTCATCATGTTTTTTCACGTGTGAAAGCTAATTTCGGTAAAATGTCATACAGGGTGTGCGATTTACAATGAATTTGCGATCGGGTGATATACGGGGTGAGCACTTTACAAGATCTTCTGTTTTTGCGCGCTCTCAAGTTTTTTCAAGTTTTTGTGTTCCTTCTTTTTTTTACGGAAAAATTATCTTCGAAATATATACGGGGTGTTACATAGGAGCTCCATAGAATAGTTTTGATACTTCCTTCGTGGTAATTACTGAACTCGAATAGATGGAGTTACAACGATATTCTTTTGGTGTTTTTTTTTCACTGCTAATCAATTGTATACTGAGTGTCTCATATGCATTCTCCTTCAAGTTTTCTCGCGAATGGGAGCGGATTTCGATAAAATGTCATACAGGGTGTGCAATTTACAATAAGTTTACGGTCGGGTGATATACGGGGTGTGCAATTTACAAGTACTTTTGTGTTTCGGGTTTTTTTCAGGTTCCTTTAGATTTTTTGTGTTACTTGGTGTTCTTTCGTGTTTTCTCGCGTTGTTTCGTGTAATTTCGGTTTCTTTCGTATAACTTCGGTTTCTTTCGTGTTTCTTCGGATTCCTTCGTGTTTTTTCGCGTTTCTCCGTGTTTTTTCCAGTTCTTTCTAGCTTTTTCGCTTTCAACGGGTAATTTGACGTGTTTCTGCGCGCTTCATTGATGTATGGGCCCTATTGATCTGCGGTCTATATTGATCTATGGTCTATATTGATCCATGGGCCAATTGAACTACTGGCCTATTGAACTACTGGCCTATGGATCTACGGGCCTATGGATCTACGGGCCTATTGATCTACCCGCTTACTAGTTTGAAAATAAATGATTGTGATCATTCGATCATAAATAAAAAAAGATTTAATTAATCAATCCCTGAAAATCAAGGGTATATATAGATATAGAAGTGAACAATTCATTGGGTTAAATAAAGCTGAATAATAAAAAAAAAATTTAGATTATCTCAGGCCTACAAATAGAAAACCGCCGTTTTACCGTAGGTTGCACTAGCTTTGCAAATCGGTGGATAAGTACCAACAGAAACGTTACATGGTCAGCTGAGGCATCAGTCAACAACTATACTAAATCTTGCTTGTCTATTTTTACTGTGCTTTGTTTTGTTTGTGCGCGCAAATGGCGAAATTCGAGCCGAGCAAGTGTCATTTCCGGGACGTGTTGATTTTTGCATTTCATTCGAAAAAAATACAGGCGCGTCAAATGAGTGTAGAAGCTTATGGTGAATGTTGTATTATTGAAAGAACGTGTCGGGAATGGTTTCATAGTCTCAAAATGGCTAATATGACGTGGAAGACAAGAAACGTTCTGGACTCCTGAAAAAGTTCGAGGATGCTGATTTGGAGACTCTACTAGATGAAGATTCTTGTAGAACGCAACAGGAACTTGCAAATTTTTTAGGCGTGACTCAGCAAGCGGTTTCTCATCTCTTAAAATGCTTGGGAATTATCCAGAAACTGGGTGCCGTACGAGTTGTAGCCAAGGGATATCGAACTGCGCCTTTTCACTCCCCTAAAGGCAAAACAGAAAGGGTTTTTTGCATCGTATCGTGACCGAAGATGGAAAGTGGATACACTCTTTCAACCAGGCGAAACCATTACAGGAGCCCCCTATCGGACACAACTAATATGTTTGAGTCGAGCGTTGAAGGAATAACGCCCGCAATACGCGGAAAGACACGACAAGATAAGACTTCTGCATGACAACGCTCGGCCACATGTTTCCAAGGTCGTGAAAACTTACCTGGAAACATTGAAATGGGACATCTTACCCCACCCGCCGTACTCTCCTGAATGGCCGATGGCCCTTCTGATTTATACCTATTCCGATTGATGACGCATGACCTCGCCGACCAGCACTTAGGTCTTACGAAGAAGCCAAAAATTGGATCGATTCGTGGATCGCGTCAAAAGACGAAAAATTTTTTCGACGAGGAATTCAGAAGCTGCCATAAAGACGGGAGAAAATTGTGGCTAGCGATGGAAGATATTTTGAAGAATGAGTATGTATCGAGTTTTTTATAATAAAACCTCAAATTATGAAGTAGAACGGCGGATTTCTATCTGTACGCCTATGTATTTAATTTTGTTTTGTTTGTATATTCAAATAGTCGGATGAATAACTCAAATACAGAACACAAAAATATTTGTCAAATTTGGAATTTTTCCTAATATGTTTGGAATTGTGAACGTGAGAAGTTTTTTTTTTTCTTAACAACAATTCCAAACATATCAGGACAAAGTCCAAATTTGATGAAGGGCTCAGCCCGAAACGTAGTCTGGAAATAAAATGACTCTTTCGATCATAAATACAAAATTTTTATTTAGAGAATCCCTGAATATCAAGGAATTTATAGAAGTGAAAAATCATTATTATTAAATTGAACAAGTCTATTCTTGAAACTGTAAATAAACCAAAAATATCTAAAATTGACAGTTATAGTACTACACTTTTGAAAGTATCCAATGATACCTGTATTTATTTCATAAAACACTGTTTTCTTTGATAAATAAGAGACATTTTTACATTTTTATTATAACATTAAACAATTCAAAAAAACCACAATAAAATTAATCAAAATATTAAATAGAATACAACACATGTGTTTCGAGATTTGTGCATAACTCTTCTCTCATGAGGCATTCATATTCGATTAACAATAATTTAAACAATTTTCGGTTAAAACTTACTTGTGACATGCCGCAACAGAACAAATGAACTTGCTACTTTGAAATTGGTTGATATTCTAAAAAATAACCCCAAATAGAAGCATAGAGTATTATCGCGCTTAACAAATCGACTTATTATTGTTATGGGATTCATTTTCCGAGCCCGGATGAAGACCCGACAAAATTTACTCATCTGAATGAATAGAAACACCAATGGCATTCATTTGTTTCATTTCCATAACTACTTCGACATGAAAGAAACTAAAGATTGTCGGCAGCCATGAATATAATTGGAAAAATTGCTTAAATTTCAGGATTCCATTAATTAAATCCGTTCATTCAGCTAAGAGGTGGTCTTATTGCAACAATTTAATGTCAACGGATACTGAAACCGCTAACAAGAATCAATCTGCATAGATAAATAACAAGTAACTGTTCTAAATATCGAATCACATTTTAATACGACTGAAAATGGTGGTTCACATCTCGCAGTCCCATAATAATGAAGTTTATCCAATTTAAATTGTATTTACGACAGTTTAATACGCTCCAACCCCGATTTCATGAACGTACGCGTATAAAAACATAATAAATCTAATTGCGCATTAAAACATATGAAGATATAGAATACGAGAGCTCAATTAATTAACGTATAAATCAACTCTGATTGCGTACTTGGCGAGATTCTCGTTCAGAGTATGGGTTCTTTTCATCGCCTGGTTTTCTGCATTGTTTTGTCGCCTGATATCTTTCTTATTAGCAGACAGGGCGTTTTATCAACGTGTAATTAATTATCCTTTGATGGATTTGTTCCTGTGATACACGGACCGATCGAGATTTACTCAATGGAAGGTTATTGGAAGATTCTAACAGTGTTGATTCGTTTTCTATTTATTTCACACTTATTCCTATCGGTTTTGTGTACGAAGTAAGTATTGGAAAAAAAATTGCACATTAGAATATAAAGATAGTTAATCAGCCGCCAATGAATAATAGGCGATCGATTTCAGGTGAAAATTTTATGCCAACACCGAATACCTTGAATAGTAAAATGAATAATTAACTTACCCAGAGGGGCTTTAGGTGGATCTTAGTTTGCTCACTGCAACGCTACACCAGAAATGACGGGTTTTAGGGGATACAGGGATAACCTTTTCTGGACAGCAAAGCGGGTTAAGATATCACTCAGATTTGTCCCGTCCAATGTTCACTATGTGACTGATGTGAAAACAGCCGAGTAAGATAGCCGAGTTTTGTACAGAATTTTTCGTACGCCACTGGAATATTGGCCGGATAACGATGCAAACAATTTTGATTCGCCGAGATAATTTGAGATTTTTTTATTTTCACGTTGGAATCTGGATACAATACGTTCTCTACGACGATGGCCCATGATAAATACACCACCAGCACTCATTCCACAGCACCCCCGGGTCGAATATGCCGAATGACGAACGAGTTTTCGAAAAAAAAATTCTTATCTGGCAAACTAGACTAAGGATTGATGTCAAATTTGGCAATAGCGTCCAGGAAGATAAACAGACAAATACTTCTTATGCCACTTTTACTTGCACCCCCTAGGGGGGTCAGTAGGTGCTCGGCCTGATTTTTAAAAATTCATAAAAAGTCCACCATACATGAGAATGCCATCAATCTCCTGCAGAATTATCTACATCTTGACAAAAAAATAATTCAGTAATCATCTCTGACTTGCCACCCCATGGGGGGGCCAAAATAACGGCTTGATGATTATTCAAGCAGATAGGAATATCTCAAGAACTAGACATAGAATCGACACGAAATTTGGTATTTATTCTTCTCTCTGAATACACAGAATAACTTTATGACTCACTTCCACTTGCACCCCCTGGGAGGGGCTAGTCGTTTTCTGTGAGTAATTCAAACCTAGGATTGTAGAAATAGGTTTGAGGTCAAATTACACATTAACATCCAGAAGCATCAACTTATATTTTTTACATTTGTCACATTCACTTGCACCCCCAAGGGGGGTCAGTAGGTAATCAGCCTGATTATTAGAAATTCATAAAAAATCAATCAAATGTGAGAATGCTATCATACTACCGCAGAATTATCTATATATTGACAAAAAAATAATTCAGTAGTTTTCTCTGACTTGCAACCCCATGGGGGCTAAAATAACGGCTTAATGATTATTCAAGCAGATACGAATATCTCGGGAACTAGACAAAGAATCGACACAAAATTTGGTATTTATTCTTCTCTCTGAATACACAGAATATCTTTATGACTCACTTCCACTTGCACCCCCTGGGAGGGGCTAGCCGAGTTCCTACCGAGTTTTCTGTGAGTAATTCATACCTGGGAAACTAGACATATGATTACATCCAGAAGCATCAACTAATAATTTTCGCATCTGTCACATTCACTTGTACTTTCAGGGGTCAGTAGGTACTCAGCCTGATTATCAAATCAATTAAATTTAAAAATCAATCAAACGTGAGAATGCTATCATACTCCCGCAGAATTATCTTTATATTGACAGAAAAATAATTCAGTAGTAATCTTTGACTTGTCACCCCTTGGGGGGCTAAAATAAAGGCTTAATGATTATTCAAGCAGATACGATTATCTCGAGTACTAGACACAGAATCGACACGAAATTAGGTATTTATTCTTCTCTCTATATACACAGAATAAATTTATGACTCACTTCCACTTGCACCCTGGAGGGAAATAGCCGAGTTTCAGCCGAGTTTTCTGTGAGTTATTCTTACCTGGGAAACAGGACATAGGATTAAGGTCAAATCACACAGTAACAACCAAAAGCATCAACTTATGATTTTTGCATGTGCCACATTCACTTGCACCCCAGGAGGGTCAGTAGGAATTTTCAATAATTAGGCTGAGTATCTACTGACCCCCTAGGGGTGCAAGTGAATGTGGCAAATGAAAAATTATGAGTTGATGCTTCTGGTTGTTATTGTGTAATTTGACCCCAATCCTATGTCTAGTTTCCAAGATATGAATTACTCACAGAAAACTTGGCTGAACTCGGCTGGCTCCCAACGGGTGCAAGTGGAAGTGATTCATAAAGTTATTCTGTGTATTCAGAGAGAAGAATAAATACCAAATTTCGTGTCGATTCTATGTCTAGTTCTCGAGATATTCGAATCTGCTTGAATAATCATGAGGCCGTTATTTTAGTCCCCCTTGGGGTTGCAGGTCAGAGATAACTACTGGAATATTTTTTTGTCGACACATAGATAATTCTGCAGGAGTATATAAGCATTCTCACGTTTGGTAGATATTTTATGAATTTTTAATAATCAGGCTGAGTACCTACTGACTTCCTGGGGGTGCAAGTGAATGTGACAAATGCAAAAATTATAAGTTGATGCTTCTGGATGTTATTGTGTAATTTGACTTCGATCCTATGTCTAGTTTCCCAGGTATGAATAACTCATAGAAAACTCGGCTGGAACTCGGCAAATATTGGAAATTAGCTGGTACTTTGATGATTCTCCTAAATACTTAGGAATTTAATTAGATTACTCTTTCAATTACAAGGCTCATTCAGATGATTTGAGCCTAAAACTGAAAACTAGAAATAATATTCTTCAGAAATTGGCTGGATCCTCTTGGGGTGCTGTTTTTTCCACTCATCGCACAGCATCTCTAGCCCTAGTTTTTTCTGCAGCTGAGTATTGTTGGTCTGTTTGGTTTAATACTGCACATACACAAAAATTGATGCACAATTGAATACATCCATGAGAATAATTATTGGCACCATAAGATCAACACCGGTTCATTGGTTACCAGTATTGTCTAATATTGTCCCTCCCCATATTCGCAGACAGACTGCAGCTCTGAATTCTTGGAACAAATATCATTCTTTTTCCAAATTTATTACCAATTATTTCATATTTTCCACAAAATAGAATAAAAGTCACGTAAACCATTATGGCATAATACGTTCTTCAATATGAACATAGGTGATAAAGAATTATGGAAAACTGAGTGGAACTCTTACGAAATGTTCAATAAGTATCTCGATTCTGATCCTTCTGAAAAAATTTCTGGTTTTGATCTTCCAAGAAAAATTTGGACAGTTTTTAATCGTTTGAGAACAGGTCATAGTCGTACCAATAGCATGCTATTTAGATGGAACTCAGTTCCTAGCGCAAGTTGTGAATGTGGAAAAGCAGAAGACAGTGTACCTCATCTGATGACGAGATATTCTTGATGATGGAGGTCGTATTGAATGATTGTTTGGGCTATAACCATCATCTATTGTGCATGTAATGATTTCCGACGTTTCGATAGACATCTTCTATCTTTATCAAGGAGAAAAGTAAGAAACCTTTGAAAATTATCAATTTTCAAAAAGTCAATATTGACAGAAGTCATGAAAGGAAATGAACGATGTTATATACTCATCTGTGATATGATGATCTTTTAAGTTGGATCGAACTATCGGCGTCCAAACTTCTGGCAGATCTATAGATGGAGCACTTATGGAATCAGGTGTTATTTTCATAAATGCTGCTTCTTTGATTTTCTTCTTGCAAGTTTTTCTTCTTTGGATATTATTGATGCTTCATCCTACTTTATACGATGATTCTCATCTACAGCATGTTGGACCAACCTGGATTTGTCGCTGTCTAGTACTCGTAGAAGCTTCTGATGTTCTTTTATTCGTACATTCAGAGGGCGTTCAGTTTCTCCGATGTAAAATCTTCCGTACTCGCAAGGTAATTCATATATGCAGTTCTTTGTCCTTTGTGTCTCATTATTAGGCTTAACTTTTGTAAGTTTAGCTCTGATAGTGTCTTGAGTATATAACATCGTTCCTTTCATGACTTCTGTCAATATTGACTTTTGAAAATTGATAATTTTCAAAAGGTTTCTTACTTTTCTTCTTGATAAAGATAGATGACGTCTATCGAAACGTCGGAAATCATTACATCCACAATAGATGATGTTAATAGCCCAAACAATCATTCAATAATACCTCATCTCATCAATAATTGTCCCATATATAACTTTCGTGATGGTTTTGGGGCTATTCATGATGTTTCCGACTCTTTCTTGGAAAGTGTTATAAATTTCAAACGAATATGAAAGGTATTTTTATTATTTAGTTCTTTTTTCTGCTTTTGTCTGCTGTCCCTGAAATATATTTCAGCTTATTTTTGTATTTTCACACTTAGACGGGGAGCCAGGGTATTTTTTACTGGGGTTTTTTCCTAGGCTTTTATGTCATACGCCGAATTGTATGACACCCCGTCACTAACCCCTGATCTATATGCTTTATTGTTTGCTAACTAAATATTGTCAGCCAAAAGTTCAAAAGAATATATATATTTTTATATAAATTCAAAGTGAAGATAATGCGGTGAAATAAGATATTGGAGAAGGATAATGGGTTAAACTGCAGGAATGCAGAAAATAGTAAAATAAAAATATACATTATCCTTCTCCAATATATTTATATATATAAACTAAATATTATTGAAAGTAGATTGTAAATCACAATGAATTCTGTACATTATTATACTTATATTAGAAATTACTTATATTTATCTGATTACAACTTTATCAATATAAAAATAATAACCACACTTTTTTCATTTTATTGTAATAATCCATTTGTCACATTACCGCATGTTACAGCAGAGCGGTATAGTATAGAACCTTACTAGCAAGATAAGAGAGTTTTAACTGGCGAATGGAGTACCTCTATGAGTCAGTAAAACCCGTTACCTTGCGTGTATTGTTTTATATTTTATTTGTTTCTCATTTGTAAAAGGTAAGATAAATTCCAAAAAATGTCAATAATTTATCGCAATTGTCGTAAGCTATGGAAGCGTTACTATGAACATGTCTGTTTATTTTTCTTTACATTTATTTAGGGAAAGCGAGAATGTACCAAAACTGATTATTGAGATAGCCAGCAGTGTAGCTTCAAGTTTATCACCTGCAAAATCAGCTTCAAGGTACGAGCGAGAATTCGACGACTTCAAAAAGTGGCAAAACAGAAATAGTGTGATTCGGGTAACTGAAGATGTTTTGTTGGTCTACTTGAATCAACTATCAGCTAGACTCAGCTCTAATACTTTATGGGCAAAATGGTCTATGCTGAAAAGCTGCTTGGAAAAGAAAGAAAATGCCCCTGTTCGCAGGTTTGTATTCCCCTAAAAATTTATTTAAAAATTTGATGTTTAGTTGTCATTTGCAGATTTCAAAAGGTAATAAATAGCGTTTCTGAAACGAAAATATGAGCGTTATACGCCGATAAAGGCCAAGGTATTAAGTAAGAAGAGGCTGAACAATTTCTTTTACATGTTTTTACATGATGACCGACTAGTGTTTGCTGGCGAAAATTGTAACATTATTTGTGATTTTTGGATGTTGTCGATGTGATGAAATTCTCTGCTTAAACATGAATGATGTAGAAGATATGGAAAAATACGTTATTGTGACATTGGGGCAAACAAAAAATTCAACAACAAAAAGATTCACCTCAACCGATGATGGCACAAACCCTGCATGTTATACAAAAAATATGTAAATCTTCAGCCTCCTGGAACAGAAATCCTAAGATTTTTTTTTGACAGTGCATTTCCCTTAATGCTGGCCAGCACACTTTTGGTGGTGTCCCAAAGCAAATAGCGAAATATTTAGGATTAAAAGACCCAGAGCTATACACCGGCCACTCTTTTCGAAGAACTGGAGCCACTATGGTTTGGGAATTTAGGTGGAGAAATTTTAGCACTAATGCGTGCAGGAGGGTGGAAGAGCACCGAAATTGCGATGAGTTATGTCGATGATTCGGCCAACAAAAAATCGAAATATCTAGCAAATTATTTGATAGTAAGAAGAGTACAAATGTTCTGCAGTCCTCGAGTTCAGCAGTTTCTGAGTCAACAGTTGGTTCATCATCATCAGTATCAACCCTTTCATCATCAAAAATCTGTGTTGCTGGAAATAACAATTGTACCATGGTTTTCAACATACAGTGCTAGTCAAAGTCCCTCCCCTCGTATCTTTTTAACGGGTATACTTATAATAATGAAATTTGGAGGGTGGAAATAAACGGATGTAGGCTTCTCAACTGGTCATAACAGGTGACGCAATAGTCATAAATGACGTCACAAGGCCACTGTGACCAATAATTTTAAATGGGACCCTATGGCAAGTGACAGCTCGTTTGAAAGGTATTGAAAATGCCTATTCAGTCCAGAGCTGTGCTAAGCACCGAAAAAGTGCTTCGAGCACTAAGCCCTAAGCACTCGAAAAAAAGGCTTCGAGTCTCGAGTTCTAAGCACCGCTTTTGACAGAAGGCTCCGGATTACCGAGCACTTTTGACAAAAGTAATTGAATATTTCGAGCACTAAGCACTAAGCACTTTAGTGGGAACTGTTTTATGTAATGTTAGCTTCATCGACATATCTAAAATTATGATTTCGAGACTGGGAAAATCTCAAATGCCATTTTATTTGTTTCGTGAAACGCATGCATTCAATTTACATTCTGGTACTAGTTAATCTTATTCGTCGATCTGAATCTGAATGGCTGTTCCTAATCAATGCATAAAGTTGAATTAATAATCGAGGACCAATTATTTTATAAGCGAGAACACATTACTGAAAAAATGTGGAAAGCACTGACGTGAGATCAGGAGCTTTTACGCGCTTGTTCTAAAGTCTTTTCTCAGACTTAAAAAGAGTGCGATTCAAAATCAGCCAGCACAATGAGTGTGAAAGAATCAATAAACATATATCTTAAATGGAAGTTGAGTGAACTTACAGTTCA
The DNA here is from genome assembly GCA_030674115.1 of Micraspis discolor. Classification (NCBI taxonomy): domain Eukaryota; kingdom Metazoa; phylum Arthropoda; class Insecta; order Coleoptera; family Coccinellidae; genus Micraspis; species Micraspis discolor. The sequence goes on from JARTUT010002214.1 coordinate 56,728, forward strand.
GCAAATTCTTCGATCTGGCATTCTTTCCACATTTCTATACCATATATAAGTTGTTGTAGTTGAGTGTTATCAATTATAACCGAATTTAAGATTCATAACTGCTGAGCTATCGGACAGGTCTGGCCCACTAACTAACTTGACTTATATTTGGATAATAAACTAATTCTATTAATATGGAATCTCTATCTCATCTCTTTCGGAAGATAGAGAATATTCAGCCAAACATTTTCAAATTGGACCACCGTTTCTTCATCACGAGTCAAATCCAACCGATGGCGATCATTTTCAGCTCGATATTCAGAAATTACAGACATTTGGGAAAAAGTAGTCCTCTTGTCGCAAAATTCATAATGACATTTCCATTCAAAATATGACAACTGCACACACCAGTATTTTAGACATGTTTGTCATAAAATGAACCCACAGAATTAGTTTCATTTTCGGCTCAATATTCACTCATTATGACAACTTGTCATAAAATTAAAACCACCCTCATAGAGATTTATAGTTGATGTGATTTGAATTCATAGATAGAAATATAATCTGTGACTTCATTTTCAGAAAAACTCTTATATCATCTGGAGATTGTACGCTATGATGATGAAATTTTAAAATATTTTAGGTATGCATAAATGCCCTAAATTGTTGTGATCTGACGACTAACTTATGAGATATCGTGTATTGAAAAAACATTCTGGGAATTTTTAAAAAATTTTCTCTCGTGACGATTTTCTCGAAATTTGGCACACTCCTTCCTTTTAACGCTATCTAGACATTCTCTAAGTTACGAATTGATAGAATGAATATTCAAGAAATTAATGTTATTAACTGCTAAACTATTCGATGGATTTGGCCCAATAACGAACTTGACCGAGATATTTGGACACTCGACCTATTCTGAAAAAATGAAAACTCTAGGTCCCTTCCTTCGGAAGATAGAGAGTATACGGCCGGAGGGCCGGCGGGCCGGACATACTCAAGTTTGACCTCGAATTCTTCATCAGGAAGTCAAACCCAATCGATTGAGGCCATTTTCGGCTCGATATTCGAAAATTACAGACCTTTGGGCAAAACGATAGCACGCTGTTTCACTAGGAATAAGCGCGCCAAAAGGTACTGAAAAAAATTAGGTGTATATATTTATATTTTCCTTATCCAGCATAGACAGGGCGATACACGGGATGGCCTATTTGGTAGTCGTTTTTGGAAAAGGGATCAGGTTGAAATTTGCATGTTTGGTATTGAGACAATGATTCTTTTTGCGCACTTATTCCAAGTGGACCTCATGCTATGGTTTAGCCAAAACGCTTGTAATTTTTGAAAATGGTCTCAATTGAGGATTGGGTTCGACTTCCTGTTAAAGAAGCCGTGCTCAAACTTGAGTACTCTGCCGGCCGGCCAGCCGTTTACTCTCTATCTTCCGAAGGAGATGACCTTGAGTTTTCATATTTACACAAAATGTTGATTGTCAAAATATCTCAAATATCTCGATCAAGTTAGTAGATCAAGAAAGTACTTTCGTCACTAAAACGAATTGTCTGTATGTAGCCTGGTTGTTGGTTCATTTTATTGGACATAGTTTCACAGTATTCTTGTCTTCGGTCGGGGTCATCATCTGAAAGTTGGTGCACCATTTTTAATTTGTATGGATGAAATTTGTTTTTGGCCAACACCCTATGTACTGTCCTTTGACTGACTTCACAGATAGACGCAACTTGGTCTGCGGAAGAAGTAGGGTTTACTACCATTTCTCCAATTATGTCAATTTTTTTGTCATCACTAATTTTTGGACGACCAGATCGTTTGGCATCTTGAACACTACCTGATGCTTCAAACTTCCGAAGAAGCTCCCTCAAATAAACTCTCGATATAGGGCGATCGGGGTACCTCTCATTATACAGTCCGCTGCATGGAAATTGTTTCTACATTCGCCAATTATTAAGATAGCTGCTACTTTGTCAGCTACAGTACGTACCATTTTGCCTATGTAAACACTGATACGTCTCGTTAAACAATAACTTGGGTGAATTTTCAAGGTATAAACACTTTGACAAGTAGAGAATTCAAACACGTCAACCTTTTTGACAATTAACCAGAGGCGTACTTTAAAATCTTCATTAATTAAATGCGAAACTATAATTTTCGTATTTCTTCAATTTATCCATCAAAATCAGCCGAAACCCAAACAAAATTGGTATGACTGAATAGGTATTTTCAATACCTTTCAAACGAGCTGTCACTTGCCATAGGGTCCCATTTAAAATTATTGGTCACAGTGGCCTTGTGACGTCATTTATGACTATTGCGTCACCTGTTATGACCAGTTGAGAAGCCTACATCCGTTTATTTCCACCCTCCAAATTTCATTATTATAAGTATACCCATTCAAAAGATACGAGGGGAGAGGAAACTTTGACTAGCACTGTATATGACGATAAAACAAAATTTTCCAATGTAAATAATGCTACTAATTTGTAATAATTTTGCAAGTTAACTGTCAGTTTTATAAGTTAGTGCTTTGATAAAATAAACTTTCGTGGTCAATATTCTGTTTTTGGAAACTGACGTTTACAAATGAGAAACAAATAAAGGATATTACCACACTGTTATTTTCGAATTGCTTAGCAACTGCGCTTAGCTTTAGGCAGGTCATAATAGTGTCACTTTTCCCGCCATTGAGAAGAACAAATATTTTTAACAGTTTGGAATTGCCTGAGTTATTATGTCTGAAATGTCGAAATCCTCTAGCGACAGAAAATGATTCAACCTGATTCTATATGTATATTTTGCTGATATCAGAAATTATATACTGAATAAATACCGATCGGAATCTGATTTGAACCCACTTTACCGATAGAAGTCGAAGAATCTGACACTTAGTCGATTCCACACATTCCTACACCTCATCGAACATTCGACATTGACTTCAAATAGTCTCTTAAACGCGGTAGATTTCCCAGAGCTGGCACATCGTTCGACAAAAACTCCCTAATCAATTCTCTCCCGGCAGAGAATCCAGGAGATGGGAGTAATTAATAATTAGTTGCCTTCCAGCGGTCCGCAACATCCCAACACTTTGTCTTACATGGAATACATTCTTGTTTGGCAAGCGAAATAATTGAATTCATTACTTTTATGGGTTCTATCGAAGGAGCGGGTAATTGAAGGTAATTAACACCTCTTAGCTAACTTGCCTCTTGGTCTCTGTCGATGGTACGGCGGTTCCGTCTGTCGGCTGTGCTAGAGATCGAAGGAGACAGAAGAAAAAAGATTATTTTCATTCCTATTCCAATCATTATCGTTGGGTTTTATTTCTTTCAGAATCTCGAAGAGATTATCAAACTGTTAATTACTGCCCAAAGGTAATGTGTGCGACAATTCCACCAGATTCTTGAACACTACGTTCAAATGTAGACGTCCGAAATGCGATATTCTATTCAGAAAATATGAAACCCTTAGCTCCTATGTTACATATGACAGTTCTATTGTAATTGAAGAATATTTAATATTATATGTCATCCTTCACCGTTCGAATTGTGTGAAATATACTAACAGTTATAAGACTTAATGCCGACTGTATTCATAAATACCATAAATACCGACAAGTGATGCTTCTCAACCATCTTTCCTATAATTTCAACCAGCTTAGGTCTACCGTAATCGACATAACTGTTACATCATCAATGAGCAGAACTTACCAAGTTGAATAGCGTTGGAATATAATACAAGGTGTCCAGAAAGGGTATCGGGTAATTGTTTCCGCGTCATATTCGGAACAGGGTATCTAAGAGGAGCGGGAAGGGGGTGGAGTTTTAGTCAAGATGGAACAGTACTCTGGGACGCATCGCGCATTTTGCGTACGAGCGTATTATAGTAATGGTGAGTCAATGGTGACTGCTCAACGTCTCTATCGTGCGAAAGATCGTACACGCCACGCGCCAAGTGACGACAGCATTAGGAAATGGATCAGGATGTTCGGCAATATGGATGCGACATTTGAAATTCAAAACTCTGGTCGTCCTCGTTGAGTTCGCGATGAAGAAACAATTGATTAAGTTGAAGAGTCAACTCGTCAAAATCCGTCTTTATCAATCCGAAAGCGAAGCCAAGCGTTGAATATCAAATAATCATCTTAACATTCGATTTTAAAGGAAGACTTATATCTAAAAATTCAATTGGTTCAAGAATTGGCGGATGAGGATTATGTTAATGGACTGAATTTGGCGAACGAAATGCAGCAACGATTCGTCAAACAAGATAATTTAATGTATCTGAGCGGGCTAACTGAAACTTTGTCAAGAAACATTTGGTTGGAGTACGTGTCGTCATCGATCACAAGTAGCAGGCTGACTATAGTCTGCCTGCTGTCTGAATCTGAGATTCAGTTGAATTTATTTAATTAGTCGCACTAGTATCTTTACTTGACGTGCAATATTTTTTTCTTTTCACTTCGCTTCGCTGTACTCGATGCAAGTTCCATTTTGTTCTACCTTACCTAATATTATTTTATTCTGTGCATTGAATTCTACTATCGCATCTACCTAATTTGCTCGAAGTTAGAAGCTGCGAAGAGAAGAATTGCAGTTGAGGATACCTGAACCTAGACCTAATGGTTCGTAAAGAAGGGACCTTATTGTATCGGGAACCTGAATACCCAGTTATATTATTTCAAAATCAGGAGGCACACCACTTCAAGATCATTGATTGGTATATTTTATTTCACGATATTTCAATGAACATAGATAACTGTCAATATACAGTTTATTTTATTATTGTACATCATTGCCTACATTATCACTAACCACATTTGATATCTCGAATTATACAGGGTCTTCCACGAGGAACCTCACCCATATTTATACGGGAAACTACAGAACGTATTTTCATGATATTCGGCACTTATAAGTACTTCACGATGCTGATGAAATCTAAAATATTTTCAAGGCATGAGCACCTCCGGTTTTTCCGGAAATGACGTCAATTTCTGTTTTTCAAATTATAACACCATTTTTTTATTGCAGAAATAGATTCCTTAGAAAATTTAAGTTATTTTGATGTAACATTTTTCAGTTTTGGTTGGAAAATTCTCTCTGAGCGGGAAAAATCGAAAATAGAGCTCCGCTGAAACAAGAATAACTTCGAGGTTTTTGGATGGAAAATTTTCATTTTGGGATTTTTCAAGATGTAAGATTGATGTATCCACTTTAAGAATCGAAATCGCGAAATCGCTTTCAAATTTAGGGATGACAAAATCGTGAAAATCAATTTTTTCCAATTTGAACCCCACTTTTTATGGCAGATATTGAATCTACGTTAAAAATAATGTGAGTGTGTGCATCACACCTTGCCCTAAAGTGGATATTTTCTGAGTTATTCACAAAAACTGTTTTTCGTCTTGCATTTTCAGCTATTTCTTTTCCCTTCACGCCAAAAAAATGAAATTTTCACGAACTGTTATTTGAACCATGCTGTAGATTTTACACCCTTCTTGAAACCGACTTCAAGTTACTATTAGGAGAACCATGGCAAACTCTCGCAGTTATAACTAGAGAAGATGCTTAGTTTTCACCGTTAATTTCTAGACATTTATTTATACGTCTCAGGAATGCTTCGTGCGTTGCTCTTCTTATTTCATCGGGAGGAAGAAATCTGCAAAAGTGTTTAAAAACCAAATTGAGTTTCAAAACTATGAATCTAAAAATCTAAACAAACCTGAACGCATTTCTGACTCGTTCTATGCAGTCCTCTCAATCAGTCAGGGGAGTTGAGTAGACAATATTTTTTATCTTACCCCAAACATAATAGTCTAAAGGAGTTAAATCGGGAGAACGTGGTGGCCAAAGATGTGGACCATTGTTCGCCAACCATCGATCATCAAATAGCCTGTATAGGATATTTGACACATTGAGTGAATTGTGTGGAGGCGCGCCATCTTGTTGATACCATAAGTCATTATGGTTCTGTACTAGAGGCTCAATTATTTGAGTCAATATGTCAGAGTATCTATCTCCTAAGGGAGAACATTCTTTAAATAATGCAAACATGTGTTGTGTTCTATGTTACCAGTTGAAGTCCCATCATAAATGTGAACATCGAGAATTTTTGATGGCGCAAAAACATTGAATCTCTAGGTCTCTTGAAAGTTCCATTGTTTGAAGTGGTGGTTGTTCTCTTCATCCCAATAATGACTGTTATGCCTATTGAAAGAACCATTCTTTGTGAATTCAGATTCATCTGTCCAAATTATACAGTCCAAAAGGTTTTCATTCTCTTGAAATCGAATCATCATAGCTTCGCAAAACTCTGTTGTCCTGACGAAATCAGTTTCCTTCAAATGCTGTACCCTATTGAATTTATATGGGTGCATTTTATGTTTTTTAAATTCTCCAAACACTCGATTGAGATAATCCCAGAGCAATCTCGGCATCTTTGAGAGAATTTTGAGGATTCACACGAAAATATGCAAGAACTGTAATTTCGCTGTTCTTACTTCTACTACACTTTTTTCTCTGCTTATAGTTTTCTTAACGAAAGATCCGACATTTCTCAAGATTGTCATGGTTCTGTTAATGGTATCTCTCGTTAGTCTGGGTCGGTCAGGAAACCTCTCAATGAACAGTCGAATCGTTCTATCTACAACTTTATTACATTCTCCATGAAGTTGAATGAGATTTAAATAATCTTCATTGGTAAAATTAGGCATAGTGATCGATTTTATAACTTTATACGAATTAACACCAAATTAATAGTAAACACAAAAAGCTACTGAATGAAGAGGAATTTGGCAGATGTAATTAATGATATCTATCAAAAAAAAAAAGAATGTAAAACATGGTGAGGTTTTGCATATGGTTCATAAGGAATTATATATTTATCACTGGAGAGAAAACCGATGGCCGATTAGTTGAAATGAAGAGGTTTCCGATACAAATTCGAATCCAAACTCGCCATCTATTTAGGAACAACTTGTAACTTTTTTTCTCTCGCATATTAGGGTAGTAAAATCTAAAACATGATTTAAGTAACAGTTCCTGAAAATTTCATCTTTTGGCGTGAAGGGAAAAGAAATAGCTGAAAATTCAAGACGAAAAACAGTTTTTTGTGAATAACTGAGAAAATATCCACTTTAAGGCAAGGGTGTGATGCATACACTCACATTATTTTTTAACGTAGATTCAATATCTGCCATAAAAATGGGGTTCTAATTTGAAAAAATTGATTTTTCACGATATTGTCATCCCTAACTTTGGAAGCGATTTTTTCAGCCCTGTGTCATGAATCGCGATTTCGATTCTTAAAGTGGATACATCAATCTTACATCTTGAAAAATCTCAAAAATGAAAATTTTCAATCTAAAAACTTCAAAGTTATTCTTTTTTCAGCGGAGCTCTATTTTCGATTTTTTTTTCGAATTTTCCCGCTCAGAGAGAAACTGAAAAATGTTACATCAAAATAACTTGAAATATTCTAAGGAATCTATTTCTCTGATAAAAAAATGGTGTTCTTATTTGAAAAACGGAAGTTGATGTCATTTCCGGAAAAACCGGGGGTGCTCATGCCTTGAAAATATTTTGGATTTCATCAGCATCGTGAAATTCTTGTAAGTGATGAATTTAATGAAAATACGTTCAGTAGTGTCCCGTATAAATATATGTGAGGTTCCTCGTGAAAGACCCTGTATAGTGAATATTATGCTTGCGTCCTCACCACAGTATAAAGGGCCTGCCAGATAAATTAAGTTGTAACGGGCGAATTTCCTGATTGCGATAAATAGGGATCAAGGTCTGCACACTACGATCTCTGTGTTTCAGTGACGGGCATGATGGAGAAGTGGGTTTGACGCAATCGAACTTCTTCGATTCTGCATCATTTCTCGTGTTAAAATGATAGAAAGTACATGTGTCTATCTTATGTAATGATCTTTCTCGAATTGAAATTAAGTTTCGAATTGAGAGTTTGTCGAGACGGGTAGTTTTATAACGTTCGATAAGTCCCGTTGTTGATCAGACAATACTCATTCAATTTTAAATTGTCGTATTCAATTTTTTTATGTACAGAAGATAGCAGAGGTCTAGTGCATTTTTTTAGACCTTCCTAATACCTCCCTAATTGTTTCAATATTCGTGTTATACTTTGTTGTTCAATGACTAGTTTTTTTTACGTTTTTCAGTTTCGATATTTCCATGGTGAATTTTTATCGAATTATCTGTACCATTGTGTTTCTTTGTTTCTGAACAAATGGATATTTTTCCTTCACTTGAATTAATATCTTTTTGTGAGACAATACATTCGGGGATCGCTGGAAACTGTGGAATATTATAGGCTCAAGTACTTATGAAATTGATGTTCACAGCCGAATTTGCCGGAGACGAAAATTTACCTAAGAACTGAACCAAATTTGTCGGAGTTGGAAATTTACTGAAGAACTCAACCAAATATTAGAATATTATTGAATATGACATACCTTGCCGAAGCTGAACAAACTTGCTGAAGTTGAATCTTACGACGTACTAACAGATGTTTCTCTGGGGATTGGAGAACTCAGAGAAGAAATAGTTTTTGTTGGAAAGATTGTTTACAGACTCAACCCTCATTTTCTATACCAGACTCATCCCGAACACCCAGGATGGTTGAATGGTCCCGTTATCGTATGAATTGGGACTCAAGACAGACAAGATAAGTTCCAGCAACAATTGTAGATATCACCTGTTGGTTTTTTAGCCAGAAATTAATCATTTCCACTTGCAACTTTTGATTTGGACAGTTTAACATTTGTACATACTGAAAATATCTAGTATCTGTAAAAGAGTGGAATAAATTTCGATTGTTCGAATGACTGGAGTGGAAGCACCTAAATAAACTCTCTAAAGGTAAATGTGAAATGGTTTTTCAATTCAATTGAATCAATTTATTATAACTTTTTAACGTTACAGTGTTGACTAAGTACGTATTTATTTTTTTTTTATTTTACATATACCAGTTGTCTTTTGTTACTGCAACTCAGTGTTGTTAGTTGCATTCATTTATTTTCTGTTCCAAAATGCTTGTTCGTTTCGTGCGGCCCACGTATGTTCATTTCTTTCTCTATGGACGTATATTTACGTATGGACATATGTTGGAGCATATGACAGTGCGAGACGAAAGAAGTCGTAATTCGAATACAGACATCGACGCTCGTTCGGTGCAGTGCAAGACTTTTTCTTCGTTTCTGTCGAATTTTCTCGTTAATTTCTACAAGTTCGAACACCAGTGAAAAGGTGACTATTTCTCGCTCGTGAGTGACACATTGATGTGCTGTAAAACCAACAGGTACGCAATCGTCGATACTCCAACATTCGCCTTTCTTTCGAGTCATTTTTTCATATTTTTTCAGAATTTCATTATTAATTTCTTTTGCTTTCATTTAATTTCAAAGGCCGTGTCGTGCCATTTTGGTCCTTCGGGCCGGATATTTTCGAACCGCGTTTTCAAAATTATTGCGATCAAGCATTTTGGAATTTTTTCATTTCGTTTTTTTCATTTGCATTTATTTCATTCGGTCAATGTTCATCTAACCTCAAAAACTTGACAAGATATCGAACACATTCATAAATTCTTTAATTGCTGATATTTCTGCGCATGTTGGAGAATTTAGCTTTCATTTTCGGAACATAGACAACTCTTCGTTTGTTTTTTCTCATCTATGCTCATAACCTTGAGTGGAACTCTTACGAAATGTTCAATAAATATCTCGTTTCTGATCCTTCTGAAAAAGTTCCTGGTTTTCATCTTCCAAGAAAAATTTGGACAGTTCTTAATCGTTTGAGAACAGGTCATGGTCGTACCAATGGCATGCTATTTAAATGGAACTCAGTTCCTAGTGCAAGTTGTGAATGTGGAGAAGCAGAAGAAACAATACCTCATCTCATCGATAGTTGTCCCATATATAAATTTCAAGATGGTTTTAGGGCTATTCATGATGTTTCCAACTCTTTCTTGGAATGGGTTATAAATTTCAAACGAATATGATAGGTATTTTTGTTATTCAGTTCTTTTTCTGCTTTTGTCTTTTATTTCCAGATTCAATGTGAACACCTTGAAGAAGTCTCTGTCTCCACCAATAGAAGATCACTCTTGAAGAAAGAAGTCCCTGAAATATATTTCAGCTTATTTTTGTATTTTCACACTTAGACGGGGAGCCAGGGTTTTTTTCACAGGGGTTTTTTCCCTAGGCTTTTATGTCATACGCCGAATTGTATGACACCCCGTCACTAACCCTGATCTATATGCTTTATTGTTTGCTAATTAAATATTGTCAGCCAAAAGTTCAAAAGAATATATATATACCTTGATTCGAAACATAAACAAAGATTGACATTCTTGTTTTTGTTTATTTACATTTCATTATTTTCATTTGTTTATTTTCAACTCGATTTTCAATTTAATAGATTCAATCTTAATTATTTGCTTTATTAATTAATTTAGTTCTTTTCAATCGGTTAGTCTATTTACTCTTTTTCGAAATTACTCAAAACGAAATTCATATTGTTTTCTGCAGTATACCTTGAATAATAATAATGGCGACAAAATTGAAACAACTCAAAGCTCGTCGTCAAATTGTTATTGATGATCTCGAGGAAATTCTCAATTTAGCACAATTCGCTGTCACTGATGAGAGTTTACACGTTAGATTCAAATTAAGATGTGAAATACTTGACGATATTCTCGTGGACTTTCAAAATTTACATACGTCTATTGTCTCTATGATAGTATCTTCCGAAGAACCCGAATTGAACACTGAGAAGGTTATTCGAACAGCCTTTATGGATGATTATTACACCATCAGAACAACTTATGTTAATTTATTTCCTGTAGTAAACATTCCAGTAAAAACCAAGACAGTTGCTCTATTAGTTCGCCAAATGTTAAACTTCCAAAGATAGTATTGCCCATTTTCAATGGGAATTATAAAGAGTGGCCTACTTTTTCGATATGTTCCAAAGTTTGGTACATGAAAATTCTAACTTGAGTCAAATAGAAAAGTTTCAATACCTCCTTAGTTCACTTTCTTCTCATGCTTTAAATTTAGTTAAAGGATTTCCATTGACTGCTGAAAATTATGAAAGCGCTTTTCAGACATTGGCGGAAAGATATCAAAATAAAAGACTTCTCGCTAATACGTGTTGGAAGGAAATCTGTAATGTTCCAAAGCTACAGGGTGATTCAGCTAAAGACCTTAGGCGAATTCTAGAAGTTTTTGCGGAAAACTTATCGGTATTAAGGAATTTAGGTTTACTCGTTGACCAGTGGGACTTTGTTTTATTTCACATTCTCATTCAGAAATTAGATTCAGCAACGATCAAACGTTTTGAATTACAAGAATGTTCAACAGATATTCCGTCGTTTGTCAATTTGCGAAATTTCCTGACAAATCAGTGTATAGCCTTGGAGGCAGTAGCTCTTTCTCTTCCGTCGAAAACTCATTCAGTTTCGAATTCTCAAGTTTTGAAATCTAGTTCTCTCTCAACGAATAAAAGAAATTCGACTTTTCTCGTTCAAACGGAAACTGAATCATTCAAGAAACGTATAACCTGTAATTATTGCAAGTTAGCTCATAGTATTTACAAATGTCCATCATTTTTGGAACAAACTGTTCAAGATCGGTTCAAGATTGTGAAGAACAAAAATTGGTGTATCAATTGCCTCCATTCTGGACATAAGATTAACAATTGTTCTTCAAGGTCAAATTGTCGTACTTGCCACGCAAAGCATCATACCCTGTTGCACATGCGCAATAATGCGGAGAATGATTCTTCATCAGAGACGTTTCATTTCAATGCTGCAAATTCATCGGATTCAGGCTCAGCTCAGGTTTTAACCAATGTTTCTTCAAATTCTACCGTTCTCTTTAGCAACCGCTGAGGTTGAAATTCGTGATGCTTGGGGTAGATATCAGAAGGTCCGAGTTCTGTTAGATGGAGGCTCTCAAATAAATATTATAACTCAATCGTGTGTAAATAGATTAGGCTTGAAAATTTGTGATGCTTCATTTTCGATAAATGGAATTTGTGAAAGCTCATCTTCTGCTAATTGCAGCACTGAATGTACTATTCGTCCATCAGGTCAAATAAATCCATCTTTTACATTCGATGCCGTCGTGATCCCGAAGATTTGTGCGGAAATGCCGAGTTCTTTCGTAAATTGTTCGTTTTGGAATTGTGTCCATAACAAGAAGTTAGCAGATCCGAACTTTTCCATTCCAAAATCAATAGACCTTCTCCTCGGAGCGGATATATTCTCTTTAATAATTCGACCGGGTCGTATCGAGGGTAACGGTTTAGAACCAACAGTACTTGAGACAGTATTTGGTTGGGTTTTCATGGGAAAGATTCAATCACCTAACATATCAGTTAACAATTTTCATTTGTCATTGTCTGAATCAGGTTTAAACTCCTCGTTGAAAAGATTTTGGGAACTTGAAGAAGTTTCAGAGAATGTCATTGTATCACCAGAAGATCAATTTTGTGAGAACTTATACGCTCAGAACTATTCTGGAAATACATCTGGACGGTACACTGTGGCATTACCATTTAAACCTGATCAGTCAACACTTTCTTTCGGTGACACATATTCTCTCGCACTACGTCGTTTTTTATCCCTTGAACGTAAACTTATTAAAAACCAGAATATATACCGGGAATACTCTACTTTCATGCAGGAATATTTAGAAAAAGATCATATGTCATTGATTTCTACTAGTTCGGATTATGAAAATACTTTTTATATCCCTCACCATTGTATAATCAAACCAAACAGTCCATCCACAAAGTTGAGGGTTGTTTTCGATGCGTCAGCTCATGTACCCAGTCATTTATCTTTAAATGATGCTCTATTGATAGGTCCTAAATTACAAAAAGGATATTATTGCCATTTTGATGAACTTTCGTGTTCATCGGTTCGTTTTCACAGTTGATATCAAACAACTGTATCGTCAAATATTAGTCAAAATTCTCGGTTTGAGGTGGTTTCCTTCGTCGGACGAATTTTTCTTATTTTGCGGAAACTACTGTGCAGGTATGTACCAAACGTACCATACTTTCAGAACTTTCTCGAATTTTCGACCCTTTGGGGTTCCTTTCTCCATTTACTTTTCTTGCCAAACATTTGATCCAGCATCTTTGGACATTAGGTTTGCAGTGGGATGATACACTTCCAGACGATGTCAGCCGTCGCTGGAATCAGTGTAAATCCGAATTAACCGAATTGGGTAAATTAAAGATACCTCGAAACTTGCATCGAAACCATTTTATCGTTGCGAACTTCATGGTTTCGGAGATAGTAGTGAGCGTGGTTGCGCAGCCGCGGTATATTTCAGGTTTTTCAATTATGACGGCTCCATTGACATCTCTTTCGTAGGTGGTAAATCAAAGGTCTCCCCATTGAAGAGAATTTCACTTCCACGACTGGAATTGTGTGCTTGTCTCTTATTATCAAAACTCATTAATGTGGTTTCCTCTGTTTACCAATCAGCCTTTACAATAGATGACATTTTTGCTTGGTCTGATTCAATGGTAGCTCTAACATGGGTTAAGTCTTCTCCTCATCGATGGAAGACATTTGTAAGCAATCGTACTACTCAAATTCAGGACTTAGTTTCAACAGAAAATTGGTATCATGTTCAATCGAAAGACAATCCAGCGGATTGTGCTTCACGCGGCTTAACGCCAACCGAACTGTTGAACTGCTCTTTGTGGTGGACAGGCCCTGACTGGCTTCGTTCCAAACATCTCACCTTCGCAAATGATGAAATAGAGAATTCTCTTCATCTTGTACAAACAGAAGAGCGTCACTCTCTTTGTCAAGTTTCATTTCTCTATCGTTTGTTGATGATTTGCTCTCCAGGTATTCCTCTCTGTCCAAGGTTCAAAGGGTGGTAGCTTACATTTTCAGATTCGTTAACTTCATAAAAACTCTAAAGCTCCTAGGATATATAGATTTTCCGCAGTTCATCTCAAAGATGCACTTTTCTTCATTATAAGGCGGGTTCAACGGGTTGTGTTCAAGGAACAGATCGATGGTCTCATCTCCGGAAGTCCCATATCTAAATCACTTCGAAAATTGAGTCCATTTGTTGGAGAGGATGGTGTTCTCAGGGTGGGCGGTCGTCTGTCTTTTTCTGGTCTGGCTCTTGATCGCAAGCACCCAGCTTTGCTTCCTTCATCTCGTCGTCTTGCTGGGCTCCTTATTCAGCATTTCCACAAAATATGTCTGCATCCAGGTGACCAGACTTTGCAGTTCCTTATGTCTCAACGGGTCATACAGGAGTTTTATACAGTCCACTTAGAGATTGAGTCTGTGCTCAATTCTCGCCCTCTATGTCCGCTTGGTAATGGTCCGAATGACATATCTGCACTGACACCAGGACATTTTCTTACTTTGGCTCCATTAACTGCTATTCCTGAACCAGATTTGTCACACCTATCTATCGGTCGATTATCGCGTTGGCAGCTTTTAATTCGTATCCATCAGGATTTTTGGAAAGGATGGAATTTGGAATATCTGAACACACTGCAACAACGAAAAAGGTGGTTCAATAGTGACTCGCCTCCTTATTCAATAGGTGCACTCGTCTTGATAAAAGATGATCAACTCCCTCCATTGCGCTGGCGACTTGGACGCATTGAGAAATTGCATCCTGGCGCTGATAAAATAGCTAGAGTAGCTACTGTTCGGACTACTCAAGGTGTACTGCAGAGATCAGTGGTTAAATTATGTCCATTACCTCTCCAATAGTTATGACATATGTTGATGTATATATGTATATATTTTTTTCGCTTTATGTTCGATATCTTTTCAATTTTTATATTTGCTTTTTTTTTTTTCATAAAATATTCTATTTTAGGTGGGCGGTTATGTTACTGCAACTCAGTGTTGTTAGTTGCATTCATTTATTTTCTGTTCCAAAATGCTTGTTCGTTTCGTGCGGCCCACGTATGTTCATTTCTTTCTCTATGGACGTATATTTACGTATGGACATATGTTGGAGCATATGACAGTGCGAGACGAAAGAAGTCGTAATTCGAAGACAGACATCGACGCTCGTTCGGTGCAGTGCAAGACTTTTTCTTCGTATCTGTCGAATTTTCTCGTTAATTTCTACAAGTTCGAACACCAGTGAAAAGGTGACTATTTCTCGCTCGTGAGTGACACATTGATGTGCTGTAAAACCAACAGGTACGCAATCGTCGATACTCCAACATTCGCCTTTCTTTCGAGTCATTTTTTCATAATTTTCAGAATTTCATTATTAATTTCTTTGCTTTCATTTAATTTCAAAGGCCGTGTCGTGCCATCTTTCTTGTGTAGGATCGAAAATGTTATCCATACTTATGCGTTTCGTCCCTGGCGCACACATAAGGACTCGTCAGTATGGCTTGTGTGCGCCATGCCATAGACGCAGGGGTTAGAAGTTTTAGGAGCCGCCGGCAGTTGAACCCGGCACCTAGCACCTAGTCGGTGTGAAACTTGAACGCCAACCTCTAGGCCACCGAAGCGCTGTGAATTAAGCTATCCCTATACACTCCCCTGCCGCTGACAGTGTGTCGCTACACTTGATTTCATATTTCTATTATCTGAAACAGAAGAGTCTGACGTTATGTTACAGAATCACGTGGCGTTCACAATACAAAAAATATTAAGAGATTGCTGGAGCGTACCTCTTTCTGTAAAACAAAAATTACTGGTGATCAGTGATTAAGACTGCCTAACCTGAACATTCTTCTTTTCCTCAATGAGTTCCTGCTCCCCGTTTGCTGTGAGCAACACAAAGGAACTAGTACCAATGGAAGAGCCTGCATAACATATTTTCAGTCTCTATGTATTTGTTCTGGTCGAACAGACAGGCTTAGGAATCTAGATCGAATCTACATCTCTCTGCAATGAAACTCTCTCTTTATATTTCCCTGTTATACTTGTGTAGCATATTGATTATTGTAAAGTAGGATAGTTCTAGAAGGGCAGAAGGGTTTGGGAATAATTAGAACATACCAAACTTCGACTAAGCAAATCAACATCGATCAAAGACGTAGTTCTGTTTGTGTGTTTTTACATTTTAGATAGATTGCAATTATAGAATTTCAAGCTGCATGTTTTTACCCTTTTTCAATGTATCTTTTTTTTTTATCCAGCGTCCTGAAGAAAAAGCCAATAAGCCTTGAAATATATAGACGTCTTTGAAATGGTTGTTTGAATCGAACAGCCCCTTACCACACACACCCACATGTTTCTAATAGTTAAATGAATAGTAGTCGAAGTTAATTAATGTATATAATACTACTGTTTCTTGAATGGTTGAGGTCCTCACTTGATGGAAATCTATTTTCATTCAATTTGAATGTGATTAAATAAAAACTTATTTAATAAAATTTCCACATTTATTGTGTTTCAACAATATTGTAACACTACATTTGCAACAATTGTTTCGCCAAATTCTTGGCTTCTTCAGGCGAGTTCGATGTTGAACTACTTCAAAAAAATTGAGTCTTCCTTATATATTTCATAAGAGGGGGAACGGTGTTCTAAATGCTTCTGGGATTTTTTATGGCATGTTTATCAATGGTGATGTGTTGACATCCATTTGGTCATTAAGTAAGATATTTTGCCTGTTATATCTGTTAATTTCCATTGCTTCTAGAATATTAAGTCTTCTGCTTTTGTTTTCTATGTGCAAAATTTTGTAGTTTGAATCAAACATATGTCCCTCGTCTAAAAGATGGTTCGCATAAGTTGAGTTCTGTTTTTATTCAAGAAACTAATCGAATGTTACTTAATCCTCTTCTCAAAGTTCCTTTCTGTTTGTCCAATATATACTTTCTGGCATGAACCACAATTCATTCTATATACTCCTGATTTTTGTTTTTATCAAATTTTTCTGTGTAATTTTTAAGTATATTACTTAAAGTATTATTGGTTTCAAATGCTATAATGAAATTTTTTTGTTTTTTAAAAAATATCCTACTTCTATAGAGTTTTTACCTGTGTAATTCAGTGTTATATATCAATTCTGTTCTATTTCTTCGTTTCTGGGGTATATTAATGTTAAAGCTTGATTTAATTAGAATTTATTCAATATTTGGTCCACAATATCAGGTGTCAAACTCTTATTAATAGAGATTTTTTTATAGTATCGTGCTCACAGTCAAAATTCTGTTTCTTCATAGGTGTTTTGATTAGTCTATGTACCATACTATTGAATGCTGCTAGTTTTAGTGAATATGGATGATGTGACTTTGAATGGCTCGTTATATCGGTGTAGGTTTGTTTGCAATAAATTGCAAAATCGTGTTCACTATTTATTTTTGCTATTGTTAAATCCAAAAATTTATTTTGCCACTTTTTTCTCCTTCATACGTGAAATTTATATGAGGTGAAAGTTTATTGATGAAATCTAAAAACTGATAGTTCGTATGAACGTCGTATAAGATATTATCTACATAACTGTACCAATATATGAAATATTTAAAATATTCTTTTTCTCCATTGCTTATTCCAGGTAGTTTGTAAAAATTCGGCTAGTAACGGGATTACCCATAGCTACATTTTCTATATTAATATAATTCAGAATTTCTGCAAAACATACTGCCAACACCAAGTCGTCGGCATACATGACGAATCCGCATCCACAATGACGTGTCAAAGTTACTTAACCTCCTGCCATCACATAAAGGACCGCGTCCGTTCGCCCCCAAAACATTTGAATGGCCCTGTCCAGCCCGCAGCCCGCTTCTCCTCAAGTCTTTCTTCTTCACGGCCAACTCTTCCTTTTTGTCCGCGTCAGTGCATTCGTTAATCCTTATTGAGAAACCCCTGCCAACTGCCAGTTTCCTGTCTATTTTGCCGGCACGTTCACAGAGTGTTATGCGTATGTTCTTCTTCTGTGTAGTGTGGTCGCAGCGTTTTGTCTCTTCTCGGAACGTATACGCCATTGTTGGCGACGTTCATTTGTTTCGGACCTGCACGGCACACCGGGACAAATTATTCGTTTTATTGGTGTTCCGAGGCGGGATTCGCGAATTGTTTTGACAGGTTTCGACAAAACAAAGTGGAGTTATTGTTCGATGGTCCGTATTCAAGTGCGTTTGGGTTTGGGAAGAGTATCTTGAATGGATACGCAGGATCGATTTTTATTGAACTAATGGTGGACATATGCATATAAATTTTTCAGAGAAATGAGAAAAATAGATTGAAGAAATATATTTAATACGAAAATTACTCGCGCCAATGTTTTTGTGCAGATCACAATTGACTTTTGCATTTCAGGCAATCCGAAATACCTACGGTTGCGTTATTTCAATATGGTGATCTGTAGAAAACAAATGTTGATGTTTGATCATAAAGTGCATTTAGTTAAAAGTTTATTCACTGTTTTCCGTTATAACCGATAGAAGATTAATCATATCTATCATTGTAGAATCTACATTGGTATGAAATGGCCAAGATTATTTGAAGATAAATCCTTCAACAGGTTTTCACTCAATTGAATGAGAATATTTTTGTTTCGATAATCGGAAATTATAGACACTAAATCGAAACTTCAGCTCGCTGTTTTGATTGTTTTTCGATCTAGAACAAGAGCCCCAAAAGAAATTCCTCTCTTATATTCGAAGATTGAATTTCAGAATGCACATTACAACGATTAACTCCATGATTGCACAGAAAATCGAATAGAATTTTAATTTGAGCAATAACCACCTGTTTTCTCGTAACTCCGAAATCGACAGACTGACAGAGTCTCTGAGGATTTGTGGACCGGAGACTGGTAACACAGTTTCTACGAGATGTTGAGTGCAAGAAGGACTTGTCGAATATTTCCGGTTTCTTCTTGGACTGGATTTCCAAAATTAATGAAAAATACCTTCAATTGAAAAGAGGTTGTTCAACTTAAAACTTTATTTACACTATGTACACCTCGGATGTCTGGATGGCACATATAACCACCTCTTACGACCACAATGAGTCAACACACTCACTAGAAATGCTGTAAATATTTCTCTGAGTCTTAACCTTAGTTCTATATATGTTAACTGGCTAAATCAAACAAAACCTTGAAATATATACCTACAAGTTCCTTCTCTTCAAAAGGGGGTGTAAAAAGGGTTTGACCAAATAAATGGAAAGTGCAAAACGTACAATTCTGGCCTTTCCCGAAAATACCCAGGCGGAATTCCCGCATTCGACAAAGGTTCAAATATAAAAATTTATTTCTTGGTCATCCGGTCACAAACTCATACCGGATGTACCTCGTTGTAAATTCTATCACTTTCGAAACTAATTGGGGTACTTTGGATATTGCAGTTCCATGACCGTTACAAATCTTAACACCACCATTTCTTATTGTTTTTATTACCAACGTTTCAACAGACTTCTCCGTCATTTTCTTTACGAAGAAGTAGCTTCCAAAGAACCTGACAATATTTGGACATTTTTCAATTTTTTTATTATTATTACAAAGGGATTAAAGATCCAAGAAAAAAAGTTGCACAGGACTGCTTGAGGAGCGAAAGAAAAACAACAATTTGTCTAAAAAAAAACCAAATAAAACACTCTCCTAACTCAAACACCATCCGTCATAATTGTTCTTAAAAGAGTTCAATGACACTGAATCAATCACTACAGGGGGCAAGGAATTCCATATACCAAACACCCTATTTGATAAAAATGTTGTCTTTGCACTGTCTTAAATTTCTCCTTGCGGAGCTTGAACGCATGGACCCGCAAACGACGATCTGTATTCAACGTGAACAGGTAACGTAAGCTTACTCCAAGAAGACCATTCATAGCCCGATAGGCAGTGATGAGGTCACCACGAGTCCTCCGGTCCATAAAAGTTGGTAGGTTCATTATGGAAAGTCTTTCACTGTATGAGGGGCGCGAAACTCCGTAAGGGAGGCGTGTTGCACCACGCTGAAGATTCTCCAGCAATGATATATCCCGGCACAACGTTGGACTCCAAACAGGCCCGGCGAACTCGATGATGGGCCGCACATAGGTTCGGTGTCAAGAATGACAGAACTCTGAAAACTAGTTCAGATTGGCACTTATCTGTGGTTTGAAGACTTCTTCAAGTTTTCGAACAATTGGCCTTCAAACTTCAAGCAACTCAATTATTGGTGCTATGTTTATATTACGAGGTCTGTCAATTATATTCCCGGAAAAGTGCTCGGACGGTCCGGAATATATATAAATTCTTAAAATTAAGTTATAATCCATCTCAGTAGTCTCCCTCTAGCTCGATGAACCGGCGCCACCGTTAGATCCACGATTTGAAGCACCCCCTGAAGCCTCCGAAGTTAGGTCCCTCAGCACCCGTGTCGTGACACTTTGCACCTCCTCTACGCCGTCGTATCGGTTGCCCTTGAGGTAGGACTTCAATTGTGGAAAGAGATGGGGCAGGGGCCAGGTCCGGGCTGTAGGGGAAGTTTTTTTATCACACATTTTTGCGACAAGGAGTCCAAACACGCCGATGATCAAAGTACTGTAAAACACGAACTGAACAACCGATCGAGACGAAACTTGCACAGACTGACGCAGAAATGAAATATTATTCTTAGTTTTCAGTTTTAGGCTCAAATCATCTAAATGAGCCTTGTAGTGGAGAGGTTTCAATAAAATCCAGTAGTCTCCTTTCTTTCAACTTTATTCAAACGATTTTCAAGTTTACAATTGATCGGAAGGATATCTTGAATATATTGCGGAAAAATTGAAGCATTTGGCCCAATAATCAACTTGACCGAGATATTTGGGCCAACCTATAAACTTCAGCTCATCTCTTTCGAAAGAGAGAATGCTGTCAGCAAGACGGATATATTCAAGTTTAGTTTGACCGTGGGGTCTTTTGTCCTGGTAGACCTTCCGTTGAACCATGGATCTTTGTCAACTATAGTCGAACCCAATCGATTGAGATCATTTTCGGCTCGATATTAGAAAGTTATAGACATTTTCGCAAAACGATAGCTCGCTGTTCTATTAATTTTCTGAACTTGAACAAGCGAGAAAACAGTAACAATATACCATTGCAGAATTTCAATGAACAATTGAGGTGGTCCACTTGATATATGATTTTTTAATAGTATATTCTAAAACAAATTGCAAAATGGGCACCGATTCCAACATGAATATGAAAATTGAACGCATGAGTGTTGGTATTGCCTGCTGCAACGAGTATTTGGCGATATTTTTCCTATTTCAGTTAAGAATTGTGAGAAATTTATTGGAATTCAATAGAAAATTCAGATTATAACTCCTAGTGCCTTTCGTATTTTATTTTCGCAGTTGGCGTGATTGACACGAAAATTGACAGACTATAGAATTTGAATAGTGCGTTCGAATTTCAAAATAATTCAATTAGTGAATTAAGTAAGTCTGAAGAAATGGATTTATCACCACCAGGATTGAGAGAAATTGCCGATAATGTTGCAAATAAACTTATACCACAAAAATCCAAATCCTTGTAAGAAAGAGAATACGAGAAACTTATGAAGTGGTCTCAAGGGAATTCGGTCGTTAGAATATCTGAAAATGTTTTGATAGTGTTTTTTGAACAATCATATAGTCATATAAATGTACTACGCTATTGAGATCTTATTCGATGTTACGCAGTATGCTTAACATTAGACAGAGCATGGATATTTCAGAATTTGCAAAATTACAATGTTCATTGAAAACTTAATCGAAAGAATATAAACCGAAAAAATCAAAAGTTCTCGACTTTTGACAAATCGACAAATTCTTCAAGGAAGTATTGAACGAGACTCATTTAGATATTGGTATAAATAAAATTGATGCAATACCACAAAAATTGCATGTTTCGTGAAATTGCCAAACCCCGAACACTATGTCACCAAACCCACTCGGCTCCAGAGAGTGCACAAAGTACCTCCTCGGCTAGCTCTAGAGCTGAGACTACTTATAAAGGGGCGCCACTCTCTTTTATGACAATACAAAGAAAAAAAAAAAAGAGGAAAGTACACTAAAGATCTCAGGGCGCCCTTCTCGATAGGTCGGTTGTTATGTACTAAACAGTATTCACTGAATTGGACCTCTTTGATACTAATCAAACTTAACTAAATTCTACAGACTAACCTTCTATAACAGTCTAGGTCCTGGCTTGACTGAAGTACAAAAGGATATAGTTTCTTAACCCATAATTATTCTCACAGTCTCGTAGATGGAAACTGGGCCCAAATATATTCCTGGGCCAACGTAGTACAATTTCTCACAATAATGCCCCCTGGTAGACGACAGGTGTGATATCTTAGATGGCAAAATCTGGTGGAGGTCCCCAAAGACAGCTCCCACGGCAGTTCGACGGTAATTCAAAATCAGCCTAGACAAACAGCTCGAAGACTTCAAAGACAGTTCAGAATCTGCGGTACCTCGCAACGGTACAATAATAATTCCCAATTCGAAGCAGAATGATGCTAAAAATACGAACAAAAATCTATAATACCTCGTGACACACATAGGTTAACTCACCAATCCCACGTCGTTTTTCCAAACAAAAACGCCACTCCGCTAAAGCGCAAAAATTTCACCAGCGAACAAACCAAACCAACATGATAAGATTTCTCTCAGGGCTTCAGTTAAAATCCTGTTCAGATCCGCAAAATTGCGATTAATTATTCCAGGATATTTCAACCAAATATGCGGAAAGAACGATGTAATTGACAACCTACGTCACAGGCACAGAATGACAGTGAATGACAGTATGACAGACTGAGACCACCGACAACGGCGTTCATTGAAACGTACGAGATAAGCTGGTAAACTACTGCGACCAACGCCACCAGTTCGGTTGGCAGATACTAACTAGAGCGGGAATTTTGAATACGTGACAACTATTCTGGCCATTGCTTCCGTAGAAGCCGAGCTTCTCATTTAGCAAATAGCGGAGAGGATTTGATGGATTAAAGAGGCACAATTGCCTGATTTTGTTATACACTTATCTTAATATATCATTGTTGTTCAATGTTTAATTTCTACTAGTTCCCACCCATTTAACATGAACACATTTGAGGTATTTCTCGAAAAAGGTAAGACAACTTATATGTGTCAAAATATATAAAACAAGTTTTGTCTAAAAAAGATTAAACTCTGGTCACTATATTCTAGGAAAATAATTATTCACTGTCAGCCAGAAACTTGCCTACTTAATTCAGTACCAATCTTCGATTTGTTTCAATGTTAGTATTATTAGGACTCTGTTCAAGGTTATCAAAACTTACGTAGATAATAGTGGTGTTCTTTCGAACTGATGAATAATCATCATCATCATTCGGGGGAACTAAATGAAAACGAAAGAACGATTGCATGAACAACTGATAGATCTGATTTGCTCACTGTCAGTTAGAAAGAACATCCCTATCAGCCCTCCACAACAAGCTGAACTTCATTTCATTCAAGATATTTCCTTTCAAAGTTCATGCAGTGTTCAAAATCCAAGAATGACCAGCTGAATGGCAGAGATCAATAAACTCACTTTCAAAATGTAATTTTCCTTACACAGCTGCTTCTCGAAATTTTGATAGATATCCAAACTCAAAGAAATTGTTAGTAATTTAATTTTCATTGGCAATGTGAAATTCTATTCATTTTTGTAGCTACAAACTTCTTTCGGAATAAACCATTAAGAAATAACCTGTAACATCAACTTAGAAAATACAAAAATAACACACATACAGAAGAAAACATTCACCATCTAAGGATACTAGATACGTTTTCAACAGTTCTATTCATTTCTCATTACTCATTAAGTAACGAAAGCTTTATTCGCAGAAATGTATATTTTTTACATGATTATTTTCTTAAAGCACTAATTATTCTTGGTATCATTCTTGGTATCAGGATATAAATTGCATCTCACTAGCTATCCTGTAGAATAAATTGTACTATGTGCATTCATCCTAGGATTGGAAAAAATTCCTTGGATGTGTATTCATCTTTGGATTAGATAGATGCCCTTGCATTCTAAAATATTTTTGTTCATACATAAATGTAACTAACTAACCAATAGATCAAAAATTGAGAAAAGCATATCTCTAATACCATTTTTCTCAATGAAAATAAGCTTTTTCCTCTCAAAAATTTTTTTACTCTGTACATGATTCAATATTGACAATTGACATGCAATGGACGCGTGTTGACATCCGAAAGGATAGGATGTCAGTGTTGTCAACCACAAAACGAACAATATAACTAAAAACAATTATTTTCGACTTTTCAAATATCAAATAACTTATTCACATTTTCATTAGCTAAGAAAGTACACACAGTACCATAAATTGACCCATTTTTTATGTAGGCACCAGCAGATATCTTCGTTCCGTAAATATCTCTTGCAACTCATGTTCGCCTACTAACTACGGTACTACCTATCTTCTGAAGCAAGCTGTCGTCCGCGTCTATAAAGAAGAAAGAAAGAAGAATGGTACGTAGACAAAGAACAATGCATAGTATGAAATGATACATTGACTCGTGACGTCAAACGTAATGTAGTGTTTTGTTTGTTCGGCCCCCTTGATTATTATATAATGCTTGCTCCGCCCGAGACGGTAACTTAGAATTATGATCGCCAGGGGGGTATTCGCGAGAGGATTATTATTATTTATAAGATCAAAGAGCTGCAGTTCGAATAGTTCCTAATGGTAGGTACTATTGGAAAATTACTAGTTCTATTTTAAATGATCCATTTGATACAAAGGAATTGTATCACCTTTTGGAATGCGAAATGAATTTGGTTTGAGAGCTCATTGTGGTTAGAAGATCGGAATAATATACTGTTCTGACTTGTTTTCGACAAACTGAAATGGGTGATAGATCACATCATTTTGAGCAAAAAAGTTCCTATGATTATTTTTCCGACCCAAATATCGACCAATAGAATTGCACCATTCGACGTCACGTGGTACAACCTACATGGTATTATACTGATGATTTTTTGAAAATTTCCTCTGGTAGTTGCTATATATAAACAAAACATGATCCAGTCAAATTAAGCACACGTCAAACTGACAGGTTGAATTCAATTGTGAAAATTGGAGATTTTGCATGAAAATGAGTCGATTTGGAGTTTGTTCTCTGTCCACCATCGATAAAAAAAAGTCAAAGGAAATGTTCCCATTAATACGGAGAAGGCAAAAAAAAACAGTTTGGAACCAATTTATTACTTTTTGTACTGAGAGGGAATACATATTGAGTGCTGAAACGAGTGAAGCGCAATTGGCAAACATTATGAAAGATTACGCTTACAATATGAAGAAAATGGATGGAGAAGACTATAAGGAAGGTACAATAAAAACAATGTGGAATCAGACTGCCAAATTACTTCAAGAAAAGTATTTGAACTTTCGACATCAAAATCAACCCATTTTCGGATGCTGCATTCAAGACCGCTCGAGGAGCTCGTGATGCCAAGCGTAAGGCTTTACAATCTATTCCGGAAAAACGGAGGGCAGCAGCGTTGGAGGAAAAAGATTGGGATGCAATGATCACTGTTTGGGACGAGGAAACTCCTGATGGCCTCCAGAAAAAATTATTCATGATAATATCAGTGGAATTGGCTTGGAGAGGTGGTGAGGGCAGCATGGCGTCAATACATCACTTCAAGGCAGAACAGCGAAATGACGGGGAAACAACTGGGAGAATTGAATACAATCCAATTTTCAGCAAGACCACACAAGGTGGTGATAAAAAATTATCAGACAGCAAGTGGCTGGTGGAGAATCGGGAAATCCCTGACAAGTGCCCAGTGAGACTGTTCCAGAAATTGAGAGAGAAGAGAGATGTCAATATCAAGAGCGACAGACTATTCCTGACCCAAAATCCATTCTGGAATAAAGTTCCAGGCGCTAGGTGGTACAAGGATTCCCCAGTAGGCCAAAACACGATATCAAAGTGGGTTAAGGAGTCAGCACAAAAAGCTGAGCTTGACCTTGGTAACAAAAAAATCACCAATCACTCCAGTCGTGCAACAGCCGTCTCCAATCTAGCGAAATCGGGCCTGGGAGAGCAGCAGATAATCAAAATAACTGGACATGCCAACAGTAACTCCATCAAGCCGTATCTCCAACTCGACCAGGAACACCACGAATTAATTGTCAAGAAACTGCGAAGTAGTGAGCCTACTGCAGAAAATGCCATCAACAGCATAAACCTCATGCCATCTATCTCTTCTGGGACCATTACCGATAACTCTGACTTGAAGAAAACATGCACCAATGTTTACAACAATTGTATTTTTAATTGCACTACCCTGATTCTTAATTAAATATTGTTTTATTCATTATTCTTATTTGTCTATTTGTCTATTGGCCGACATTCGGGACAGAAAAATAATCCCCCGAATACCACACGAGCTTCAAAATTATCTGGTATTTCCCGATAGGTTTCCTGCAAACAAATAAAATCGTCAAGTTTTTCAAGAAAAATCACTCGCCTGAAAAACTTGACTCCTTCATTTGTTTGCAACGAACCTATCGGGAAATACCCGATAATTTTGAAGTTCTTGTTTCCTTATACAGGGTGTTAAAATTGAAAAAATAATTCGCGTTTTTTTCAATATCTTTCGACTGATTCCAAATAATTGCATGAAAGTGGATACATAGGGGTTTTGAGGTGGTTGTATCTTCTAGAGGGCGCTACTGGCAATCATTCCGCCCCCTTCATACCGTTGCAACTATTTTGTGCTACCTTGTACGTCAATTTGGACTAGAAAAATCGATTCCCCTGGTTTTTCTAGTCAAAAAATATACACCTTATATAAATGAGACGTCAGGAAAGTACGGCGGGTGGGGTAGGATGTCCCATTTCAATGTTTCCAGGTATGTTTTCACGACCTTGGAAACACATGACCGCGCGTGGTCATGCAGAAGTATTATCATGTCGTGTCTTTCCGCGTATTGAGGGCGTTTATCTTTCAACGCTCGACTCAAACGTATTAGTTGCTTCCGATAGAGGGCTCCTGTAATGGTTGCAAGAGTTCATAGTACACTACGCCAAGCTGGTCCCACCAAATACACAGTATCAACTTCGAGCCATGAATGTTTGGTTTCGTTGTCGAAGTTGATGCATAGCCAGGAAGGCCCCACGATTTTTTCCGCTTCGGGTTGTCATAGTGTATCCATTTTTCAACTCCGGTCACGATACGATGCAAAAAACCCTTTCTGTTTTGCCGTTGGAGGAGTTGTTCGCACGTGAAAAGGCGCCGTGCGATGTGCCTCAGCTTCAACTCGTACCAATGTCCCAGTTTCTGGATCATTCCTAAGGAAGAAACCGCTTGCTGAGTCACGCCTAATAAATTTGCAAGTTCCTGTTGCGTTCTACAAGAATCTTCTTCAAGCAAAGTCTCCAGGTTTTTCCTTGTTTTCCACGTCATATTAGCCATTTTTGAACTTCCTGACACGTTCTTTCACTAATACAACATTCACCATGAGTTTCTACAATCATTTAACGCGTCTGAGCTGCATGTTTTTTCGAATGAAATGCAAAAGCAACACTTCCCGCAAAGGACTCTTGCTCTGCTCGAATTTCGTCATTTTCGTGCACAAACAAAACAAAGCACAGTAAAAATAGACAAGCAAGATTTTGTAAAGTTGTTGACTGATGCCTCAGCTAACTATGTAACGTTTCTGTTGGAACTTATCGAACGATTTGCAATGCTTGTGCAACCTATGGTAAAACGGCGGTTTTCTATTTGTAGGACTGATATACAGGGTTGGGATAAAGTTAGCACCAAAGTAATATCTTTAAAACGGAACGGACGATAATTTTGAAATTTGGCAGCTGAGTGTAATGGACCACAATGCATATGGTGACCATATTTTCATTAATGAGATACTTCCGGTCTAACCGGAAATTACCAATTTTTTTTATTTTATCTGGACACCCTTTATATTTCTGCAGATTCTGAGAGAGCACCTTGTCTCAGATCTGTACATATCAGGATCCATGCAAATATTATCTGTTAATAGAAGAAATACAGTTTTTTTTTGTCCAATTGAGGAAAAAGTCGTTCAGATAAATAAATTGATATTGTTCGTATCCATAGTATTAGATGAAACGAAATATTTTGTAGTGGGAAACTGTTTCCACGTTTTTTGATGTTTAGTTTGTGAAAAAAAATGAATCGTGAATACGTTTAAAATGGTCAATTTGAGTGAAAAAGATCGTATTGAAATATTAATGATGATCGGTTAAGATGATCGTGTTAGAACTCATGAAGAAGTGAGTCATATTTTTAATTATTTGTATCCTGAAAAAAATCCAATATCACGATCAACAGTTACTAGAACTTTACAATGTTTTAATGCATCTGAAATGATCAAGAATTTGCCAAGATTTGGAAGACCACGGGACGTAACGAACGAAGCGATGAGGCAAAATATTGCCATTCATTTAGAGGAATCACCTCAAACTTCTCCCACAGTTGTGGCGCGGAACTACGGCATAAGTCGACGTCCCGTAGGAAAAATATTAAAAAAAGAAAATTTTTATCCGTATAAGGTACGATTAGTCCAAGAATTGTCAGTTTTGCTTTCAATGTAATGTATTCTGATGAGGCAACTTTTTGTTTGCATGGAACGGTTAACCGCCATAACTCAAGATATTGGTCAATTGAGAATCCTAATTGGATTGGGGAAATACAAACCTAGCGTCCAGAGAGGTTGAATGTTTGGATGGGAATTGTACAAAATAAGCTAATAGGCCCAGTTTTCATAAATGAAGAAAAGTTGTCACGGTTTCAAAATTCCCGCTCCAGTTAGTACCTGCAAACCGAACTGGTGGCGTTAGTCGCAGTAGTTTGCCAGCTTATCTCGTACGTTTCGATGGACGCCGTTGTCGGTGGTCTTAGTCTGTCACCATGTGACGTAGGTTGTCAATGACATCGTTCTTCCCGCATATTTAGTTGAAATGTCCTGGAGTAATTAATCGCAATTTTGCGGATCTGAACAGGATTTTAACTGAAGCCCTGAGAGAAATCTTATCATGTTGGTTTGGTTTGTTCGTTGTTGAGATTTTTGCGCTTTAGCGGAGTGGCGTATTTGTTTGGAAAAACGACGTGGGATTGGTGAGTTAACCTATGTTTGTCACGAGGTATTTTAGATTTATGTTCGTATTTTAGCATCATTCTGCTTCGAATTGGGAATTATTATTGTACCGTTGCGAGGTACCGCAGATTCTGGACTGTCTTTGAAGTCTTCGAGCTGTTTGTCTAGGCTGTCTTTGAATTACCATCGAGTTGCCGTGGGAGCTGTCTTAGGGGACCTCCACCAGATTTCGCCATCTGAGATACCACACCTGTCGTCTACCCAGGGCGCATTACTATGAGAAATTGTACTACGTTGGCCCAGGAATATATTTGAGCCCAGTTTCCATCTACGAGACTGTGAGAATAATTATGGTTTGAGAAACTATATCCTTTTGTACTTCAGTCAAGCCACGACCTGTTATAGAAGGTTAGGCTGTAGAATTTAGTTAAGATTGATTAGTATCAAAGAGGCCCAATTCAGTGAATACTGTTTAGTACATAAAACTCGACCTATCGAGAAGGTCGCTTAGATATAAGTATTGAGCTATTTGTAACGATTACCATCGATGCTCTAAGTATATACCTTGGGGTGATATTACTGTTTGTTTAGTAGGAGATAAAGCATTATATCGAATAATCGGGTTGTGAAGTAAGAACTAGTTAGTGATCTACCTTCTGTAAGATATATCCTCGTTTGAGGGACCTTGTGTATTTCATTTGGGCTCATTATATTATTGAATAATTGCTCTATATTCTTTCTACCAGCCACTACCTCCCGCTTGTGTGATCGGGCTCGTTTGGCATCCTGGGAGTGCGTTCGTTATTTTCTCTCTTTTGCGACCCTGAGATCTTTAGTGTACTTTCCTCTTTTTTTTTCTTTGTATTATCAGAAAAGAGAGTGGCGCCTCTTTATAAGTAGTCTCAGCCTTAGAGCTAGCCGAGGAGGTACTTTGTGCACTCTCTGGAGCCGAGTGGGTTTGGTGATAAAGTATCTAGATTTACTAAATAATCATATAATATAATATAATCATATAATAAACATTCTTGCACTCCAACAGAACGGGCAGTTACCACCTAACGTTAGGTTCCACCAAGATGGAGCACCTCATCACTATGATAGACGGGTTCGGAATTTTCTAGATGCTACTTTTCCAAATCGATGGATTGGACGTAAAGGACGTGTAAAGTGGCCTGCTCGTTTTCCAGATCTCAGCCCATTAGACTTTTTTCTTTTAGGTTTTCTAAAATCACGTGTTTATGTTAATCGACCAGCATGCTTGCAGGATTTGAGACAACGGATTCTTGATGAGTGTGCGTTAATACATGGAGAAGTCTTGAGAAAAGTTACTCAAGAATTTGTTGATAGACTGCCATATTGTAAGGAGGTGAATGGCAAGCACTTCGAACATTTGGAATGATATTTTTTAAAATTATTTTTAAAAAATTTTTCCTACTAGTAGAAGCCCTATATTTCTTCTTTTTTTAGATTTTCATAAAAAAATACGTCATGAAAAGCAGAAAGAGTTATCGTTTCATTTCTCACCATTGATACAAATAACAACGATTTATTTATTTGAATGCACAGAAAGACTGAATTTCTTTTTTTATAGAGAATTTTTACATGGAACCCGATATGGACAGATCCGAAACAAGGTGCACTTTCAGAATCTGCAGAAATATACAGGGTGTCCCATTCAAATAAAATATTTTTGTCATTTCCGGTTAAACCGGAATTATCTCATTGATGAAAATATGCTCATGAGATGCATTGTGGTCCATTACACTCAGTTGCCAAATTTCAATAATATCTCCTGTGTTGTTTTGAAGTTATTAATTTGGTGCTAAACTTTATCCCAACCTTGTGAAACAATGATTAAGTGAAAGAGCATCTTTTGGAGGATAGTCTTGTGAAATGAAGACAGTATAATCATAATATTGTTCATTGCATTTTTACTCCAATGATCTTAGTTGTGAAACAACTTAGCGTGGGAAAAATTTTCACAAAATTTTGAATAAAATCAGTATTCAGATGATGTAAGAAATTCACAATTAATCTCTGAAATAGAGTCAAAAATATCACGCTCTCGAATCCAGTATTCGATTCGCACGGTTTTTCAGTGATTAAGTCTTCCAAATAATAATGGAAATCACCATTATTTCTTGACCGAACCTGGTAGGTGTTTAAATTCCGACAATCTTCATAACTTTGTACCTGCTAGTTCAACAGCAAATTCTGCAAATTCCCACTCGGTCTAAACGAATGCCATTCCTTGACATTTCAGAGGCATGCTAATCTACTTCGGCGTAACTATTATTAGAGTGACAATGAATTTCTTCTAGCGGTTCCCATTAAAATTTTTTCTAGAGGCTACTTGCCGAGAGTGACGAATGTTGCAAGCATCGGAGTCTTGTTGACATCGGATTCTTGCGAAGCTGTTTGGTACTGAAACGTATAGGAATCTTTATTGGGCAGACAAGGGGATAATGAGAATCGTTTCAATCGATTTTTTGTTGGTTTAGTTGGTTTTTATTGTTGTACGTGTTATCTTTGCTGTTTCACAACGGTTCGAATTTGGGTTCCTTTCGATCAATTGGCTTCAATGTCGTGAGGATGAGCTTGAACTGACTGAATTAATAAAAACATGCAGAAAAGCACTGCATGAGGTTAGGAGCTGTTGCGGGCTAGCTTTAAAATCTTTTCCAGGTCTCAGGAACAGTATGATGCTGAAACGACCGCCACAAAGAATGTGAAGGAGTAAACAAACTTAAATCATGAATAAAGAATATGCCTTCTGATTCTTAATCAGGAATTCGAGCCCAATCGATTGAGACCATTTATGGCCCGATATTTCACGTTTGCAGACATTTCTCAACGAAGTTTTCGATGGTTCCAATTAATAAAAATCTGCCTGACTCATAGCTGAAATTTCAGAAAAATACTTTAATTTGTTCATAAGATCTTTAGAATATGTACCTACTTATGTATTGCAGTATTACCTTTAGTGTGATTTTCCTGTGTGGAGACCTTAACATAGGTTAACTAACCTCCTCTCCACAATATCGATCTTTAAATTTATTTTCATGTCACATATTATTGGTTACATCAAGGGAGCCAACTAGAGTGGCTAGAGCTGTAAATGGTGTAATCTTCTCCACAAAGGTTGACTATAGAGCTTCTAAAGCTGACTGTCAATTGGTTGATTCAACTGTGTTTGAACCGTTCATTGGTGACCATAAAGCAATTATACTCGAGTATGTCTGTCCTGCTGGCATTTGTAGCCCCCCTAATGTAAAAATGAGAACTTTTTCTGATTATAACTGATCTATTCGTCTATTCATTGATTGAGAGTACTGTTTTTCGGTGGATATATTAGGCCCGAAGACCGAAAACGCTCAGTGGCCGGAAAAAACGGCCACATCGCGTTCTGGCTGCCTACGAACGCACACAACGCGTTTTGGCTGTTTTTAAACGCTCGCAACGCGTTCTGGTAATTGTTAAACAGCCGGAACGCGTTTTGTCAATTGTTCAACGCTCACAACGCGTTCTTAATGTTCGACTTGTATTATTTGCCGCTTTCTACCTGCGTAGGATAAAATTTATATTGTCCCTCATAAAACAAAGTTGAAAATTGAAATACAATTAATTCAATTATTGACAACTACAATTGGATACCAAAGATGGGTACGGTTTTTCTTGCCGAATCATTTCAACAATATTAAATTTTTTATAATTGTTTTTCAGTTCTAGGAAGAAAGTTACACTAATAAACTTATATTGTCGAGCATATAATATATAAATGCATGAATGAAAAAGTGAAAAGTTCTTTATTGAACAAATGAATTTCAATTTATTTTCTACAAATCCAACTTTTGTGGAGAACAAAACAAACTTGAATTTATAACTCTTTTAATTACTTTATTAGAAACAATTCAATTATTGAAAACTACAATTAAATACAAACGACGGGTTTTCCGAACTTTTGTGTACTTTACGTAGGTACGTTACTTATTTTTACAAGAACTGTTTGAATGACATTTCGAATTACATAGTACATTTAAATTGTATCCGTAAAGTATGGAACAAATTCAGTTTTAGCTAATCAGACCATTTTAAGAAATAATCCTGAAACACATCGATTTTTATTTTAATTTACCTTATTTTAAAATAATAATCTGATATACAGCGTGAATTATTTTCGAGTAATGACATCACCGTCATTTTTTTTAAATTGAACTATTTTTGTCTCCATTTCCGGATTACTCTAGCTGAGCTTATTCCAAAAATGTATCACATGTTGATTCCAATAGTACAGGGTCGACAAATATACAATAGTTTTGTATGTGCTCAGTGCTCATAAAGAAATGATAGACCACAAGTACCAAACATGTTCGGAAACAACTTATTTTTATTATTCTAAAAATGTAAAAAACTACAGGGTCTTACATTTGAACCAATTGCCGTTAGACAAACGCGTTCCGGCTGTTTATAAATTACCAGAACGCGTTGCGAGCGTTTAAAAACAACCAAAACGCGTTCTGTGCGTTCGAAGATAGCCAAAACGCGATGTGGCCGTTTTTTCCGGTCACTGAGCGTTTTCGGTCTTCGGGCCTAACAGATACACTAGGATGTAACACTTGAGGATAAGTTCGAGAGTTTGGTCACCTTGTTGAGATCAACATTTGGCTTTTCCACTTAAATATGTAGGTCTCTTCCCTTCTTGTCGAAAAACTGGCTGGATCGATTCCACAATAGTTTCAACTCAAGAAATTTTGAGAAACTTGCACTGGCTTACGAAGAGCTTGAATAACCTCGAGATGTCACACTTATACAGAGGAACAAAGTATGAGTACAATCAATTAATAAAATACTACAGATTCAATTACAATAAGAGAATCTTATTCAATTCCGATAAGGTTTGCAGTCGAATCCTAGACAAACATCACTCTGAGGGTTGTTAATGAACTCAGAAGTTTTCAGAGGCCCTTTGCTAGTTATTTCACTGAAATAAATTCTTCCTCTGTAATTAGACATTTTGGCGTTTCCCTGTCCGATTGGTGCACCTTGCAGAGTTCCCTTAATAGTTTTTTTTCTTTTCCGCTACTACCCAGGAAATCTTATCCACCATTTCCGGTCTGAGGAATGATAACAGCCCAGGACCTGATATGATATCTGCCAGAGCTCTCAAGCACTTGGCTCTTTTGATATCTGAACCTCTTGCCCATTTACTGAATGAATCAGTGTCTTTTGGTCAATTCCAATCAGTTCACAAAAATAGTGACGCCCAGGATATAACAAATTATTCACCTATCTCCATCCAGAGTCAATTGTAAAAAATTTTCGGAAGAATAATATACAATCGCATGTCCAATTATTCAACAAAATATTCCATACTATCCAATCAACAACACGGCTTCAGGCATGGTAGGTCTACCTAATCCGCCAGGTGTGAATTTTTTTGAATTTATTTACAGCAGCCTGGACAGCGGTGAGTACGTGGCAGGTATATTTTTTGATCTGTCTAAGGGGTTTGACACTCTACAGCATGAATTTATTTTGGATTAGATGTACCAAATAGGATTCAGGCACGTGTTTCATGAATGGGTCAGGAGTTTTCTATCTGATCTATCTGATGAGTTTATGTGAGATTGAATGACCTCTCCTCGGACGAGCACACTAACAGCATGGGTGTCGCTCAAGGATCTGTCCCGGGCCCACTTCTGTTTATAATATTTATCAACGATCTGCCTGCATACGTGATGGCATATACTGGTGATGTTCGTTGACGATAATTTTCGCTGACGATAATTCTATCGTGATCAAAGCGAAAAGTCCACAGGAATTGAAGATGCTATGCGAGACTTTAATACAATGTTTTATTGATTGGTGTGAGAGAAATGCGCTTATACTCAACTTGACGAAGTCGGTGATAGTCAGGTTTCAGAATCAAGTTAGGCCTATAGTTCAGTCAATCTGTACATTTGGTGCGGGTATAATTACCCGCTCGATGGAATTTAGTAAACTTGTTGAAAATGATGTAACTAAGCTACCTTTGCGATGGCCTCGCTGAAATGTTGGCGTTTTTTTGAAAAACTCAAAAACACTCAAAAAAAAAAACTAAAAAAATGCATTTTCTCGAATTTCATGCATCGTACAGAAAATTTTATCGAACAAAAAATATAGAGGACGTTGCGACATTTTTGTCATTGGTGCAATGCTGCACGACTAAAAGCGCACAAAGTAGGTGGCGCTAAAGTATCAAAAATTTAGTAAGCACTGACGTGAGGTCAGATTGCTTTGGCGCTCTTGTAGACCTACTTGCGAGTGAATATTCAAACCTTAACAAATCTATAAGCTCTCTGATCGGGTGAACAATAGTCTTTTTCCGTACTATGGGACAATGTGATGTAAATATGAAAGCCTAATAAATAAACAAACCTTTATCTCAATTTGAAAATAACTACTCATAATTTTCACCAAATTTTGTTCTATGCTTCTCCTAAAAACATACGTCATTGCTTTTCTGAGTTTTGACAACGCCATCAAATTCTTTCTCTATGATAAAAATTTTTTGATTAATATTACGTCTGTGCTTTTCTGAATTTTGACAACGTCATCGACATCGAATTCTACCTCTATGAATTCTATGAAAATTTTGATTGATATTAGGCCAACTAACACTGATATCTAGGTCCGCAAGTTGTCAAACAAATATCGATCTGTGATGGCAAATCTTTCAATGACAAAGCTCGGACTTCATGACATTTCTATTTTCTCTTGAGTAAATGAAAAAATGATCATATCTTCAGAAGGGGGGAAGCTACGACAATGAAATTTGAGAAGGAGTAAGATATCGGTAACCTCAATATATATACGGATTTTTATTTAAATCTGAATGAAGTCTTAGGAGATATTGAGTATTGAAAAATTTTTTTGGGAATTTTTAAAAATTTTCTAGCGTTTCGCTTCAGCCTCCCTCAATAACATTCCAAGTATCAACTTGATCGGGTGGATATTCTAGTAGTTATTGAGGAAACAAAATTTCAGATGCTCATAACTACTGAACCATCCGACGGATTTGGCCCAATAACGAACTTGACCGAGATATTTGGACAATTAACCTATTCTAAAAATATGAAAACTCTAGCTGAATTCTTTTGGATGCTAGAGAGGATACGGCCGGCCGGCCGGCCGGACGGCCGGACGGCCGGCCGGACAGACTCAACTTTCGCCACGAATTCTTCATCAGGAGTCGAACCCAATCGATTGAGACCATTTTCGCCTCGATATTCCAAAATTACAGACATTCGGGCAAAATGATAGGCACTCTGTTCGGGTGAACAAGAGCGCCAAAAAGAGTGTTTTCATGTTTTTCGTCTTGAAAATGTTGTTTTAATGCAAAAGTTTAAATGTAACAGTTGTTCGTTTCATTATTATCAACAACTTTTATTTCAACATTTTTTCGTACAACTTACCATTCACAAGTTATAGTAATACATAGCGCTGCATATACAGCACTGTTCTGCTAACGGTAGTTTTCTAGTCTTTTTATCATGCGACCACTGAAAGAGTTGAAAAATTGTAAGCTAATTAGATTTGTAAGTGTTTTTGCAATATTCTGTATGCTTTTTCTATACACCTGTTAATAAATACAAATACAAAACTGAATTAAACGTTTACTTGAAAATTAAAACTCAAATAATGACTTTAATTGAATTGTTGTTTGTTTCCCTTATCCAAATTTTCAAAACCTCTTCAAAAACCTGTTTAATTGATGACATTTTTCAAAAAATGAAAAACAGAACTGAAAAAATTAAAAATTGTCTTTGTTAATAACATTGAGAGTTCAACAAAATAATTAATAACAGAATGCGACTCAAAAAATCAAATAATGGATAATACTTGTTAAAAACAAATTAAAATTTTATTTATTAACGTTTAATTGCTAAGAAAAATTAAATTAGTAAAATGTTGATTTAAACGTGCACTACCGATGTGTACTCATACTGCGTACAACAGTATATTTGGATTTTTCATTCTTCTGCAAGCTGCAGTTTCAAAATGGTAAGTTGTACAAAAATAACGTTTGAATAAAAGTTGTTGATAATAATGTAACGAACAATTCTTACATTTAAACTTTTGCATTAAAACAACATTTTCAGGGCGAAAAACATGAAAAACACTTTTTTGATA
The DNA here is from genome assembly GCA_030674115.1 of Micraspis discolor. Taxonomy (NCBI): domain Eukaryota; kingdom Metazoa; phylum Arthropoda; class Insecta; order Coleoptera; family Coccinellidae; genus Micraspis; species Micraspis discolor. The sequence continues at coordinate 93,981 of JARTUT010002214.1, forward strand.
CTTTAGGGCCACCTACTTTGTGCGCTTTTAGTCGTGCAGCATTGCACCAATGACAAAAAATGTAGATCGCAACGTCCTCTACATTATTTGTTCAATAAAATTTTCTGTAAGATGCATACAATTCGAGAAAAATGCATTTTTTTACTTTTTTTGAGTTTTTCAAAAAACCGCCAACACATCAGCGAGGCCATCGCAAAGGTTACTTAGTTACACCATTTTCAACAAGTGAACCAAATTTCATCGAGCGGGTAATTATACCGTCAAAACGATTTATTTGCGACAGATTGACTGAACTACTAGTGATCCTCTCATTATAGAACACACATAGGGAGGGAGTATTGGAGGCGAGAGGCAACGTTAAGTTTTTATGTGGACGGCGATCTAAGGTGGTATCTCCACATCGATCATGTTTGTGCTAAGCTCAATAGTACTTACTATGCCTTATCACGTCTCTGGAGTTGTCTCCCTGTCAAGGAGCTGCTGATTGTTTATTACTGCATGGCTTATAGTCATTTGAGTTTCAACGTGGTACTTTGGGGCTCCTCGGTATGGTTCAATCGGGTGTCCATTGCTCAGAAGCGTATCATACGCCTCATTTTTAATCTTCGCCCACGTGATTCATGTCATCCGATATTCCTTCGTTTTTATATTCTTCCCTTCCCGTGTGTGTTCATTCTTTATAGCCTTGTCTACTTTCACCTGAACGTGAGTAAATACATGAAATGCTCTGACTTTCATGAGTATAGAACGCGACACAATAACACTATTGCCTTCCCTAGACATCATACAGCTAAATATGACTCCTCACCAAGTTATATAGGAATTAAATTATATAACCAGTTGCCCAGTAGATTGAAATCGATGTGTGGAAGGTCTTTCAAGAGAGATGTTGAATTTTTATTACTTAAGAGATGTTATTATAGTATTGAGGATTATCTTAAGAACTCCATTTGTTGAATTTGATGTTTCATTCTTGTGTTTCTTTGCTAATGTACGATATTTCGTATCACTTGTCAGTTTATTGTTATTATCTGTTGCAGTGGCGTATCCAGAGATTGAGTTTAGGGAGGGGTAGTGGCAAGTTTTGGGAGTTGACCTGAACTATCAATAATAAGATGATGAGCTTGGGCGAAAGCGCGCTAGGAGGAGGGGATTTTTTGTAGCTCATCTATAATTTGACAGTTTTTATTCTACATTGAGAACATATAAAACAAACAATTGCGAGAACAGTGCATACAATAATCATCATAAAATTTGAAGAACTAAAATATAGGTATATAAAAGTCAAGAAATAAAATATATAGGTAAAATAAAAATATATATAATAAAAACTCAAGAAATAAATCATTCAAAATTCAAAGGAAAAATATCAGAAATATTAGTGAATGTTATATTAATTAAAACATACCCGCTCCTTTTAGCATCAAACATGATTCAAAAATTACAAAACGAAATCAATCCGCCTCTTTTTATTATTAGCAAATCTACTTATAATATTGTCCACCTTTATTGAAATATCTCTATGTATAAATAGCAATGATAGCCCAACTAATCTATCCTGACCCATTGTTGAACGAAGCCACACTTAGGGCTCGTTTATACTGGCTGGTACCTTATGCCGTAACCTTAACCTTAAAAGTTGAACCATAGGAATTCAATGCTTTCGTTCATACTCATTCCCTAACCTTTTCCCTTACCGGTAAAATGTTCAACTTCTAGGGACAAATTCATAGAAATATATATTCATAAATAATTTGGACAAATTACATATATATATGTGGGATTCGTAATTTTATTCCGAATTGTATTATAATGTTCTATGTTTTTTAAATGACGTTATAAATAATTTAGATATAGGAGGCGAGAAAGAAAAGAATGGAGTTTTTAGACGTCAATCAGATCGGAGACGAGTTTTGTTCGTTGAGAGGCTGTATTTCCTTCGATTTTTTTGCTGTTACTTGCCTCGAGAATAAAGTTTTATTCCAACTTCGTGGTAATTACTGGTAGTTATCTAGACAACGGAAAAATCCTATATTTGGGGGCTCGTCCGGGATCAAGAAGCAAATCAACTGGGATAACGAAACAAATCATAGACGAACAAGAAGACTTGGATGAACAGATGATCTGAACGAACTATTGACTGAGTTTGGATTATTGACGAAGATCTGAACGAAGAAGAAGACGAAATAGACGAAGATCTGAACAAAGAAAAAGACGAAGTAGACGAAGATCTGAACAAAGAAAAGACAAATTAGACGAAGATCTGAACGAAGAAGAAGACGAAGTAGTGCTGCAGGACAAGGTGTACCTTTTCCACTGAAAGACAGAGACGAAGTGAGAAACCCACGGCGAGAACTGGGTTCCGAACGACAGGTGGAATTGGTGCTAGAGTTTTGAAGTATCAAGGTAGGAGATATCCTTTCTAGAAGCACTCACTGAGGAAGGCTGTTCAAAAGAATTTATTTTAATTCTGTATTTTTGAGACATTTTGTGTCATTGAGACATTTTGTAAAGGAGTACAGCCACTCAACAAACAATTGTCAAGTTTTTAATTTTGATCAGTTGATTATTATTAATTTTTGGTTTATCGTTCATCGAACTCTTTTAGGTTATTTCGAAAAACTTCTTTTGTGTATTTAGTGTTTTCATTTGTAGATATTCTGATTTTAGTTGTCTCGTTGTGAATTAGAGTATTCTTCATATTTTCGAATTAGTTATCAGTTTGATACTTTTTAAAGATGTTGATTTTAGGAGCTATACCTAAAATTGCATATCAAATAACTCATGCAAGATTATCTGTTGTGAAAGCGTTACATATTATTTGTTACGGTGATGAGGAGAGCCGCGTAAAGGTCGAAAAGCTTTGCGGAATTTTTCAGGATTTTCTTGGAATTTAGGTACGGACCAACACTTGGCCAAAGTACGTGATATCACCAAACAGTTGACACTTCCAGATATGATAGCGGTATGCAATATTCTTGATTTGGAGTATAGTGGATCTTCAGATGAAATAGCTGAGCGCATATGTTCATTTTGATTAAATTTGAATACGCCCAAGAATTAAATATTGATGGTGATGATATTGATAATATTACTGAAGATCGACAAGAATTCGAGAAAGAAGATGATCTTGAAGGTATAGAGGGTAGTGAAGATGAGGTAGAAGAGCAAGGAAAATATGAGTTCGACGCGAGAAGGAACTATAGACGAGAAGGATTTTCACTGACTTTTAGAGATGTAGAAGAAAACATAAGACAATTCGATGGAAAAGATGACTTTCCGATTAGAAGGTGGATTGAGGATTTTGAAGAGATTGCAGAAATAACTGGTTGGAATGAGCTTCAAAAATTAATATTTGGAAAAAAATCATTGATAGGACTAGCGAAGTTGTATATACAATCGCAAAAAGGTATAAGAAGTTGGAGCGTGTTGAAAAAGAGACTACTTGATGAATTCGAAATCAAAGTTACCAGTGCACAGATCCATAAGTTGCTGATGACAAGAAGAAAGAAATATGATGAAAGTGTTCAAGAATATGTTTTGTCTATGAGGAGATTGCCAGTCGAGGAAATATTGAAACTGAAGTAGTCATTCAATATATTATTGATGGGATACAAGATGAATCTGCAGACAAAGTCATACTGTATGGTGCCAGAAACTTTCATGAGTTCAAAGAGAAGGCTAAGCTTTACGAAACTATCTCTAAGAAGAGGAATGTAGGAGGAGGTAATTTCTATAAATCCAAGAGAGAAAATGTGAAGCATCAGGTGAAGCACGAGGCTAAGAAAGGTGTTGAAAGTAGTCCAAAAGATCAGAGGATGAATGGGAAGCAGCAAAATTGCTATAACTGTGGAAATCGTGGACATAAATCTAACGATTGCCCAGACAAAAGTAAAGGTGTAAAATGTTTTAGCTGCAAAGGATTTGGACATGTAGCATCGAAGTGTCCTGAGAAAAATTCAACTGTACAAAACTCGCATGCTTCAAATCATATGAACACAATTGAAGTAATACAGAGCAATATTATGACATTGTATATTGAAGGAGTTAGAATATCAGCATTGTTTGACACAGGAAGTGATATAAGTGTGATGAGACAAGATGTTTATGAGAAATTTTTGTAGATGAAATGCTATCACTCGACATTCTATTACTCAAAGGAATTGGATCAAACAAGGTGAAAACATTGGGATCATTTAAAAGAACATAGAAGTAAGTGGAGAACTATTTGATATGCTATTCCATGTTGTACCCAAGGAAGCAACTGACTTTGAGGTGATAATAGGAAATGATATTCTGAAAATAGCTGATGTGTACTTGAAGGATGATGGAATTATCGTACATAAAAAAAAAAGAATGACAACTTTCTGATGAGGATCGCTGTAGATGAAAGTAAACTAGAAAATGAGATTTGTTTAGAAAACATAGAAGATGTCAGACACAGGCAAATTGTGAAAGATATGATGGAAAATTATAAGCCGGAGAAAACTTTAACTACTGGTATCAAAATGAAAATAATTTTGAGAAGTGAGGAACCAATTTATCAAGGACCTAGAAGATTATCTTTTTCTGAGAAAAAAGAAGTCGAGAAACAAATAGAAGAGTGGTTAAATGAGGGAATAATTAGAAAGTTCGTCTGAATTTGCTAGTCCAATAGTTTTAGTACGTAAGAAAGATGGAAGCATAAGGATATGTTGTGACTACAGGAAACTAAATAAGAATATCTTAAAGGATAGGTTTCCTTTACCCTTGATTGAGGATGTACTTGACAGGCTTGAAGGTGCTAAGTTTTTTCGACAATCGATCTGAGAAATGGATTTTTTCATGTTGAAGTAGAAGAGGAGAGCATAAAGTATACTTCGTTCGTCACACACAATGGACAATATGAGTTCCTCAAATGTCCATTCGGTTTGTGCAATAGACCACCAGTTTTTCAGCGATTTGTCACTTATGTTTTTAGGAAACTCACTGCACAAGGAATTGTAATATTCTACCTTGATGATATTATCATTCCTAGTAATACCCAGAAGAAGGAATAGAAAGGTTGAAGATAGTTTTGCAAGTTGCTAGAGATTATGGACTAGAAATAAAGAAGAAGAAGTGCCAATTTTTAAAGACTAAAGTACAATTTTTAGGATATGTTATTGAAGATGGCAAAGTGCAGCCTTCAGAAGAAAAGACGCTAGCAATCAAACGTTATCCTGAACCTACAACTTTTAAACAACTTCAATCTTTTCTTGGTCTGACCGGATACTTCAGAAAGTTTGTACCGTCTTACTCTACAATTGCAAAACCGTTGAGTGACTTATTAAGAAAAGATGTGCTATTCAAATTCGGAGATAGACAGAGGCAATCTTTTCGAAAGTTGCAGGAACTACTGACATGCTATCCTGTATTACATATTTATCAAAGAAGTTTACCGACTGAATTACATACTGATGCAAGTAAATATGGATATGGAGCTTGTTTAATGCAGAAATCAAATGAAGATTCCATGCTACATCCTGTTTATTTCTTAAGTAGGAAGACGACTCCAGCAGAAGAGAAATATAATTCCTATGAATTAGAAGTTTTAGCCATCATAACAGCTGTGAAGAAATTTAGGACCTACCTCTTAGGAATGAAGTTCAAAATAGTAACTGACTGTTCAGCATTCCAAAAGACGATGCAGAAAAAAGATTTAACGACTAGAGTAGCTAGATGGGCTCTTTTGTTAGAAGAATATGATTATGAAATAGAGCATCGAAAAGGAAGCAGGATGTCTCATGTAGATGCACTTAGTCGATGTCCTCATGTAATGGTGATTTCCGAAGAAGATGGATTTCTAGAAAAAATAAGAATGGCACAAGGAAAGACGAAAATATCACGCTTATTGAGAAGATTTTGGAGACGAAGGGCGAGTATGAAGATTATTTCACTAGACATGGAATAGTTTATAAGTTTGTCAATGGTAAAGAACTTTTGATGATACCAAAAGCCATGCAGACGGAAATAATAAAGAAAGCTCATGAGGAAGGACATTTTGCGATAAAAAAACTGAAGAATTGATAGAGCAGGAATATTTTATTCCAAAATTAAAGGAGAAAATTCAGACCTTTATTTCTAACTGTATTCCATGTATTCTTAGCAACAGGAAAGAAGGGAAAAAGAAGGACTACTTCATCCGATCTCGAAACTAGAAGGTCCTTTACATACTTATCACGCAGATCATTTGGGTCCTATACCATCGACGAATAAAAATTATCAATACTTATTGGTAATTATAGATGATTTTACCAAATTCACATGGATTTTCCCAACTAAAACGACGAAGGCCAAGGAGACTGTAAGTTGTTTAGTCAAGCAACAGAAAACTTTTGGTAACCCTAGTCGCATCATCACAGACAGAGGAGCAGCTTTTACTGCTAAAGAATTTGAAGATTACTGTGATGAAGAAGGGATCCATCACGTGACCATAATCACAGGAGTTCCTAGAAGTAATGGTCAAGTTGAAAGGATAAATCGAATAATAATTTCAGTATTAACTAAATTAAGCTTGGAAGATCCTACTAAATGGTATAAATACGTTGATAGGGTGCAAAGAGCGATTAACTCTACTTATCAAAGAAGCATTAAAACAACGCCTTTCCAAGTATTGACTGGTGTTAAAATGGGAAGAAAAGAAGATTTTCAATTATTAGAAATTATAGAAGATGAGACGAGAAAACAATTTGATGAGGCAAGAGAAATCGTCAGAGAAGAAAGCAAGAAGAATTTGCTTAAGATGCAGGAAGAAAATAGAAGAAGTTTTAATAAAAAAGAAAAGAAGCCAAGAAGTATAAAGTGGGAGACTTAGTTGCTATTAAACGAACCCAGTTTGGCTCTGGATTGAAAGTGACAAGAAAATTTCTTGGTCCTTATGAGGTCTCAAGGAGAAACGGAATGATAGATATGATGTAATAAAAGTAGGAAACCATGAAGGACCCATCAGAACATCAACGTGTTCAGAGTATTTGAAACCTTGGGTGCAATTCGGAACTGAATCCGAGTCGGATTCTACGTAGGATGGCCGAGTGTGGGATTCGTACTTTTATTCCGAATTGTATTATAATGTTCTATGTTTTTTTTAATGACGTTATAAATAATTTAGATATAGGAGGCGAGAAAGAAAAGAATGGAGTTTTTAGACGTCAATCAGATCGGAGACGAGTTTTGTTCGTTGAGAGGCTGTATTTCCTTCGATTTTTTTTGCTGTTACTTGCCTCGAGAATAAAGTTTTATTCCAACTTCGTGGTAATTACTGGTAGTTATCCTAGACAACGGAAAAATCCTACATATATTACATAATTAGATTAGATTATCTTATAAGTGTATAAGACTATCTTATAAGTAAGACAAATTAAGGGAATGTAATAGTGGGCGAGTTTTTTTGACACATGCGCATTCTATAGAGCATCAATTATTTATATCAGAGTATTGAATACAGAATCGATCTCTGTTTTAATAGCGGTAATTTCAAATAATATTGTTACGTTTTTCCTCAGCGAATTAGAAAAAACACTACAAGTCTCCTTTAAACTAATTTATATTCACACTTAACTAACAATAATCAATAATTTATATACATAATTTATCTACAGAATTTCACTAGGAACACCTGTTTATTCGTCGGCAAGTTCTATTCATGAATGAATCCATGAATCGGCTTCAGTCATTTATATCCGGCGCTGTTTTCTCTAGAAGTTACCAGAAAGATGCATCATATTTCAGAACAATTCGTAGCGGCCTCTTTAAATGGCTATGAATATGCCATCATTAAACGTTTTTATGTGACAGCTTTATGGCGAGCGGTCCCTTTATCGCGATCTTAATCCCTTTGTCGGCGCATGAAGCGGAACTCCTCTGTTGACGTAATAGTCATTAGACGGTTCATATTCGGTTTTGTTACATTATAATAAATTATAATTCAAGATGGTCAGTACGTTTCAAAACATTGAAACTCAAATTCAAAATGACAATTATTAACAAGCATACAGCAAAATCCATAAACTCTATGTTCTGTTTAAGGTTAAGTTAACAGCCAGTATAAACGCCTACTGAAACTCTTACGGCATACGGAATAAGGTAAGGGCTTACGGCATAAGGTACCAGCCAGTATAAACGAGCCCTTAATCTCTCAGCATTCAGCAATCTCAAGTTTCAACTATGAACTGGCAGAAAAGCGCATCAGATGTAGCGTACGTCACTTCAGGTTTTACCCGATTGAAGTAATTCACATAGAACACAGAACTCGAGGGATGATAACCATATTTCAGGGGATTTTCTTTCTGCAGAAAAGAAATCATCTTCGATAGAATTTTTTTCCATAATTGTGTGGATTTATATCAAAAGCTCTGAATTTGTATAATTTTCATATTTGTACTGTTGGAGAAATTAACCAAACTATCCGGCAACCCGCACCCCTGCTTTTGTAAGAGTGAAGAAGTCGTGTCACGCGTAGACACCAGTTTACTTATGCAATCACACAAACTTTCGCATGCTATTCGCTTATCTAGGTATGATCTATCTAGATTCTAGGAAATCATTTTAATTAATTTCATTTGTTTATTTCTTTTTCTTTATGCTATATCAGCTACGTGGAATATCGAATAAAATGAAATAAACTTTTTCATTAGTGTTCGTACAATGTTTGATATATTTTAAATTTCCATTTTCATTCGAGGATTTAGTGTTGGAAAACTCTTTTCTGGGGGTAATTACAACCAGTAACCCCCGTGAAAACGCCCATGATCTGTTGTATATGTGTTTATTTAATATTTTTTATTTTCATTATTCAACTTAATGTTTTTGCACCTGTATGACGAATTTGTCCTGTAGAAGGTCTTTTATTATTATTATTGTCACTTTCATTATCATCATCATTATTATTATTATCATTATCATTTTGTTCCTCACCGCCTCTTTGACCGGTTTCTTCAGATCATTTTCCGCGCATTTGAGCACCAAAGCAAAGTTTATTATTATTAAAAACTTTATTTCATAAACCTCAGCTTTTGCTTAGTAATGAAGATATGCGTAGAGACTACTGAATATCAACATTTTAATCAACTCAATAACTTTTGCACAATGCGTGTGGTATTCAGAATGACAGCATTTTGAATTAGTATAAATGTATTTCTTGCTATGCCGATGGTATTCAGGCTGGTGAATAATGATCTGTGAACCACTCTTCTGGCTACATCACGATTGGTACAATCATGACCTTTATAATTTCCGCATTCTCTCGATTTCTTCACTTAGTTCCTGATTTCCTAGTCTTCTCAGATATTGTGTTATCTAAATTGCATGTGTTGGGATTTGCTATATCCGAGGCAATATCAATTAAGTATCCTATTTTTCTTTTTGTCTCTCCATACTGTGTCTGGCCTGTTGTTATGGATCGTCTGGTCGGTGAGGATAGATCTGTCATATTATAAAGTGTGATTCTGTTTTTCAAGACATTGGCATTGGCATATTATGGCAGCGACTTGGTAATGTCAGTGAAGGTAGTCATTTTGTGTCAAGCTTTTACATCCAGATGTTATATGTTGAATTGTTTCTGCTCTTTCTAGATACCTCCCGCATCTGTCATCTGTTACTTCAGGATCTTTAATGATATGATTCATATAGTTTATGGTGCTGATGACCTTATCTTGGATAGCAACCATAAATCCTTGTCTTTCAGGTGTAGCGGCACTCTGTCAGCGGCAGGGAGTGTGTAAGGATCTCTTGGCGGCACTCTATATAGCCACGCATAGCTTAATTCACAGCGCTTCAGTGGCCTAGAGGTAAGCGCTCAAGTTTCACACCGACTAGGTACCGGGTTCAACTCCCGGCGGCTCCTCAAACTTCTAACCCCTGCGTATATGACATGGCGCACACAAGCCATACTGATGAGTCCAAATGTGTGCGCCAGGGACGAAACGCATAAGTAGGGATAAATTCCTTCGATTCTACATTGGTGACCCCGACGTGATGGGAACGGTTGTCTTTACGACGTGTCTTGGAAAAGCAGACGTTTGACGCTTGAGGTATACTCGCTCCCTCTCTGCAAATTCAACGAAACTCTAGACGCCTTTCCCATTCCGTACAATATTCATGGTCTGCCGCGGTATTGCGGATTTGCTTAGGTTCACATCACCCGTCCTCACCATACCGTGTGGTGTAGCTCAGCTCGGTTGGCCATCACCGGCTACACCTTCTGACCTTGTAACACGCACTGGTTTCGTTCCTCCGTCACTGGTAAGGGAGTGTGTAGCGGCACTCTGTCAGCGGCAGGGGTGTGTAGGGATCTCTTGGTGACACTCTATATAGCCACGCATAGCTTCATTCACAGCGCTTCAGTGGCCTAGAGGTAAGCGCTCAAGTTTCACACCGACTAGGTACCGGGTTCAACTCCCGGCGGTTCCTCAAACTTCTAACCCCTGCGTATATGGCATGGCGCACACAAGCCATACTGATGAGTCCAAATGTGTGCGCCAGGACGAAACGCATAAGTAGGGATAATTCTTCTAATTCTTCCGATCCTACACAGGAAAGAGTTGCCCATGCTTCCGAAGCAGTTTTGTTTGATATGATCCAAGTCATGGGGGTGTCTTCCATGGAGAGGTTTACTTCACCACTCTTTCAACTTGTTGTCTCTGTTGTGGTCGTCATTTTCTGGCATTTCTACCTTATTTGAGATTTTTATCTGTTTGGCTTACTTTTTCGTGCAAGCTGAATTAATTTCTCTTCTGATAGAATTATTGCCTGCGCATTTCTATTTGTTTTTATCAGAGGTTCTTGATGTCGATAAGCTATCTTCCACCTTAATTATTTGGTAGGCTAATTCTGATTATGCTTGATTTCGGGTGATGTTTTCCCTCCTTTGACAATTGTCCTCTGGTTTTTCTCATGATGTCCTTCATATCGGATTTCGTCAATTGATAATTCCGTAAGAGTAGGTGAAAATCGGTAATAATAGCTTTGATAATATTTATACCATTCAATTGAGTTTTGTATATTTTTCTCGTTCGTTTCTTGTTTAATTTTATTGTGCTTAACGTTTTGGGCTTGTGCCTATCCCAAGTATTTGAATATCTCGTTTTCTTTCATTCCTTCTATTCCTTCTACTTCTATTAGGATCGCTTCTGCGCTAGTATCGAGCTTTTCTTTCTTGATATTGATGACCTTACACTTGTCTAGTCCAAACTTCATATCTATATCTTTCGAGAATTGCTCCACAAGTTTTATTAAAATACTGATCTTCTTGTGTGAAGATGCATGCATATATTTTACTTTATAGCTATTTTGACCTGTATTAAGATTGTAACCAAGATTGGTTCCATTCAGGAGTTAGGAAAGTGGGTTTAGGGCTATGCAAAACCAGATTGGGCTGACCGAGTAACCCTGGAAAAGCCTCGATGAATATTTGTTACTGGTATGGTTGAGTCGTTAATGTCTGATGTTTGGATATGAATTGCTGTTCTCCACATATTCATCATTACTTGTAGGAGTTGTATTATCTTTGGATGTATCGGGTTTTCCAGTGGGGACAATTTTGAATTTAATTTGTGAACGCACCCTTAGTTCAATCATCGAACTGTCAGCGACAATTCATTCAGTAAATTGAACATTTTCATGATGGTGAAGTACACGAACGAACAACGTTTACCAGTTATAAAAATTTACTACGGAAATTCGGAGTCGGTTACCGCAACTTTAAGAGCCCTAACTCCAATTTTCGGTCGAAATTCGCGCCCTAGAAGACAGGTTATCACAAGTTTGGTGCAAAAATTTGAGTCCACATATTCGCTGTTGGATGTTGTCGTGCCAATACGACGAAGTATCGGTCGCAATAACGAAGACATCGCTGTCGTTAGGGCCTCCGTAGCCAACGACCCAAATCAGTCAATTCCACGGCGTTCTCAAGAATTTGGCATCCGTCAGACCACTCCATGTCGAATGTTGAGTATGGATCTTGGTTTACACCCGAACGAGATCATGCTGACTCAAGAATTGAAGCCGTTGGACCATTTGAAGTGACGTGCGTTCTCCGATTGGGCTCTGGGAAAGCTGCGCCATGATTTTCATCGAAAAATCATCTTCAGCGATGAAGCTCGTTTTTGTTTGGCTCGATGGCTTTGTCAATAAGCAAAACATGCGTTATTGGACAGGCAGCAATCCATACGTGATTCACGAGACTCAATTGCATTTCCAAAAGATTATGATTTGGTGTGGTCTTTATGCCGGTGGCATCATTGAACCTAATTTTTTTTTTGATGCCAACGACATCATTATGTTACGGTCAATAGTGCTCGCTGCCGCACCATATAACGAATTTTTTGGCTCCAATTGCAAGGCTCCTTCAATTATTTGTGACATATGTTCAATGAAGGAAAGTTCAGTGTCAAATAAACACTGAAATCCTTAACAACATCGCATCTACAAAGAAGCATATTCAAGCATCTGTATTCATAAATCATTTTCTTATTTTTCTACGGTAAGAAACAATCTTACATTTAGTTATGTTAAGTCCCAGTTGAAATATATTACACCAATTTTGTATGATAGTTATCTGACCTTCTAGTTTCATACACTGTAAAAAATAGTTCCTCATCTCAAACCATATTAATTTGTCTCAAGTACTCCGTACGTTTGAATACAGCCAATTGCATAAAGTACTTGACCTTACCGCCCTCTACGGTTGAGAATGGCGTTTACCTAAATAAAAGTTTATTGAGTTAAGAAACTGATTAGTTTCAACCAAGCTCAGAGTTTTTGACTCAGGTGGTAAAAAATTTGATACAACGGTAATATTAATTAGTATGTAACTATTGATACTTTTCGTAGAATAAAAATGTTGGTTTCATGTAAATAAATATTACATTTGACTGAAAGTCGATTTGTAGTTGATTTAAAGGATCTTAGTTGAATGGGTGGAGAATTCAGTCGATAAAAATGATAATATCTCTTATGTCAAGTGAAAGTTTCTTGGGTTAAGAAACTTATTGATTTGAGCTAAATTGAAGGGTTTTTGACACTAGCAAAGGAATAATTTGATAAAACAAAAAAAAAACATTTGTATGTAATCATTATTTTTCTTCACAGAACAATTATTTCTCTTTTATATTAATAAATACCGCAATACCGCGGAAGACCATCAATATTGTAAGGAATGGGAAAGGCGTCTAGAGTTTCGTTGGAAGTTGAAGAGAGGAGCGAGTATACCTCAAGCGTCAACCGTCTGCTTTTCCAAGACACGTCGTAAAGACAACCGTTCCCATCACGTCGGGGTCACCAATGTAGAATCGAAGGAATTTATCCCTACTTATGCGTTTCGTCCCTGGCGCACACATTTGGACTCATCAGTATGGCTTGTGTGCGCCATGCCATAGACGCAGGGGTTAGAAGTTTTGAGGAGCCGCCGGGAGTTGAACCAGGCACCTAGTACATAGTTGGTGTGAAACTTGAGCGCAAACCTCTAGGCCAACGAAGCGCTGTGAACTAAGCTATGCGTGGCTATATAGAGTGCCGCAAAGAGATCCTATAAACTCCCCTGCCGCTGACAAAGTGCCGCTACAATAGCTATAGTCCAGGCAGTGGGTTATCATCTCATCCCTGTCATCATCAATACCAGATCACCCGGTTCTCCACCAACACAAAGATATTTGGTTTGCTCTAAGTTGACATTTAAGCCCCACTTCTCGTATTCTTCAATTAGCTTGCGCATCATGTATTCCATGTCATCTTTATCACCGGATAAAACAATATTATGAGTAAAATGCACAAATAATTGCATTTAAATGGGATATATTTAATATAAAAGAGATAGAGTTCTGATTTATAATAATTGCAGCCAATATAAAAAAATTGCTACAATTAATTCGTTTTATTAAATCAATTACGCAATGTCACTTCATATTGCAACAATTATATGTTCAATTTTATTCAAATATTTATAGTTTTCTTCAAGTAAATGAGGCGAATAATATAATCTCACGAGATTCTTGTCTCAAGAAACTGTAGTCGTTGCATCAACTGACAGAATTTACGACAACCGTACCTTCGTTCTATTGAACAAATAAAAATGAAACGAACGAATGGTTTCGTTAAAACCTATTTAGAATAATGTATTTGTATCAATCAATTATGGATATTGAGACAAGTGCATAAACAATTTCTTGTAATTGTATGTTTATGTTGAATCAGTTGTTTCTTTCATTTCGCTGAAATGTAAAAAGTTTCAGGCGAATATTTTAGCTGTTCTCTATAATCAACTAGGTTGTTTTAATCAAGAAAAATAGTTCATTTGGAGTAATCAATTTTAGATTAATTCAAATTAAAATGGTTTGATTGAAAAAAATTCTCAAACTCCTGAGGAGTTTGAGCGCAGAATTTTATTTTTACAGTGTACAGTTCATTAGCAAAGCATAGTCATATAGTTTCAAGGTCATTTATGAATAAAATAAACAGTAATCTTATGATCGTATTACCTCTCACTTCTATATTTTTGGTCAAGGAAAGTGAAATGCTTTTATGAGCAACGATATTTTCGTCCTATACGGAATTTTCAAGAATGAAAATCCCAACTTCTCTGAATTCAGAGGAATGAACCCTAACCCTGAGAATATTTGGTAGATAATAATCAATTCAATGAACGATTCTTGGATAGAGAGAGTTGCATGTCGACTACTCATTTACATTAATAAAATTCAATATGATAATCCAGTTCACAATGGACCAATCTGTTGATGAGTAGGCCCGTCGTATGAGTTCATTGAACCATTAATGACAAACTTGATTTCGTGTTTTAATACCTGAGAATATTTGTATTCGAAAAGTGAACAATAAAGGTACAATTTTCACGGATTAAGGAAGTTAAGTATTACATAATTTATCGGACCATGCACATATCATAGGAAAAACCTACGGGAAAATCTTGAAAAACGATTTAGAGAATCCATATACATCAGTGCTATTCCCTTCTTCCATGGTGTTCAAAAATCTTGGTGTTGGGATTTTTGACCATTACTTAATAGCGGACTGTCACCAGATGATTTAGTTGAGGATGGTATAATAAATGTATATTAGAGTTCATTTCAGTGGCGGCTCGTGACAATATAGTATGGTGAGGCACATATGAAAAAAAATTTAATAATGTAATATATATAGGGTTTACATGGTGTACAAAGTTTATATAGTGAACTCTATTTCGTCAGTTGCATAATAAATATATTAAAAATTTTCTTCATTAATGCTTGGAATTTTTGATGAATCCTCGAATTATTTATATACATAATACTTTATTTTATTCAGCAAAAAAAGCCATTAATTTAATTGTCCCAATATATTATGAGCTTATTTCTCGATATACTAAATTGCTCAAAAATATGAAAACCATTATTATGCAGCTGTACAGCAAGAACCAACGTGGAGGTGTAGAACATTCCTGCCACGTGTGGGATGGGAATGAAGGAAATCTGATCAGATCAAGTTGGAAATTTTCAAAATAACGAAATAAACTCTAAATAAATAAAATAAACTCTGAAAAAAATTAACACTGAATAAAAAATTTAAAAAAGGCAGTGTAAAATAGATTTATTCTGAAAGTTATAAATGAAAATTATTCTAAATTGAGTTCTCAGTATTAAAATTTTTTGTAAATCAATGGAATTCTACGATTTTTCTGATCAGCGAAATGATCTATAACTTTGTCAATAAAAATATTTTCGTTCTGTGATTTTATGAATCCTTTTTCGATCGAAATTTTAGCCATATTACTCAGCCGCGCCTGTCCAGTTGTATTCCAAATATAATTTTTAATCCTTTTCAACGCAGAGATACTTCCTTCTGTGGAAGCAGTTGTCAAATTTTCCGAATTTTGAAGATAAAAATTGAAATAGATCATCAGCAGAACGACCAGAACTAACATCATAAAATCCCATGAAGCGCTCAACAAGTTGGTCATCTATTACATAACGAAAAAATGACTGAAAACTATGAATGACAGCTTATGTCAGTTGTTTCATCAACTTGTCAAGAAAAAAACAATGATTGTGAAATTTCGTCCTCGATTTGTTTATTCACAACAAAAGCAACCGAATCAATTAATTCATTTTGAATGGTTTTAGATGTACCAGAAAATACCGATTTACTGTTAGTGTCATTTTCTGAAAAGGTTCTTAAATTCGTGTCAAATTTACTACCAATTCTTTAAAATTTCCGCGATTTAAAGACTCAATCGATTCATCGTGCCCCCTAAAAGGTAACTCTTGCATACAGAGGTGCATCGTAATATCTATTAAATTTCTTAGAATTTGTCGATTTTCTTCGACTTTAGCATTGAAATTTTCAATTATTCCTATTTGACGCGCATCCCAAGTAACACACTTACATAATTAAAATGTATAATAGATGTTCACCAGATCATCTAATGACAGTCATATTTCAAAAGATTCGTTTTATCAAAACGATATCTAAATGTCCATCTAATTTATGTATTTCTCATAATTTTTTCAGATGCTAGATAGAGGTCATTTTATAGAGTGTTAGAAATGTTAGTGTGGTGCCCATCAATCCATCGTGAATGGATGGATTGAATTCAATTCCTTGAAGTTTCGTGTTCGACATTCCGAATGTTATCATGACTTGAGCTTCATGGAAAAATGATTTGTTTCAATTCATTGTACAGTTTAGAATTTTTTCTGAACTCATTCAAAATTCTGTAGCAAGTTGTTTATTTCATGATCATTTTTCGACATTGAAAAAAGTTGTCTATTCAACGTCGAATAGGCACAAAAATATTAACTCTTAATTTACGTCCCATAAAACACTCTTAACAACATAGAATGGATATGTATCTAAATCATGTCTAGAAAATGACATATTGTGTATGCTTTTTATTAGACTAAGATGTTTTTAGATCACAATAGACGTTTACTTTATGTGAATTAGACGATTGTGTGTTGCTTGGGATGGTCTATTGCTGTGGCGATATTTTGTTTTTGCTTTTTCATAACGGTAAGCTTGCAATTAGATGAAATATGCTGAGCACTTTTATTGTGTAGCGATAGACCCCGAGATAAATTTTCAA
This sequence comes from Micraspis discolor, assembly GCA_030674115.1. Lineage (NCBI taxonomy): Eukaryota > Metazoa > Arthropoda > Insecta > Coleoptera > Coccinellidae > Micraspis > Micraspis discolor. The sequence continues at coordinate 111,073 of JARTUT010002214.1, forward strand.
ATCACTACAACCACTTTTCGACCAAAACGGTCAACAAAATATTTTTTCAAAGTAATACTTCCAGTAAGCCAGTCGTACTTGTCATACCACGTATTTTGGAATCCCCGATTTGATTTACCGACCCCACCATTAGACACTAGAGATTTCCTCAAATCTGGAACAGGTCGCTCTACTTCCTTAATTAAATATAATTTATTATCATACGAATGAGTCGAAAAATGTTGCTTATTTATTAAAAATTAACAATATCACAAGTACACTGAACATGTTCCTTAGGAATTTCAAAAGATTTACTATTACTAGGTCCCGCTGAATCCATTTCGCGATCTGGTTGTCACTTTCAATAAAAAATATTTATATTGCAGAAAAATTCACCTAAAAAAGATTATAATCATACGCGATACACAGCAAACGCGATACCTCTAAATAACGACAAAGTGAACTAACCCTATTTCTCTATTTCCGCTTCCCGATTAACTCGAATAAAAACCTGAGGCCAGCCTCTAATTCCTCGAGAAGCCGCCTTCAAAGCCGTAGATATATTCTCACCACTTCGACGCAGATAAGCCGTTGGACATCGCAGAAACGGAACGATCTCAGATCGGCTAAGATCGCGCAGAGGCCAGCCTCGGATTAATCCTAGAACGGCTTTCCATTACGTTCTCGTAGGTCATCGAAGTATGACACGCTAATTCAGTCAAAGGAGCCTGCGTTAGGTATGCCTCAACCGTTTATTCAAAGAGGATTTGATTTGTTATGAATATACAAGGAACGTGAAATTGGGAAAAATATTGAGGAAAAAATTATGATGAAAGGAAATGAAGAAATATACGGTTCAGAATTTTTGATGAGGTACTGCCTCACCTGCCTCATAGGACAAGCCGCCACTGGTTCATTTTGATTTATAGTTTCATAGAAAATGTTTGAAACTGAACATAATCGCCAAATATATCAACGTCAAAACCAAGAACAAGGGAAGAATATATGGAATGAAGATGTGGCTGAAAGGTGACATGAAAAAGAATATTGAAAAGAGACGTGAACAATTTATATAATGATAATAATAATACCACTTTACCTAGCCTTTATTGATTACGAGAAGGCATTTGACAGTGTGGAATGGTGGGCAGTACAAAAAGCGCTTCAGAAATGTAGTGTAGATTACAGATACTCCTAACTGTTACAGTCAATTTATGAAAAAGACCACAACAATAATGAGACTACACCAGGAAACTGAACCAATCCCGATTAGACGTGGAGTAAAACAAGGACTCCATGAGCCCTAAATTGTTTATAACCGCAATGCAAGATTTGTTCTCCAACCTGGACTGGGATGAAAAGGGGATACTAATAAATAGAAGAAGTTTGAATAACTCAAAATACAGATTCGAGGAATTACAACAGATGCTGGTTGAACTGAATGAAGAATCAAAGAAGATAGGTCTGAGGTTGAACAGAGAAAAAGACCAAAATTATGACCAATCAGAGGGAAGATAAGAACATCATAGTGATCTAGAATGAGATTGAGAAAACTTACAAAACTCGATTTTTTCAAATGGAAACCCCCCATTTTAATTATTTTGTAGCATTAATTATCAAAAATGAAGGTAACTTTGTATGAGGTTATATATACCTAAAATTTTAAGTTTTCGAAATATTGCCAATTTAATATTTTTTCTATGGCGGTTTTGCATTTAATGTGTAAACAATTAGATCTAGCCACGTTCATATTTGACTTTTCAAGTAGCATTTGAATCAGGTTTAAAAATTATTTAAGTAAATATTCAAATTGGTGTCCTTGAACTTCTAAACATTTTCGCATCTCAGCAGCAATTGTTCATGGGTGGCTTTTCCTATTGATTGGGGTCCAGGTCTTCAAATGCTGTTTTAACACGTCTCATGCAGTCTTCCGTGGTGGTCACTGATGTTTTATACACGTTATTTTTCACTGTTCCCCATACATAAAAAACGAGCACTGATAGGTCCGGGGAGCGAGGTGGCCAAATATTTGGTCCATTGTTGGCTATCCATTGATCGTAAAATGAGTTTTCCAGATAATTATTGACCAAATGGGCATTATGTGGAGGAGCTCCATCATGTTGATAGAAAAGTTTTCGAAGTTCAGCCAGGGGCAAGTTGTCTAAATACTCAACTTCAAAATTCCGCACAATGTTGAGGTATCGGTCTCCTATAAGTTGAAATATGTGTTTTATATTAGAACTATTCAAAAACTTACCATTCAAGTTCTCTTGATAAAATTGTAAGCAAACAATGCCGTCATTTCTTACTGAATAATAAACGTTAAATTGCCAGGATTCTTGAAAATTGTGTTCCCTGAATCGGTGTACATTTCTATCACTCCAATGATGGCAATTACGTCGATTAAAAACACCATTCTTTGTAAATTTCGTCTTCGTCGGTCCAAATGATATTATCCAAAAAGGAAAAATCTTCTTGTGAACGAAGTATTATGAATTCACAGAATTCCATTCTTCTTGGAAAATCAGTTTCATTCAAATGCTGCACTAATGAAATTGCATAGGGATGATATTTGTGTTTATGTAAAATTCTTTGAACTGACGATTGAGATAATCCTGATTCTAATTCTACTTGCCTTGAAGATTTTGTTGGATATGCTTCAAAATATCCCAAACTTGCTATTTCAATATTTTCATTGTCAACAACTGGTTTCTTTTTGTACATTTTTGCCTTTACGTATCCAAAATTCTTGAAGTTTTCTATAATTCGTTTAACAGTATTTGGTGATGGTTTTTGTTTATGAGGATATCGGGTAGCAAATGTATCACAAGTTCTTGAAATAACTTTTTCACATTGTCCATAAATAATAAATAAGTTTAAATAATCCTCGTTTTTATAATCTAACCGGGCTGGCATTACGATGATTTGAAATGTCAAATATAAACGGGCTATCCTTGATCTAATTGTTTACACATTAAATGCAAAACCGCCATAGAAAAATATTAAATTGGCAATATTTCGAAAACTTCAAATTTTAGGTATAGATAACCTCATAAAAAGTTACCTTCATTTTTGATAATTAATGCTAGAAAATAATAAAAATGGGGGTTTCCATTTGAAAAAATCGAGTTTTGTCAGTTTTCTCAACCTCATTCTAGATCTATTCTTTTGAATACTCTGTATGATTATTTGTCCAAGTATTATACAAAATTTATTGGAGTAGGTCCTTTTCAACAAGACATCTAACCCAAAGTAAGTAAAAACGGCTTCCTTATAGGAACAATTGATAATTAAATTAGGGCTTGCAATCGTAATTTTTGACATAAAAACCTGAATATGTCAAAAACGCTCAGACTTAGGGATAGGACATGATACATGAAATCTGCCTAGAATGTTAAGTAGAATCCAAAAATGTAATAATATATAAGGTATCATTTAAAATAAGCGACTAAGGGTCTATTTCCGGTATAACCGGAAGTACCCAATAGATGAAAATATTTTAGCTCTATAGGTCCCAAGACATCTGGCAAGTTCCCAAAATTTCAAATTTTTCCTACTTTCAGTTTCTGAGATATCGATAGATGCAATTCGCCGTGGTTCACCCTGTATATACCTTGGTCAGATAATAACGTGTAGAAAGGCAAACTGGGAAGCAAAGATTACGAGGCGCATAAGATCAGCATGGTGCGCATCCGGCAGACAAGAAAAATTTTAAGAGATCAGAATATACCACTCAAATTACGGAGCTCCGTTTTTAATCAATGTGTACTCCCCGTACTTTCCTATGCTTCACAAACCTGGTCATTGCCCAAAGGTTTAATGGATAGACTGGTTAAAACACAGAGAGCAATGGAAAGACATGTGCTGGACATAAGGTTAAGAGATCGAATCAAAGACGAAGAACGAAACTTATTGATGTGAGACAACATATAGCATCACTGAAGTGGAGATGGGCACATTTAGACTGACAGACAATAGAAGGAGCAGGGAAATTCAGATTTGAAAATCTTGTCCGGGAAAACGAAACAGAGGTCTCCCCCAAACAAGATGGAGAGATGACTCAAAACCAACGGCAGGGTTTAACTGGGCAGGAATGGCGCAGGATAGAGAACTATGGAGACGAACGGGGAGGCCTACATCCAACACTGGCTAACAATAGGCTGAAGAAGACAAAGAATAATAATCTTAATAATAGAATAACAGTAGTCGATTTGCAAGGTTTAATATTATTCAAAATAAAATAAAAATCGGCGACGTTTCTAGCCTGTAAAAAACATTCTACACAATGTAAAAAACAATAAGAACAAGCAAACAATTTATAAATATTATAAAGTCCTGAAACTCCTAAAAGTTATTTCCCAACTTATTTGTTAGATGTTATTGGGATTATGATTTTAATTGATTCTAGAGTTTTCACGTCAATTATGATTTCTTCTTGTTTGTTTTCATTGGTCGGTTTATTTGAGACTGTGGGGTAGATGTTGTGGAGGGATCTAATGTCTGAAATGTCATTAATGAATTTTTCACTTCATTTTACGTGGATCATTTCGAGAAATTCTCTAGATTTCTTATTTGTTTGTCGGTCTCGTCATAGTTCAATGTATGTCCATTCTCGATTTTGTGCCTGTATAGTGCTTTCTGTATTTTGGAGTATTTTTGTCCATTCAATCAGTCTTTCAATTTTTGTTCAGTCTGTCCTATGTATACACTCGTACAGTTATTGCAATTGATCTTATATACCACATGTGATGTTTCTGTTAATGGTGTTGGTGATGTTAATTTGCTATATAGTTGTTTAATTTGAATGTGTGGTTTGTGTGCTATTTTAAGGGTTTTAATATGTTTTCTATTTTTTCAGATAGAGAAGGTACGTATTGTATTGGTATGAATGTGATTGGTTCCTCTTTTTTATTTGTTGAATTTTCGGTGTTGTATAATTTGTGTGTGCGTTGTTTTATTATCTTTTTTATTTGTGGTAGAGTTTTTCTTTAAAATTGAGGTAATGTCCTGTATGATGGTAGGTCTGTACCTATATAGGTGAAGTTAGTTTAAGCGCTCTGTCAATGTACCCGATCATAATCGTTTTTTTCTGTTTATAGATATGTGCAGAGTTGTAATCTATTATTCTGTGCATGTTTCCTTTCTATAAAGTTTTGTTTGAACTGAGTTATTCACTTTTATAAGTGTCATGTCCAGAAAATTTATTGCGTTATTCACTTCTGTTTCTAATGTGAACTGAATTTTATGGTGAAAACTATTGAAATCATTTTTTGCATTTCATTTTCAAAACCAAGAATGGACATACATTCGATTTTGACGAGACTATAGTGTAAGACCGAGAAACAAACTAGAAATCTAGAGAATTTCTCGAAATGATCCACATAAATCAATGTGAAAAATTCATTAATGACAGATCACACATTAGATACCTTCACAACATCTACTCCACTCTTTTGAACAGTCTCAAATAAACCGACCAACGAAAACAAACAAAAGGAAGAAATAATAATTGACGTGACAACTCCAGAAACAATTAAAGTCTTGATACCAATGACATCCAACGAATAAGTTGGGAAATAACTTAAAATAAATTATTTCGAAGGTTCGTATTGATACCTCCAGTATTGAAAAACATCTCAATGACGAACGAGCATCTGGAAAAGACCCATTGGGATGATCTAGTTTTGCGATCTGGACCCAGCAATGGTGGGAACACCATTGAGGTACTTCAATCTCAAATTAGTCTCTTCACCAGCTACACGTCGATTCAGCTCTGTCTTTACACTTTTGAATACAGACACCTGGTGGGGTGTCCTATCGGTAGAAACCGACAAGTGAGCAAATTTACCACGAGACTTAATTTTTCTGAAAGTTGCACCCTTACCAAGTTCGACACCCTTAACAGCTCCATCAGATATCCCACAGTCTGTCAGTACCTCTTGAATTAAGACCATGTTTTGGTGAACCTGATCACGTTTCGAATCACCAGCCTCAGCCAGTGGATAATCAAGAAACAGAATCTCTCGGATCTCTCTAATATCTCACTGATTAGCATCTCTTTGTTAATCAGTAGATGCAGTGGCTCCACCTCAACAAAAGATGGAATCCTACCTTCAACGCTATTTCTAGTCTTCTTCAACTCCTGCATTTCATCTTTCAGATTACTAATTAGTTTAAGTATTTTTGGGATCTGATGAAGTCCCTGCTCACATTCAATACAAATGAACTTGGGCGCAGTTCGAAACATTTGAGTTCAGCGGCAGTTAAATCGGAACATGAAATATGAACGGGTGTACTGCATCCATTACATTTCAGAAATCTATCAGATCGTTTGTCCACAACAGCGCTACTTTTAATACAATTAAGGACCGTCATCTTTAGAGCAAACTGGTGCCGAACAAGGATCAGACTAGGACTAAATAACAGATAATTAATAAACGAACTAAACATGTACACACCTCGTATATATCTGGTTTAAAATATATCTTATCATATGCCGATAACAAAATCACATGTGCAATATGAATATGCTGCAGCAAAGAATATTCCATTAAAAATTTACTTGAATGCTCAGTCTTAGTTTTCATTTTCTACTTAGTCCTATACAAATGTATGTTTGTCCCACAGGATGCACTAAATATTATTATATTATTATTTTTATTTCAATTGAGTGGTTGAAATTTCAAAGGATTGACAACTAAAAATTTAGAAAGCACTGACGTGAAGTCAGATTGCTTTGGCGCTCTTGTTGAGCTACTTGCGAGTAAATATTCAAACCTTAACAAATCTATAAGCTCTCTGATCAGGTGAACAATAGTCTTTTTCCGTACTATGGGACAATGTGATGTAAATATGAAAGCCTAATGAATAAACAAACCTTTATCTCAATTTGAAAATAACTACTCATAATTTTCACCAAATTTTGTTCTATGCTTCTCCTAAAAACTTACGTCATTGCTTTTCTGAGTTTTGACAACGCCATCAAATACTTTCTCTATGATAAAAAATTTTTGATTAATATTACGTCTGTGCTTTTCAAAATTTTGACAACGTCATCGACATCGAATTCTACCTCTATGAATTCTATGAAAATTTTGATTGATATTACGCCAACTGACACTGATATCTAGGTCCGAAAGTTGTCAAAAGAATATCGATCTGTGATGGCAAATCTTTCAATGACAAAGCTCGGACTTCATGACATTTCTATTTTTCTCTTGAGTAAATGAAAAAATGATCATATCTTCAGAAGGGGAAAAGCTACGACAATGAAATTTGAGGATGAGTAAGATATCAGTAACCTCAATATATATACGGATTTTTATTTAAATCTAAATGAAGTCTTAGGAGATATTAAGTATTGAAAATTTTTTTTGGGAATTTTTAAAATTTTCTAGCGTGACAATTTCTGCGAAATTTTGCAAGCCATTTCGTTTCAGCCTCCTCAATAACATTCCAAGTATCAACTTGATCGGAGGGATATTCTAGTAGTTATTGAGGAAACAAAATTTCAGATGCTCATAACTACTGAACCATCCGACGGATTTGGCCCAATAACGAACTTGACCGAGATATTTGGACAATTAACCTATTCTGAAAATTTGAAAACTCTAGCTGATTCCTTTTGGATGCTAGAGAGGATACGGCCGGCCGGCCGGCCGGACGGACCGGCCGGACAGACTCAACTTTCGCCACGAATTCTTCATCAGAGTCGAACCCAATCGATTGAGACCATTTTCGGCTCGATATTCCAAAATTACAGACATTCGGGCAAAATGATAGGCACTCTGTTCGGGTGAACAAGAGCGCCAAAAACGAAAAATATAACCTAAAACCATTCTTCAATACGATAATGAATGAAAGAAAAGCTATTCACCAAAACCAACGCGCAAAAACCTAAACTCCTAATTCGATGTAACAAGAGTCATGAAAAAACTGCATAGTCATCTTAGAAGGCACATCTGTGACCAAATGAAGACAAATCACCGTAAACCAAATGTTTCACAGCTGAAAAATCAACGATTTCACGCTCGTGATTCGATTGTTTTTTCCTGTGGCCTTCTTCGTGAAGTGCTACAAGCGACCGCGGCGACATAGAAACGCCCTACTACGCCCATAGAATGTCGAAGGCGGCAGAACATCAACTGTTCTGTTACCGCTTCTAAACAGATGGTGTGACGAATAGAAGTGAGACTTTGATATGTTATTATTAAGGGTGTGAAACTGTTTGTTTACGTTCTGCAAATCATCGATGATGAGAAGATAACGGTTTCCTTGCTCCCACTTTATAATTTGGCATTTGGAAATTCGGAATAACTAGAAGGTTTGAAATTCGATATAATGTATGACTCACATGGAGTGGCAGTAATTAATAGCGTTTCTGCTTGTTGCCCTGGAGCGTACTTGTGCTGCACCGTTCGGGTGTGTCGTTTTCCTCTTATCCTATCAGTGCGAACTTTTTCTGAGTAGGTGTTTTCCGCTGACGCCAAGATCGCTCTTGATTTTCATCAATAGGGTTAAGAGCTGTTTCACGAGATGCAAAATTCTGCTTTTCATGAAAGATTTGAAAATATTCATCGTCGTTCGTACCATACAGGATTGCACTGCAATGCAGGAGGAGTTGTTAAGTTTTAGTGAGTACTGCAGAAGTAAAGGGATAGTCATCAGTATTTCTGAATGAGCAGTGGTGGCCTTCACGAGAAATAAGCAACCGATATACTTCGATTATTCAATTGAAGATGTAACTATTTTTAGAACTCAGGAAGTTCAAGACTTGGGAATAATTTTGACTTGAAACTTTCTTTCCGTCAGCACATAGAATCGGTAGTTAACATCAGTAAGAAAATGCTGAGTTATATTATTATATATTGCCGAGAAAAATAAAGACATAGTATTAGCTATTTATTACACTTTTGTTCACAGCAGATTAAATTTTGCAGCCTGTGTATGGAGTCCGCATTATTGTGTACATATTAGCTTCATTCGGGTTCGTATTTTCCTGACTGTTCTGGGACAATCCTCAGGGTGCGCAGAACTGATGCGTTATAGCTGAGGATTTTTGGATCACTTTTGGACCATTCTTGGACTGTCAGAAAATTATCAGTGAAATGCAGAACCCGAACAGCAATATGAGAATTAAAAATGAAGAGATTTCATTGTTTCCAGGCTTTCACTAACTTTGTGAATAAATAAGAGAAGCTTTAGGAATAAGAGACAACTAATTGGTATTGGGAGTCGAGTTTTATTTCGGAGTTCTTAATCTTACAATTCATAAAAATGAATGACTAAATAAGATGGAAAGAAGAATTATTTGTACCTAGATGTTTAGAAATATAAGACTAGGTGATATTTTCTTCCCCATTAAATTGAAAATTAATACAATGGATATTAAAAAGAATAGTGGCCAATTATCGTTAATGCTCACTTCAGGATAAACATCGGTATAACCGACAACAAAATGGATAGTCTCTTGTGGAGTGTACAGAAAAATATGCAGAGAGGTTGAACAGTTACTCAAAATTCATAATGTCAAAATATCACCAAGTGTATCCATGTGCTACTTTTTGCAATTATCACACCATTCCCTGTAAAATACGGGAACTTATTAAAAAACAATGAAATAATGATTGTAAAGTATAATTCAGCAAATCAATTTTGATGTTAGAAATGATAGACAGCATGTATAGCATTATATGTGTTTATTTTTGTGATTCTATTTAATCAACTGATTTAAAAGTTTCAAATGCTCTTTTTGTTACATTCTAACATAATTTTGATTTGTCATATTTGCAGTTTCACGATTGTCGATTCCTAAAATATGTTTATTGAGGTATACCTAATTTTCAAGAATTGGATTCAAAACGAAGAATGATTATTTCAATCGACAAAAATATTGAAGGTTGACAATCATAGTAAATTGGGTGAAGATATCTCAACATATATGTTTTTCAAGCAACAACTTAGTACTAGTAATGGAAATGAGAAATAATTTTCAATGTTTTGTGGAACTCCATCATTTTATGCTTTAAATGACCTGAGTGGCCAAACGCCTCGTTAGTTGGTAGATAAATCTCTTGGATAAACAACAAGATGGTTCAAAGACAACTCATTTCAACCCTGAAATCTGTTTGATAAATTACACAAGGGATCGAACACTAATGTAATGGATTTTGAAGAAACTCGTTGTTTGTATTTATTAGAGGTAAAAAAATTGGTATATCAAGCTGGTAAAGGGATTGTGTTTGATCATTTGTAAAGTTTTTAGCTTTTCATGTGTCAATAGTGTTTGACCTTGTCCAGACCTATGGGGGAGTACTGAAATTAATTCTTCAAATTTTTTTTGTGTGTATGTGTTTATATGAATCTGTTATGGTAATCTATATAGTTTGGCATCAGTGCTTGAAATCAAGCATTGCTCTATAGTTTTTATATCGGAAGGAAAGTTCTTGTTTATATGATCTTCCTTGTTGATTATTCTGATAGTTTCTTGGTGCCTTTTATAAGAAAAATTGTTTATAGAACTAATATCTGTTCTGTTTTGGCATGGGTGCACTAGTGATCTATCATCAAAGAGTTGGTTTTCTTTGAAACTCAGATATGTGTTGTTAAAAATTCAATCGAGCTGATACTGAATTATATTTCCTAGAATCAATTTTTTATTGTGAATATTAGTCTATTTATAATTGTGCTCTATTTGATAAAGAATCAATGAATAATTTTGCATTGTATTCAGCCTCATGAAATCAGTTCATTGGATTTATGTACTTCAAGGTGAATCTCGTGATATTTAAATTTGCTGTATTACCCTTAAATAAAAAAGCTTCTTCGTCTTTGCATGAAATCTTATTTCATATCTACTATATCAAATCAATTTATACCTTAAATCTAAATTAATTCAATGATGTGATAATAACTAGTTATACAGATCTGAACCTGAAAATATTTACAAAAATATTATTGAACGCAAAGTAAAATTGGTAAATCAGTTAACCATACAATTTAACTATATAGGAAGGAATTTCTCTGAAGTAGTTTATATTTCAGTTTATACTATCAATAATATTCATGTGTTAATGCAACTACTGTCTGAATATGGGTGATGCAACAAAGCACAGAAATTAGATCTATCAAAATGTTTTGTTTTATACAGATTCACTGTTCAGTATTTATCAGGTGGGATTATATATATTTTAATAATGATTAGTCATTTGAATTGCGCTATTATAGTACTCAACTGTTTCTATCAACATTAAATTTTGGTTTGTCGATGAAAATTTGCTAAAACATTATTCTAACTATGGAAAACAATTCCATGCAGACGAAACTCTCAAACAGAAAAAGTTCGCTAGGAATTTCATTGATAATCAGGTTGCTGATAAATGAACTGAGATTCTCATTTCGTTTCATCAAAAATTTGAATTTTTGAAATATACCTAGATACATGCGCACATTACCGTTTTGAATATAATGGTTTTCAATTGTTAATTTAAAAGGAGCTTTTAATGGAATTGGTAGAATACTTCGATGTAAAGGGAAATCTTGATTTATTACTCGTCTAAAATTACGAATTTACCACAAATTGCGTTTTCAAGTGATCGTTGTTTAAGGGTTGGTAGCATTTGTAGTCCGCAAAATATCCTGAACTGATACCTGCTCTCAGTAGGTACCGATTTTGACTGTACTGAAACTGTACAGGATTGTACTGATAAACCCGAACAGCGAACCAATTTGAAGATTTGGTCTAAAATTTGTCAAAGAAAAACCTGAACACGTTGAATTTCGCAAAATGCGCAAACTCGTAGGACTATTTGAATCAGTTACAGCAGAAAATTTCAATTGAATTCTCCTGATCATATAAGCCATAAATTGAAAGAAAAGCAAATAGATTAATGAATATGTCAATGATGAATCATAATGCACATTTTAATATTGCCGCTTTTTTAACAAAAGCTGAAAAATTTTTTTAACAAAGCTATTTTTCACATACTTAAAAATAGTTAATGAAATTCTAAATGATTATTTAGAAAACTTAAATCATTGTAATAAATAAAGTTGTACTAGTTCTTGCAATTTTAATTGGACAACTCAAGGAAATAAAGAAAACTCATAATCATGCCCTGAAAACCCTTTATGATATTAATTTATAATCATTTAACTTAATACCAAATTATGCACGATTTGAAACCATCTATGTTTAGATTTGGTTATATCTGTTAACGGATGCAGATAAAATTCAAACATTTCAGATTACGAAAGAAATTGGTTAACTCCTCCTCCTATGGCGGTTCTACGGTAAAATCCTAAAATGGTCCTGAGGATAGTCCCAGAACCGTCAGAAAATAATCAGAAAAAATCCTGATATAACCTTGAACATCGGACTACTCGGTTCGAAATTAGTTAGAGAAAACCCGAACACCGAACACTGAAATGCGCATGATCCTGATGGTTCTGGAACAGTCAGAATTTGAACCCGAATGAAGCTATAATGAGACTTGAAAATATTCGGAAACAATTCCTTAGATATCTTGGGTTACAAGTTAGAGCTTAGGATTCAAAGATACCGAAGGGTTATGACTCATGTGTTGACGCTTCAATAACTTTTGGGTGGCTCATTGGAGTCGGGATTTCTTCTTGATGGTGTCTTTATACCCGTGGCAGAACAAAATTTCTTTTTCATAGAATGCAGGGGGCGCTTCCATGCTCGAGGAGACATATGACATATTTTTCGACAGTTCCAGAACGGTTAAGACGAAAATGTTGGAGCAATATTTCGGTCAACTTTAGTTCCGTTGCTTTATTTGGGGAGTTTTAGATTTTATTTGTTTATATTTTGCTTTTTTATTCTCGTCACTTGGTAGTGTCTGCTAGCGGAAAAACTGAGTTTTTGTAATTGCACTTTTTGTGTTTCAATGTAACACTTAATATTTGTTTTTCTTTTCTATGGGTTATTTGTATTTTCGTAATAATTCTATATTTATAATACACTTTATATGTCTCATTGTGGATAGCTTTTTGGGTGTGAAAATCACCTGAGCGTATTCGTAATCGATAAATAAAATAAAAAATTAATAAAAGGTGCACCCAGTGCACGATTTTCGGCACTGGCTATTGAAGTCGGTGCATCAATTAGAATACGAATATGGCGGCAATATTGACATAAACAAATGTTCACGTTTTGCTGATTGTGGGAAGTTTCAAGAATTTCACTTTTTATCCAAGATTTATATTTTTTGAATAACGAGAAAGCTGGATAGTCATGTTGAATAGGAAGAAAAAATGATTTCTTTGTGCTACCTATGTGGTTTACATAAAATATTTCAAAACTGTTTGGTATCATACAGGGTGAGTCTCTGACCACTATAGTGTACTTTGAAATGAAAGCTATCTTTTTATGTTGCATAAAAAATTATCGAAAATCAAAATTTGCCGGATCAACTTTACACACAACCAAAGTTCGTTCAAAATCTCAGAACATAAATATCTCTGAAAACCAGAATGATGGAGAGGAACCATTTGACTGATCAATATCACATCTTCAAACATTCAGTAAATCCCATGAAAGAAATCATTACAATAATTCAATCTAATCAAAATCTACCTACAATCCGTTTTACCAAGAACATGCTCGACTTTAATAGCTCTTATGGACGGTAGGTGTGCCTGTTTTGAATATAATACTAGACACGAAGTCCACTAATAGCGGTTATAGACACTGAAACTTAAAAATAATGGCATTCAATCGGGTATGACACTGAAAAATGTTTAATGCGACTATGGGTCCTAGACATAGTAGGCTATGTAGTCAATTAATAATGACAAAACCCAGCAGGACCCTCGGCCAACTGAGATCGTCCTTGACACAGGAGCGGCTCGAGGTACGATACATGGTAATATAAAATTACCGCACCTCAATTATGCGAGGTGAAAATTGAATAATTTGAAAATTAATCATATAGTTCGGGCTATATGTCTACCGTTTACATGGTGCCAAAAAATAAGCGCATGAAAAACTATAGGAGATTCTTTGGCTGAAAAAATGGTCGCATATAAGACTCCAGTTAACCACGAGAAATTTCTCATCTCCAGAAATTCTCCATTTGTCTCAATCCTATAGAAATATCCTAAATTATTCGGCTAAAAATAGGAATATTTCGTGAAATCGTAAAAAGGTAAATGTCAAAAAGCCTTTAGAAATTTCAGTGCACGGTGCTTTTCCAGATACGTATTCGATTGACATCGGTCGGGCTTAGTAGTTCAGTTTTCGAAGATGGAAAATTAATCGAAATGGTTCGTTTATAGTGAAATAATGAATGTTGTAAATGGTGTTCTGAAATGTTTAATTTAATGCTCGTAAGTCATTTTGAGATTTTGAAGATTCGTTTCCGAAAAAATATTTCGTAGTATTGCATTTTAGTATTTAAAATAAGTCTCAAATGATCTCTCAATGATAGCCTGTCGTATCTATCAGAAAAACAGAAGTAGAAATACATAGTTATCTGTGAAGAGTTGATCAATTTAAATTGTATGAAATGAGTCTTGAGAGAAGCTTAAGTTTTGATTAGTTTTTAAGAAAGCATCTGTATCATATAACTTAATTGAGAGATTTATCATTGAATGATCAACGCTTACACTAATAGTAGTTATATTTGAAAAGCACAAGAATTCCTATGATAATTCAAGAATTGAGATAAAAGATTTGTACAATTAGAGATGTGAGATGGAAAGAAAATTATCATAAAGTTGAACTAAGATGACAACACTATTATTTAAGATGATATAATATGATTAGTTGAGAACAATAATGAAATCAGGCAATATAACTAATGAGTAGTTGAAAAGGAGTGTATACTTATGTATTCGAGATGCAATATCAATGTAGAATCATCAGGTGATTTCTAGAACTAGGTTAAACGAAGGTTCTAGTAACTATATTACTTATCAATATAAACATATGCAATAAATAATTATGGAAGAATGAATGAAACTCTTAGGAAATGTTCAATAAGTATCTTGTTCCTGATCCTTCTGAAGAAATTCCTGGTTTTGATCTTCCAAGAAAAATTTGGACAGTTCCTAATCGGATGAGAACAGGTCACGGTCTTACCAATAGCATGCTATTCGGATGTAACTCAGTTCCAAGGGGAGTTGTGGATGTGAGAAGAAACAATACTTGATCTCATCAATAGTCCCATATATAAATTTCAAGATGGATTTAGGGCTACTCATGATGTTTCCGATTCTTTCTTGGAATAGGTTATATATTTCAAACGAATATGATTCGTATTCTTGTTATTCAGTTCTTCTTTCTGCTTTTGTCTTTTTATTTCCAGATTCGATGTGTGCAACTTGAAGAAGTCTCTGTCTCCATCAATAGAACACCACTCTTGAAGAAAGATGTCCCTCAAATATATTTCAGCTTATTTTTGTACTTTCACACTTTGGCGGGGAGCCAGCGTTTTATTTACTAGGGTTTTTTTCCTTAGGCTTTCATGTCATACGTCAAATTGTATGACACCCTGTCACTAATCCCTGATCTATATGCTTTTATTGTTTGCTAACTAAATATTGTAAGCCTAAAATTCATATAAAAATATATATATATAAAGAATTGATGTATAATTGGTAAACAGAGATTGTTGGTCTTTCAATAATTATATCATTTATTGCAAATGTTTAGCTTTCGCAGTATTTCAACTGCTTCTTCAGAACATCTAAAAAAGTACATACGTAAAGAATCTGTAAGTTATATAAATTAAAGTTAAGGCTTGTTACAAAAGACATGACTGCAAAATGGAATGAATAACCTACACAATGTTGGGTTTCTTTGAATTGAGAGTTTAAAATAGTTTAACTGACATCCCACAAACTTCACAGCATGATGAGGAGAGGATTTCTCTCTTTCACAAGTTTTGAAATTAAATTGACATAGTCATAATTAAGACATTCATCATAACAATGTATGAATCATAGATTTGTATAGCAATTTTTACGAGGAATTCCGAATTTTTCTGAATATTTCGATTTTAAAATCTAACTATGTCGAGTGATTATGACTCAGTTATTTCTGAATTTTTGAAGAATGCCAAATTCAACAGGTCAAGGTCATGTTTTAATTAAATGTGAATAGATATTGCTCAGGTTGTTGATGTCTGATATTCTGTTCATTGTTTTTGGGTCTTGAGAAATTCGTATCATTTCTAGAATTGTTCTTGATTTTTCTTTGTCACATTTGTCTAAGATAGCTACATTATCGATGTTCCAATTGATTTTGTGATCAGTTGTTATTAAATGTTGCGAAAGTGCACATCTTGGTTTTCTCAATTTGCAGTCACTCTTGTGTGATGTGAGACGTCCTTTCAAATTTCTGGATGTTTGTCCTATATAACAGAGGTCGCAGTTTTGGCAGTTTATTTTGTAGATTAAATTTGTGCTCATTGATTTAGGTAATTTATCTTTCAATCGAGAGAAATTGTTTCTTGTTGATTTGATGGATTTTTGAGTTATCTTCAGATTTGGAATACCAGAAAACAATCTTTCGAGGTTATCAGTTAGATGATCAATCTTGGGAAGGACTGCACAAAACATGTTGTTTTGTCCATCTTCTCTGATTGTTGAAGTATTTGTTAGTTGATTATTGATTGGTGTATTATATAATAAGCTATTCAATAATTTTTTGGGAATATGAGTTCTTTAGAAGTAAATCGAAAAAGTTTCTTGATATTTTTTGGTAAAGTGATGGATGGGATATTCTCTAAATTCTATTCTTCATATCGAGTATAAAATTTATTTTGATTTTTGTTTGTGATTGGAATAGAAGTTGATATATCTTCCAGAACTCGAATTTTTGTGTACCAATCTAATATTACTTTGTTCTGTTCAGTTCTTATTAACTTCGTGTCAAGAAATGGTACTGCTTTATTGCAATCTTCCTTTTCAATTGTGTATTGAATATATTTTTCAGTATCATATTAGTTGAATGAAGTAAGAAGTTCCTCTATTTTGTCTATTGGAACACTGCAAATGATGTCATCAACGAATTTCTTTAAAAATGTTGATTTAAATGAAATATTTCTTAATATCTCGGATATTAAATCATCCATGATGTATTGTGCTATAATTGGTGAAATAGTAGCACCCATAGGAGTTTCAAATGTTTGTTTGTAAAATTTTCCATCATATGCAAAATAGGTATTGTCAAAAAGAAAACATAAAAGTTCTAAAAAGTCTTTGAGTTGTATTGGACAATGGTTTTTATTGAATTTCAGTGTAATTTTACTGTGTTAATAGCTTTTGTTTGGAAATGTTACTGAATAATGAAATAACATCTAAACTGACTAAAACTTCTTCAGGAGATAACTGTAAATTATTGGAAAATTCAGCAAAATGTAATGAATCTTTAGTGTAATATGGGTTATCTGTGTTATATGCACAAGTTAAAATATCGGTGAGCCATTTTTCAATTTTACTAGTTGGGGAACCAATTGAAGAGATTATAGGTCTTAAAGATTGTGTAGGTTTGTGAATTTTAGGTAGTCCATAAAATGTTGGGAATATAGAATTATATTGAATTAACTTGTGTTTTATGGCATATCAATTTTCTTATTATTATATAATTTTATTACAAGTTTGTTTGCTTTCTGTTCAATAGTAGATGTACGATCGTTACGTAGTTCCAAATAATATTTGGAATCCTGAAGAATATCTATAGATAATCTGTGATATTCTTCTTAGTTCATTATTACTGATACATTACCTTTATCTGACCTTAATAATAATAGATTTGGATTATTTTTGAAAAATGTTTTAGTCTTGTCGCTTATTCCTCTTTCTGGTATGTCTAATTGTTTTTGTTTATAAACATAATTTGTTATTAATGCTTATATGAACAGATATGAAGAAGATAGCTGAACTTGGCACATGGTTGTACGTAGAATATTTCACAATATGAAAAATATGACTGATACACGAATAAGAAGTATCGAGAATGTGATATGGAGTGTAATTTAAGTGAAAAAGTTATGAGATGAGCGAGATGTATAAAGAACATAAAGTAATACAGTATCATATGTGCACGTGCAGAAAATAATTCATGTATTTGAGAGAACTGTACTATTCCTTTTAGAGAGGATTATACATGCCTTGAACAGAGAAAAATGTCTTTGATTGTAAAAAAATTAGAGAAGTCTTTTGTATAACACTGTGAAAAGCAATATAGAGCACTAGTCACTAACAGGTTCGCTTGTAATGAGGAATTCGAAGAGAATTAAATCGAAAAAGAAATTCAAGGAAAAAAATTGAGAGAATCAAACATGATTTGTTATTTAGAGCTGATTTTTTCAACGATTGTTACTAGCGATCAACTGTCATTAACACATCATGAAGTTAGCGATGATACATTTGAGGTAGGTAATTCATAGAGCGTAGAGTAGGTCGAGTTGTAGGGTGAAAAATTCTTGCAATCTTTAACAGTTGGAAATAAGAAAATAGGTGATGATTACACAAATAATAATCTACACCAGTTCGATCATCAAACATTTCTCGTCAAATACCCATTAGTTATAAATCGTTTATGAATATTGCAACTTAGTCAATCAACCAATTTGGCGTCCGAATAGTTAACGTGTCTCTCATAAGCAAATATTGCAGAGATGTGATATTTGAAAGTGGAAATAGTAACTCGCTAGTGGTTTCACGAGAGCGTCGAATCCATCTATCCGCACGTCAGTGCTTTATGGATTTATTAATTCATATTGAACGACGGTTGTGGGAGTATCATAATTCATCGAACGCATATGCTTCCTGACAACTGCAAATCGTCCCATTCATATCTGAACCTGACCTAATCGACGAAGAATGCGTAGGTAAAAAAATCGAATCTCATACACCCGAACCGTAAAAGTAACGTAATACGACGAGTCTACTATACAGGCACAAAAACCTAAGTAAGGATAATACAATAATTCATTTTGAAACCGGAAACCCGATCTCGCCCAACACAATAGACCATGCACACAGGACGGCGTTGAAAGGGCCAAGGTAAACCATTCGCAGAGGTGCCAAAATTATCCTTAATGCTCTTACGATGTCAAAGGAATCCATATGACACAATGGCGAAGGAAAAACGTCACCGAAACCCAGCCATTCATGAGGACTTCTTTTGTGTCTTTCACGGTGTTTTCTGAAGTTGTTAGAAATTGTTAGGAACGCTGAACTTACAAGATTTCTGCAGTCGGTTTTGTTTAATAACGCTCTATGGGAGCCTTTGAGGGTGGGCGCTTAGGTATTTGACATTCGGGGAAATTGACGGCTTTGTATGGTTTACGAGGAAATAGTATTCCTTGAATGGATGAACTGATGACTCATAAGATGATTCAGAGTTAAATTGGAACACACGCAGTCTTCTGTTTTCATGGGAATTGAGTAATAACACTTGGCATTTCCAGGAATATTTAAAACTTTATTCAGCTAGGCGCAGACGTTTTAGGAATTACCATTTTTCAAATTCTAAACTAGAAGTCTTATATAATTCTAAATCGAAGTAACATTACTGAGCAATACTTATAGACTATTATATGTAAAACAGCTATATAACTTATTAATGGTCTTAGTAAATTATGTGATACCTCTACTGCAATACGAGGATTGCCTTTTATATTTCCGGATTGGACAACCAATCTGCCAACTGATAGCACTTTTGTTGAGCTTGACATTTTTGAGGTTATATGAGCGCTATTTGCAAAGCGAATTTTTTTCACATGTCTGATCTTATTGCCGATATTGACTGGACTTTCCTGGAGAATATCGACAGTCGATTATGCCTCCAACTTCTTCTATGAAAGAATCTATAGCGTGTTTGATCATTGTGTACCCGATCTAACTCATAAGAACAAGCGCAGATATCCCCATGGTTCAATAAGGACATTATTCGTTTAATTCGCTTGAAGGCGAAATTATTTAAAGGAAGAATTATATCACTGCTGGAGAGGAATTCGTCCGTCTTCGAGCCAAAATTGAATGATATACAACTAAGGCCTACTGAGCATTCGTGTAGAGGTCTGAACGGAACATGAAAAAACCCCAATTAATTTTGGTCACCTATAAATAATAAGAAGGTTCAACAACCGTCTCTAGTCAGATGTTCTATGATGGCCATTCAGTGGACGGACCATTATACATCGTTGATAGCTTTTCTGATTTTTTCGCAGTCATTTACTACTAGTACCTACTGCGGGTTTTGAAGCGATTGAGGATCCTCACATAATTAACATTAATGTTGCGATGTTTGAGGAACATGAGGTTATTACGGTTTTGAAGAAGATGAAACCAACTATGACGATGGGTCCGGATGGCATACCCTCCTTGATTTTCAAGGATTGTGCGTATGTCTTGGCGTATCCTCTCATAATCTTATTCAATGTGTCTATTCGAACATTGAATGGATCCTGATGCGTGGAAACATTCTCAGGGCAACAAACTTGATATTTCTAATTTCAGACCGATATCAATAATCTGTAATTTCAGGAAAATATTTGAGATCCTTCTTTACTCTCGGTTATATCATCTAGTCTGTAATCGAATAACACCTTTTCCGCATGGTTTCGTCTAAGGCCGCTCAAGAGTTACCAACCTCCCTAGCATAACACAGTTTGTCTCTGAGATAATTGAGAGAAGATCCCAGGCCGATGTCCTGTATACTGATTTTTCAAAAGCGTACGAATTTTGTTGACGAAGTTGTCCCAATTTGGCTTTTGCTCCTATCTCATAAATCTTTTTAAGTCCTACTTGTCTGTCCGGCGGTCTGTAGTATTTTTGATTACTTCAGGAGTACCACAGGGCCGTAACCTTGGACCACTGCTTTTCATAATTTTCATCAATGATTTGGCTGATGTGGTGGACGTTAACTGTCTGCTTTTTGCCGATGATTTCAAGATGTACCTTGAGCTGAGGTATGCCTTTGATTGTGAGCGGCTTTTCATCAATTTGCTGCGCGTTGTTGAGTGGTGCGAAAGAAACCGATTGAATCTGAGAGCCAAGAAGTGTAATGTCATATCTTTTACACAGAACAAAATGTTCATTTCGACTATACTGTGGATGGTATCTCGCTTGAGCGTCCGACGTTGTTGACGGATTTGGGAGTGATTTTTGACCCGAGACTTTCGTTTGCACCACATATTGATGCCACTTTGTCTGCAGCAAGTGGGATACAGCCACATTGAAGATCCTTTTTTTGCTCATATGTCAGATCCAAGCTGGAATATACAGCTTTAGTATGGTCCCCCCCACCAAAACCATATTGTTGGGATTGAATCGGTGCAACGATGACTATAAGACCACGATAAAATCTGTGAGTATGCATTGTTGTTCCCTCTTTCAGTTTTTAGCCATGGACCAATACATAACCTATTTTTTTAAGAAGATTTTGCTCTTTGTCATGGCATTTTTAAACTATGTTATATCCATTGTGTTGGCATAAAACATATCCACTAGTTCTTTCCATTTATATTTACTGTTTTATGCAAATATTAATTGTTTTATTTATACATTATTGTTCATCATGTCTGAGTATCTATTTCAACATAAAATTTGTTTTGAGTGTATATAATATCTGTGATCACTATTAGGGCCCCGAAGAAGATTTCTGAATAAAATCGAAACATATCGGCTACGATTTATGAGGTGTGTCTGTTTCCATTCATTTGCCCGTCGTCCTGTCAAATAGATAAGTGATATATCAACAAAGGTCTCAATTGAACAATTCAATACTTTAATAATCAGGACAATGGTAAAGTAATCAAGTTATCTGCCAAGTAATATACCATTATCAAGAAAATTACACTACAAATGACAATTAATATAGCAAATTCGAAATATTGAACAACGGTCTTCCACATGGATCATTTCGCGTAACTTTACATTTCAATTTACATAGACCATGCAAATCATCGTATTATCACTGGGTATATGAGCGTCTGGTAACCCGGTTGGAATTTTCACGTTACAACAGTCCGTAAACAAGATGTAAGAAATATTCCGATCTTTTTCTTTTTTGATAGCCCACGAATGGTTTCATCTGCGAAGAATCTGGAAACTTGGCAACTTCAATCAGGCTTAATAATCTGCCGGCAAAGATAATGTCGATGTTTCCAGATCCGTACGCGATAAGGAGTATGACAAAGTTGAGTTACGAGCGGGCCAAACATTTTTTATGAGTCCCCTGGAGACTAATGCTGGGTTTGCACCGGTCGGAGACGATTTAATTGGTCGGGTGTCAAGCAAATTCCGAGAAATATTGGGATAACATCGCGGTGATCCCGATGGGAGGGTATTTTCGGGTGTTCCGTACCTCGAGGGGGCAATGAAGGTCTTATTTGTGGTTTCGCCACAGATGACATGTCGGGATTTTTGTCAGGGTCGTAACTGAAGAAGAGGAAATTAGTATTGGTTCATTATACAGGGTGAGTCTTTGATCACATCATTAATTTGTTGAGACCAAAAGAAACACTTTTTTCTATACCATTTTTGAAATTCGGTTACTTTTAAAAGATACAGTGTATTGAAATGTTATAAAAAAAATTGTTGCTTATGTCTCCGTAATGAATCATCCGATCGAATTCGAATTTCGCGGATGGTTTTGAACAAATGGGACACACTTTTCAAATAAAACACACTTGCTTTATCGAATAAGTTTTTCGAGTTAATGCATCACCATTTCGTAAAAGACTCGCAAATATAGGTCATCAGGAAACATTAGTTTCTTGAAGGAGTATAAAGACCTTCGTAGAGATGTAAAAAGGGAAATAGCTGCGGCTCGCGCTAATTTCACAAGAAAGACTGAGGCCAACCTAGCAGACAATCCATCGGATTTTTGGGCTTATTTGAACAGCCTTCATAACATTACTTCCATTCCTGAATCAATGAACTATGGGGGTCACTCCATTACCGGTCCCCAAAACATAGTCGATGCCTTTGAATCATTTTTTCACAGTTCGTTCATTACCTCTACTGATTTTAACACGCTGGATGGCTCACCTGATAGCTCTTTCGTATAAACTCTGACTATCCCAGAGATAACGGAAGATATTGAACTCAAGTACCTCAAAAGTTGCAAATCCAATATGACAGCAGATTTTGACTGAATTCCATCTTTTCTGTTGAAGGACTGTGCAATTGTCCTCATCAGACTGTCTGTGTGTCTGGAAAGAGTGTAGAGTAGGTCCAGTATTCAAGAAAGGCAAAATAAGCGATATTGAGAACTATAGACCAATTGTGATTCTGAACAACTTCAGCAAAGTTTTCGAACATCGACATCATATATGTTTATGTGAGGAGCAAAATTTATAATTGTCAGCACGGATTCATCAAGGGTCTACTAGTTGAAGTTACTTTTATTCACAATAAGGAACTAATATTTATTCATAACTTGATTGACACCTTTATTTTTATTTAGACATCCCTAATGTATACTGATCTTATTAAAAGAACAATAATCATAGAAACAAAATAAACTAATGCTGCTGAGAATATCTCCAGCTTCAACACCTTCCCTCATTGGAATATTTTGGTTAATCCCATTTTGTTCATTAGCATTTTAAGTCGAGGTTTGGACAAAGGTTTTGTCATTAAGTCTGCTAATTGGTCCTCTGTTGAAACTTTTTCTACTTTCATTTCCCCATCTAAAACTAGTTCACGCGCAAAGAAATGTCTTATATGTATATATATGTTTAGTGCGTCTGTGAAATGTCTTATATGTATATATATGTTTAGTGCGTCTGTGAAATTCTGGGTTTTGACTCAGCTTAATAGCAGCTTCATTGTCTACCATCAATGTTGGAACTGACTGAAAACTGAGTATTTCTTTGAACAGTCGCTTAAGCCATTCTATTTCCTGTGCAGCTTCACTAGCAGCCACTATTTCAGCCTCTGTTGTGGAAATTGCAACAGATGTTTGACGCTTACTGAGCCAAGATATAGCTCCACCAGCATACATGCATAAAACGCCAGAAGTTGAGCGTCCTGTTGCACAATCTCCTCCGTGGTCTGCATCACTGTAGGCCACTAACTCATCTCTTTCCTTCGACTTGTAGCTAAGTCCAAGATCCATTGTGCCCTTCAGATGACGAAATATCCTTTTAACCTTAACACAATCTGCGTTTTTGGATTTTCTAGCTTTCTTGAGGCGACACTGACTGCATAAGCTATGTCTGGCCTCGTACTTGTCATTAGGTAAAGTAAAGCACCAACTGCCTCTCGATAAGGAAAAGTTTTGTTCTCTATCTTCCTTCCCTAATTGAGAAACTTCTTTTACAATTCGAGTTGTTACTGGTTTGCAGCTTGACATGCCATATCTTTCAAGAATTTTCTTTGTATAAGAAGATTGATTCACTTGAATGGTACCGTTCTCGTCTTTCTGAATCTGGAGCCCAAAAAAATAGGATGCCGGTTTTATTGTTATCTTGAATTCTTCTTCTAAACTATTCAAAAACTCATTTTTGATGATATCATTGCTGCAAGCTAGTAATCCATCGTCAACATAGAGAGCTAACAATAACATGTCAGTTCTTTGTTTTTTGATAAATAAACATGGGTCTGCATCAGATCGTCTAAATCCTCGTTTTTCAAGAAAATCACTGAAACGTTTATTCCAACATCTTGGAGCTTGTTTTAATCCATACAAACTCCGTTGGAGTTTACAAACCATGCCGCTTGTATCTATGAAACCTTCAGGTTGTTTCATGTACACATCTTCGTCTAAATTACCATAGAGAAAAGCAGTACATACGTCAAACTGTGAACAAGACATATTTTTACTCGCAGCTATGCTTAATAGTGACCTTATTGTTCCTCCTTTTGCCACTTGACTGTAAGTTTGGTCATAATCAACCCCCTTCTTCTGAGAGTATCCTTTTATAACCAGTCTTGCTTTTTACTTTTCAACAGAGCCATCAGGATTTGTTTTTAGCTTGAATACCCATTTGCAAGGAATCGCCTTTTTTCCAGGTGGTAAGTCTTTCAAAATCCAAGTATTATTTTCCTTCAAAGATTGTAACTCCTGCTTCATTGCTGTAATCCAGTGTTCTTTTTTATACAAGTTATGGCATCCATGTTATTTAAAGGTTCATTTGATTCACATATTTCTGCAGCAACTGTCATAACATAATCATCAAAACGTGATGGTTTTCTAATGGCCATTCTGTCCCTTAACGCCTGTCTGATTTCTTCAGTACTCTGCTCACTTTCTTCAACTTTTTCTGTAGGTAACTCTCTTCGTTCCAGATTTTGATTATCTTCTTCAATTGACTCTTGATCATGTTCATTGTCAGAATTTGATGATTCAAGGAAGTTTTCCCCTTTGTCAACAACTCTCAAGTAATCAAAATTATTTTGAAGTCCACCATTTTGACTTTCAGTCTGTTGATTATTTGTTATTGGCAAAATTTCACATTCATCAAAAATGACATCTTACTAATCTCTTTTGATCTATAGACCATATCCGATAACCGTTGTCATTTTCATAACCCATAATACCTTTAGTAGCTTTCTTTTCCATTTTCTTCCGATGCATCTTAGGAAAATGAGCATAGCAACTACTACCTATGATTTTCAAATGACTCAATTTTGGTTTCTTATTGAACCAAATTTCATAAGGAGATAATCCTTCAACACCTGATTTACTAGTGCGATTCAGAATGTATGTGGCTGTGTTGACTAATTCTGCCTAAAAACTCTGATCAAATATTCCTTCTCTAGCATGCATTAAGGCTCTTGCTGTTTCAACAACAGTTCGGTTTTCTCTTTCTGCACACCCGTTCTGTTGTGGTGTATATGGCATGATTAGTCTTTGTCGTATGCCATAATGGTTTAGCGTTTTTCTGACTCTATTATTGTCGAACTCACCACCATTATCTGATAAAACTTCTTTCACACCATAACCTGCAGCTTTAATTCCTTCTAGGACAATGTTCAAATTATCTATCACTTCTGATTTGTGTTTCATGAAATATATAAAACGATATCTGCTATAATCATCCTTGAATAAGACATAATATCGATAGCCGGATTTGGATGGGTCAAATGGACCACATACATCTGTATGTAAGAGTTCACCAGGTGCTTTGGCTCGACATCTTGTACGAAATTTGAGTACATGAGCTTTCCCATAGATACAACCTTCACACATTTCATTATCGAGATTGACATCTAATCCCAGTTCTCTTTTCAATATTGTTTTTACATATCTCTTTTTTTGATATCCAAATCTTTCATGATATAACTGCAAAACATTATCATTATGAACTGAATTAATTTCTTGCGAATTTTCTGGCTTTAAGGATTTCATTTTAAGTTTATACAATCCTCCTGAACAATTTCTGGATCCAACAAGTATAACTTCTCCTGATAACTTGAAATAACACTCTTCTGTTGTTGAAACAAATTCACTGTCTGGATTTTTATCTTGTGCTGACAATGTTGAGAACAAGTTTTTCTTGATACTAGGAACATACCATACTTTAGTCAGAGGAAAAACTTGAATTCTACCATTCACGTTTGTTTTTACTCTAATTGTACCTTTTCCTATAGCCGGTACTGACTCTCCGTTTGCTGTAGTTATTTGGTGATGATTGTCAAATGGTACATAGCTCTCAAACACATTATTTTGGTTGGTAATGTGATTAGTTGCACCATTGTCAACGTACCAATTTTCTTCATCTTGTTCACACAACAATACAACATTGGAACGGCTAATAATGAAACATTGCTCTTCGTATCACTTGCTCTATTAGTTTTGTCTGGTTTTGGTGGCTTACCATCTGCCTTCCATTTCAGACACTGTCTTATGTTATGTCCTCGTGATTTACAATATTTACAAAATATATTACTTCTTTTGTTTACTGTATACAAAACTTCCTGTTTAGTCTCAATTTTGCTTGATAATGCTTTTTCATAAGCAACCAATTGATTTGTCAAGTTATCTATTGTTCTTTCTTTGTTTGATATGAGCATCCAACTACTTGAACGAGAAGTAATCAGAAGGTAGAGTTTCTAGTATTTTACAGATAAGTAAAATTTCAGGTAAATCACATTTACACTCATTTCCAGCAGTCATTTTGTCCTTCAAAATATCTTTCTGAAGTTTGTCCCAAAGATTCTTCAGTTTTGATGTATGTGTGGCTATATCATCATCTGCTTGTTTTACATAGCTGAAGAATTGCATGCATAGGTCATAGGTCTTGTCCTCGACATTGCCATCATAAAGCCTGTGCAATTCTAGCCAAACTTCTCTAGCGGATGTTAAACGAATTACTTTTTCTAAAGTTTCATATTTAGAGTCAGAATTAGTAAAGCATTATTATCGGCTTGATTGAAATCTGATGAGTCTTTCTCGTACCTGGTTTTATCAACAGTTGCAGCATCTTCTGGTAAGGATTTAGGGGCTTTTAAATTTCCTTCGATAACCTCTAGACCGCCTTTAATTCCTCTTAACAAAATGCACAATTTATATTTCCAGGTTGACCAGTTTGACTTCCCCTCTAGCAAACCAATTTGTATTTTGCTTGTATCCATCTTCTGATTTTAACTCTCTTTCAATTTGTAAATATCTTCTCGTTTATTCTGTTTCTTCAACCTAACCACGCTCTGCTACCAAATTGAAGTTACTTTTATTCAGAATAAGGAACTAATATTTATTCATAAATTGATTGACACCTTTATTTTTATTTAGACATCTCTAATGTATACTGATCTTATTAAAAGAACAATAATCATAGAAACAAAATAAACTAATGCTGCTGAGAATATCTCCAGCTTCAACACTACTGACTTCAAAACTGGCTATGAAATAGGAAGTATATATGTTATACGTACCGTTTCCTAGATATTTGATGCTGAATGATTTGAAATTTGAAAAGGATTGAGAAAATTGTTTTTTTCCTGGATTCAATACTGACCAGAAAGAAATCACTAAGCCGAAATAACTCCACGTTTCTATCTTATACGATATTTGAGTTAAAGCATCACCAACTCTTAAAATCTTCAAAACTTGATATAAAATAGACAGTAACGAAACACATCCAATCATTTGTTGTATGCTTGAACATTTGAGATTACTTTGAATTTGTTAATCCACAGTCATCTTCCTGAAATGTACCCATCCGAAAACATTCGACGTTGAATGATTTGAGATTTGGAAAAAAATTGGGGAAATTGCTTTTACTCCTTGATACAACCTCGACCGGATAAAATCACTGAGCCTAAATACTTCCACGTTGCCACGGTTCCTTCTTTTTCGAAATCATTACCGTCATTGATAAGTTTGAATTTGAATGATATGAAAAATTCCACCTTGTCTATGGAAAATGAAAATTAAGAAGGCATACTTCACATGAACGAACATTTTCTTTCGTTTTGAATGTGATAGCATAACACTCACATGGCGTATTTGAACAATTTTTCAACAAATTAAATTTTTGAAATTCACAGGTACTGTATAAACTCCTTCTACACCGCTGCCTAATAATCTAGGTGAACTACTAACTACGATGCGATTTTAGATCTACCGAATTTCAAAAACTAAGTTCCAGAATCAATTCTCAAAATGACTCTTCTTTTATTATTTGATCAGATAAAATAATTCAATAAGCTATACAAAATATTTCATCTCGAATTCTTGAAAATAAGTTATTCATTTCTAAGAGTCAATTCATACCCTATTCTATAACAGAAAACATTACCCTTAACTTAAGAAGTTCTTTCTTACTGCTTTAATCTAATGACTACAAATGAGTCACACGAAATAATCCTATGAAATATCTGATAATCTTGGAGGTGAATTAAAAAGAAAATCGCATGATCCATATTACGCTTATATAATATACACAAGTAGACTGTATTTATTTTTGCGTTTGAAGCTGGTGCGAACGCGAAATATATAATATGAAACAACAAAATTCATATAAAGAAATGCGGTCAACAATGATGACTTACCACTTTAACTTCGATAACAAACGTGATAGCGAGAGTTCTTCCATTCCAATTCGCGTTCTAGATGCGTATTCGTATCCATAACATGTGCGAAGTCACCAGTGTTGACTTATAAAATCAGCGCGAAATTCAAATATTTAGCGATCGCCCCAGCTTCAAATTCATGCTATAACAAAAGGACCGAACAGTTTGAGATAATTAAAAATCCATTTTTGAAGATACTGCATTCACTGCCTTGATCGAATTATGAATTCTGAAATCAATAAATAGTTATTCTTTTTGCTTCACTAATCCGAATTTAAAATTAACGCAGTTGTTAAAGACACAACGTGTATACAGATGGAAATGTGAGTAAACTGCAATTTACAAAAATTGACTCACATGTTGGCTAAAGGTTTCACAGCCCAGCAAGCTTGTTTTTTTCTCTAAAGTCTTTTCCTGTACTCTGAAACAGAAAGATTTGAAAAATACCGAATGAACGAGTTTAATTTTCCTCTGAATGCCTTTCATCAGAGTAGGAAACGAGCGTGGCGGGTCAGTTCAGTTCCGCACCCACAAAAAAAGGACTAATAAGAAAGTTTTCACTTCAAAAAAGTTTTAAACATGCATAAACAAATTTTCAATTTCAAAAGACTTCACAACTATACAACGAGTGAGACTTCACGTCACTGCTTTTCGCATTCAGATAATAGTTGGAGTTGAAGAATTTCATGTAAATTCTGATCGCTTATTGGAAGAGAGCTATTAACTTCAAGTGCTTTAACATTTTTCATTCAATTTAAGTTCCGTTATTCTTCTTCTTCACGTGCCGTCTCCTGAACGGAGGTTGGCGACTAGTAGGGCAATCTTGACTCTTGATGCTGCTGCTCGAAATAATTCAGCAGATGTTTTGCCAGACCAGGTTCTCAAATTCTTCAACCAGGAGTCTCTTCTACGTCCAGGGCCCCTCTTGCTGTTGATTTTACCCTGTATTATCAGCTGCAGCAAGTCATATCTGTCTCCGCGCATGATGTGTCCGAAATACTCAAATTTCCTTTTTTGATGGTGTATAAAGTTCCATCTGAGTATTCATTCTGCGGAGTACTTCCTCATTCCGTATCCTATCAGTCCAAGATATCCGAAGCATGCGGCGATATGTCCACATCTCGAAGGCGTTGATCTTCTTGGACAGTGTTTCTGTCAGCGTCACGCTTCCATCCCATACAAAACCACCGGAAACACATAGCACCGGAGAATTCGTTTTCTGAGCTCAATGTTACTGCTCCTGTCGCAAAGAAATGATCTCATCTTTATAAAGACGCCTCTGGCTTGTTCGATGCGACATCTGATTTCCGTCTCTTGTCTCAATCCTCAGTAATGACTGTACCCAGGTATTTATACGACTGAACCCTCTGTATTTCTTCGTTATTAATCTTTATTGATGTTTGCTTTGCTAGCCCCCGCTCTATCACCATGTATTTTGTCTTCTTTATGTTCATTTCTAGGCCGTACATATTGCCACTGTGATTGATGGCATCGAACAGAGTCTGAAGCTCCTCAAGTGTTTCCGCCAGTATCAAGCTATCGTCCGCATATCGGATGTTGTTAATCAGGGTTCCGTTTATGTTAATACCCACATTGATACCCTCAAAGCCTCTTTGAAAATTTGTTCGAGTATATATTAAATAACAGTGGCGATAGAATGCACCCCTGTCTTACCCCTCGCTGGATCTCAATATCCTCTGTCTTTTGTGATTCCACCAGCACATTTGCTTTCTGGTTCCAATATAAATTAGTTATTAAATTGATATCTTCAAGGTCAGGTTCAGATCAGTCATTATTTCGACCAACTTATTGTGACGTACTCTGTCGAAGGCTTTTTGTAGTCAATGAACCCTATATATACGTCCTTGCTGACATCTCGACATCGTTGCACCAACACGCTGACGCCAAACAGCGCTTCTCGTGTCCCCAGGCCGTTTCTGAAGCCAAATTGGTGTTTGTCAGTGCCATTTCACATTTCCGATATATTCTACCATGTATTATTTTCAGGAAGATTTTCAACATGTGGCTCATTAAACTGATCGTGCGGTAGTCTTCGCAGTGTTTTGGGCGATTTACCTTTGGCAAGGTGACAAACGTCGACTTTAGCCATTCAGTAGGTATAATACCGGTTTTATATATCACATTGAACAATTCTACCAAAATGGTCACGTTGTCTTCATCAATGAGTTTTATCAGCTCTGTTGTAATCTGATCGGGTCCGACAGCTTTCCCATTTTACTATTTTTGATCGCGTAGATAACCTCCGTTTTTGTTATTGGAGCGCCGTCTGTCTATTCCTATCATCATTGATATGGGGTTGCAGTCTCTGGTCTTGAAAGAGTTCTTCAATATAGGATTTCCAATGTGCAAGGCGGTCTTCCAAGGAGCATAGTATTCTTCCACTTTCATCCCAGAGGTTGTTGATGGGCCTGTTTTGTAACTTCCACACATTTCCTTGATTTTCTTGTGCATATTCAAACTATCGTATTTCCTGTCCAGTTCTTCTATTTCCGAACACTTTTTGACATCCATTCTTCCTTAGCAGTCCTTATTTTCTTCTAATTTCTCTGTTTATCTCCTTGTAGGCTGCTTTATTCTCATTCTTTGTTAGTCTCCTCTTCTCCATAAGTGCCAGTATTTCCTCCGTCATCCACCCCTTCTTCTTGGGTAAATCAGTTTGTTTCACCTTTTTTCCGACTTGCTACTATTGTGTCTTTAATATGTGACCAAGTCTCGTTAATATTGTGCTCATGTGTACTAATGGCTAGTTTTTAAGGTTATCATTAATTTCCTTGGCTAGGTCATTTTTCACCTCTTCATCTTCAGGGATTCTCAGGTCACATTCCTTCTGTTTCTTTGTTCTTTGAATCCTCTTTAATCTTAGATTGATCTTTGCGATTAATGGGTTATGATTGGAATTGACATCTGCACCAGGGTATGATTTTACGTTTTTAACACAGTTCTTAAATCTTTCTTTCACAAGAATAAAATCTATCTGATTTCTGATTATATTCTGTTCATTGTCCTTTGGGGATTGCCAAGTATAAAGTCTTCTTGGTGGGTGCTGAAAAAGTGTTCGCAACTATGAGCTTGTTTTCCTCACAAAACTGAATGAGTCGATCCCCTCTGCTGTTTCTTTGGCCCAGTCCAAAGTTTCCTACACAGTTTCCCTGTTTTCCCTTGCCTATTTTTGAGTTGAAATCTCCCATAACAACACAAATATCTTGTGACTTGGTACATTTAAGTAGCTGGGTGATTTGGTGATAGAATTCTTCCACTAACTGCTCTTCCTTGTCGGCAGTAGGGGCATACGCCTGTATTAAAGTGATATCCATAGGACTCCCGGCAAGCTGCAGCATCATAACTCGATCCGAAAGCGCGACCACACTCTTAACGCTGTGAGCTATATTCTTCCTCACTATGAACGCCACCCCATTTCTGTGTTGAGGCTCATCATTACCGGAGTAGTAGACCACACTGTCTTCACGCACCATCTTACCCGTGCCCAGCCATCTCGACTCACTGACTCCCAATATGTCCACGTTTAACCTTTCCATCTCTTGGATCACATTTTGAAGCTTTCCGCTTCAAACATCGAAATAACATTCAAGTTGCAACATTTTTGTCCACCCGGGATTCTTAGCACCCTCTTCCCACTTAAGGGCTGCCGGGGACTGAGGCCATAACATTGTCTACTCCTGCCATACTAGTTTTCTAGGGATGCATTTGAGCCTTTAATACGGTGGTTTCCCGTTGCCTTCCGTATCCTATGCCGTTGACAGTATATCTGTTCCTCCGCCTTCGGGACCGATTTCTCAATCCCAGGACAAAGGGTGCCCTACCTCAACCGTTCTTCCACCCTCTCAATAAAGAAAGAGGTAGATGACAGTTTGAGGGTGATAGCTTATTCCGGCTATCGCTCGGTCGTCAGCGCCTCGTCAGTTATCTAGCAGGGTGTACCGGATAACACTAGTTATCACTCGTGCAGGTGAGGTTGACATTTGGGCAGGTTTTAATATTTTTTACCTTACCCCTTACACCCCAGTTATATTCCGTTATATTCATGTAAATCAGAATCCCACTTCATAGTAAGAAAGCTATTGACATGACTCTAGTGCTTTTCGCATTCAAAAAATAGTCATAGTTGAAAAATCCTAATTCAATCGTCTATTGAACGAAAGCTTCAATCTATTAATATAACGTCAGTGCTTCAGATATTCTATTTGGAATTTGAGCGACAATACGTTAGTGCTTTTCACCTTCGAATGGAGTTGAAAAACGTCAGTTAAATCGTTTATTGAAGTAGATTTTTTTAAAATTTGACATTACTACCGAATATCAATTGTACCGGTGAAAAAATTTCATTTTTATTTAATTTAAATGAATTCAAAAATACTCCGGCTAGCTAGAGCACTAAACCATCTCACATTTACCTTCAGAGAGTTTAAATAGATGCTTCCTCCCCAGTCAATGATAGTCAATACTCGAACAATCGAAATTTATCCCACTCTTTTACAAATACTAGATATTTACAGTATGTACAAATGTTAAATTGTCCAAATCAAAACTTGCAAGTGGAAATGATTAATTTCTGGCTTGAAAAATCAACAGGTAATGCCTACAATTGTTGCTGGAACTCATCTTGTCTGTCTGGAGTCCCAATTAATGCGATAACAGGACCATACAGCCATCCTGGGTGTTCGGGATGAGTCTGGTATCAAAAGTGGGTATTAAGTCTTCCCCCTGTACACACTTTCCAACAAAAACTATTTCTAATCTAAGTTCTCCAGTCCTTAGGCAACCATCTGTTACTTCGTCGTAAAATTTAACTTCGGCAAATTTGCTCAGCCTCGGCAAAGTATGTCAAATTCGGTAATATTCTAACTCCGGCAGATTTGGTTCAATTCTTCGGTAAAGTTTCTACTCCGGTAGGTTTGGTTCAGTATTGCGGTAAAATTTCAGCTCCGGCAAAATTGACTGTGAAAATCAATTTCATAAGTACTTGAACCAATATTGTTCCATAGTTTCCAGCTATCCCTGAATGTATTGACTCACTAAACGATAATAACCTAAGAGAAGAAAAATTATCCATGTGTTAAAAAAAAAACAAACACAATGGTACAGATAATTCGATAAAAATTCATCAGGGACATAAAGAAACTGAGAAACGTAAAGAAACTTATCATTGAACAACAAAGTATAGCACAAGTATTGAAACAATTAAGAAGGTAAGTTGATTCATCAGTATATCTCAGAAAAATACGTGAAGAAGTTCGTAATCTCCTGCGCATAAAATAACTAAATACGACACTTAAATTTGAATAAACCTTGTTTGATCAAAAACAGGACTTACCAAATGTTATAAAACTGTTCGCCACGACAAACTCTCTATTTGAAACTTAATTTAAATGCGAGAAAGATCCATACATGCACTCTCCAACATTTTCAAATCCAGAATCGAAGAAGGCCAGTCAAGTCGACCCCACCTTTCTATCCTGCGCGCCACACGGGAACACAGAGTCTCGATCTAAATTTCGGAGAAGATTTGCGAACCGATTGCCATCGGGAAATTTGACCGGTTCACAATTTTTTTCCACCCTCCCGGGTTCGAATCTCACTCTCGAACTGTAATTTATTCAAAAACTGAGCTCGACGATAAAATTCTTTGGTATATAAATTATCGTTCACCTCGATGTACGAATTCTTGTTGAGTTAGGAATTTTTGATGAGCTATCCAGATTAAAAACAATTTTTGGGAATTTTTTAAATTTTTCCTAGAGTGCCGATTTCCTCGAAATTTGGCTCATTTTGATTTCAACGACATTCAAATATCGTTTAAGGTACAAATAGATTGGATGAATATTCTAGGAATTATTGCAAAAATCAAATTTGCAATTCTAATAACTTATGATCTATTCGATGGATTAGGCCCAATATCAAACATTAACCGAGATATTTGAACAATCAACCTATTCTGAAAATATGAAAACTCTAGGTCCCTTCCTTCGAGAGATACGGCCGGAGGGCCGGACATACTCTCACGAATTCTTGATCAGGAAGTCGAACCCAATCGAAGGAGACCATTTTCGGCTCGATATTCGAAAATTACAGACATTCGGGCAAAACGTAACCCGCAGTTCGACTAAGTTCGCAAAAAGAAATTGGCGAAATCAATTCAGCTGTTCAAGCTTTACTCAAATTGGATTGAACTGAAAAGAAATTCATCCACTAAAAATTGTCTTCCTCATCACAACAAATTTGATTGATTCTCATTTTTGAATCTCTGAAATTCGATTTATCCCACGAGAGGACCAATGTCGACCCAATCAAACGCACCTTAGACTATTATCTGTCAATCTTGAGGTAATCCTTCCATTATAATTATAATAACCACTCTAAATCAACCCTTTTAAGCTGAATCGACAAGGTAACCGAGCGACATTTTTAACATCTGTATCCACTAGTGGACCCATGTTATGTCCACCGAACAATAGCATCTAGTTATCTATGACCTTGTTCATAATCCCCTGTGGGGTGAGAGATCTGTCTATCTGGTAGGCAACGTTGTCGGACTTACATCAAATCTGAAACAGTGAGTTAGATTCGACATCTAATATAGAGGAAATATACATGTACATAGAATTTTTATGCTGTGATGCAGCGACCTATTCTTCTACCCATATTTCGTGACCAAACCGTGAAGGAAATCGATCCATTGGTTCGAATCCCTGAATTTATCTCTATTCTCAATATATCTATAGAACGATTTATCGAAATATCCAAAATATTCTTCACTTTTGGCAATTACTTCCCCACCTTTTCCCCAGAGCATCTCTGCGAAGAGCCAGTAGACTATGATAGCTAAATCAGGAAAATAAAATGGATGCTGTTGCAATTCAACTCTCAAACGAATTAGACATTGGAAATTATGGCAAGTATGCAACCTCGGCCGAGACTCGAACCCGCGCATCCAGATTGCCGGACTGTATGATCATCGCTTAGCCACCAAGGAATCGCGAGGATACCTTTCTTCAAGAATTCAATTATTGTCAGTATCACTTTGCAAACTATGGTGTTCTCAAAAATTGTGGGACATGTTATTTGTGGAAGGAAGTCATTCAATATCAGAGAACTTAAGGACTAACTCAATATTTCCTCCTATGCATTGTCGAAATTCTGCCGACATCAGCAGGTATCAGATTTTCTGAAATGAGATCTTTATTGAACATTTCATAAGAGTTCCACTCAAGCTTCCATAATTCTTTGCCGCTAATATTTATATTGGAGAACGAATTATCCATAATGGTTCACTTGACTTCAAACTGGGAATTCTATTTTGTGGAATGTATAAAAATATTGGAAATAATATGTTATGAATAACCCAACCTGTATCAGATGAACTCTTGTTCATATAGTTATTCGTCCTTTAAAGTTCTTATCCCAGTTGAGGAATACGACAAGTGTACATAATTTTTACCAGCGTAAATCGATACATCAGAACGCATAGTTGACTATGTTTTGAAGTTGAGATTATTGCAGGTAAATGTTCAATCTATCAATAACAAAATTGATTTGATATTACTTCTGATAACTGAAAAGAACCCCGATATATTTTCTATTGCTGAACATTGGTGTACGAGGGAGTGTCTGGAAGTTGTTAAATTTCCTGGCTATAAACTGGTGGCTAGTTTCTGCCGCTCAAATCGTGAACACGGGGGTGTCGCTATTTTCTTGAGAGACTGTTTGGACTGTTTGGAAATAAAGGTAGCGAATTTCGCTGAAGAGATGATATGTGATATGTTTAAACCGAATAATTCTGGCATTTTTCACCGTTCTTTTTCGAGTTTTCTGGTGTGGTTTGTATTCAGTGCGAAATATTGTGCTCGAAATCGTAGAAGTTAATTATTCATAATTTGCAATTCATTAAGGTGAATAACAACCGTGAGGAGGACTCGCTGATAAGAATCGACATCTGTGAGTACGTTCTTGTTGATTGTTTATAAACGCGAATTGTTTACAATAACCTGGAAATGGCGAACCGAAAAGTTTGTTATTGTTGTAGTAAACCCTTTGATAATCACCTGCTTCTCGCCTGTACTGTATGTAAAAATATATTTGGTAATACCTGTGTTGGATTATCTAGCTCGGAGGCGCGGGTGATCAGTTCCAAAAAGGCTTCAGTGTCTTGGAACTGCCCTTCATGCTTAAATGTTGGCAGTGACATTAACTCTTGAAATCGGTGATTGTTTCACTACAGAATGAAATAAAAGAATTAAAGGCAACCGTTCAATCTATCTCGAGCTGTATTGAAGTGAGGGGATCTACATGTGATGAATCATTTGAGGAGATCGTTCAGGAAATTGAAGAACGTCGTAGAAGAAGAAATAATGTAATTATTTGTGGATTGACGGAAGTGGAGCCTGGTACGAGTGGACCTGAGAAAATCAGGCGGGACCAACGTAGTGTGACCGATTTATTTCAAAACTTGCTCCTGGTGTTACACTTGTGGATGAACGTGCAAAAATGTTCCGTTTGGGCAAATTCGATCCATCTTCTGAAAGACCCAGACCATTAAAGGTTACTCTGAAGAGTTGGGAAGATACACTGACTGTCCTCAAGAAGTCTAGGCAGTTGAAATCTATCTCAGGCTATTCCAATGTAGCCATCTATGCAGATAAGACTCCTAGACAGATGGCATATTCAAAAAAGGTAAAAGCAGAATTGGTGAGTCGAATGTCCGAGGGTGAAAATGTTAAAATGACATTTGTAGAGAGGTGTCCCTACCATTGACTCTTTAAACTAGGTGCGCCCAACTACAGGTCGAATTTATTTTCTTGCTATTACCAAAATGTGCGAGGATTAAATTCAAAAACGCAGGAATTTTTGATAATGTTTCGAGCTGTGATTTGGACTTTGTGTGTTTGAGTGAGACCTGGTTGCGGGATAGTGTTTCGAATTCTGAACTGTTTCCCAACTATTATGATGTTTTCAGGAGTGACAGAGACTTTGGGGCTACAGGGACAACCAGAGGAGGTGGCGTATTGTTGGCAGTTCATAGTAAATTTAATGCAACTGAAATAAAGTTTACAGATATATGTAACATTGAGCCGTCCATTGATTTTGTTTGTTGTAAAATTAACCTGAAAGCTACTACGATTTTTATAATGGTCCTGTATGTGCCCCCAGGCACCGCTCTGAGCGCATATGAGTTTTTCTCGACAGCCTGGCTTCACTGAATGTCTTATTGAATAAAAATTTGCTCATACTTGGAGACTTCAATGCCCCAGTGTTTATTGATGAGTCTGTCGATGATGGCAGAAGTGTGGCTTTGAGAAACTTCTCACGGGTGCTTGACCTCAGACAGATAAATACTAATTTAAACTGCAGGGGTAGGTTACTTGATCTTATATTCTCTAATGCTGAGTGTCTTGTTACTGGGGACTCGTTTAATCTTGTGAATATTGACCCATACCATCCTCCTATTCATTTCGGTTTTGGGTGTCGGGTTGTGCATCCCAAGAATTTCGGTGTTGGTGGATCAAATTATTGTCACGAGTTCAATTTTAGAAAGGCGGACTTCTTGACGATGTATGGCTTGATTCTTGGAGCTGATTGGGATGGGCTTATGTTGAACTCTGATTGTCCTAACAGAGCATGTGTTACTTTGTACTCTTTGCTCAATGAAATATTTCAAAAAACTGTACCACTTAAGACTAAAAGAAAGAGACGCTTTCCACCTTGGTTTGATAATGTGATTATCGATTTGATATATAGAAAGGAGAGATATCTCGGGAAGTATAAAAAATATAGATGCAGAAATGATTTGAACGATTATGTGGGTGTGAGGAGGTTGTTGAAGTCAAAGATTTCTGAATCCCATCGAAACTATGTTTTATCGACAGAACAGCGTATTAATTCTGAACCAGCTCACTTCTGGTCTTACATAAATGATAGGCGCGGTCATTCTCGCATTCCTGGTGAGATGAGTGATGGCGAGGGCGGTCTATATAGTATACCGAGTGACATCACTAACGCTTTCGCTAAATATTTCGAATCCGTTTACCAGATTCCTCGATCTGGTGAAAATGATGATATCGATGAAGTGCTAGATGGGTCCCATGTTTGCGTGAGTTGTGTGAGTGAGGATGATGTGATAAGGGCGGCTAAAAGATTGAGTAGTAAGCATACTGCAGGACCAGATGGCATTCCTAGTTTTCTTGTAAAAGACTGTATTCGAGTACTTGCATTGCCTTTGGCGCATATATTCAATTTATCGATGAAACTGGGTATTTATCCTGCAGTTTGGAAGGTTTCTAAGATTATTCCGGTTCTTAAAAAAGGTGATAAATCTTTGGTCAGCAATTATAGACCGATTTCCATTCTATCCAATTTCTCTAAACTTTTCGAAATTATATTATATGATGCAATTTTCCGCAGATTAGGGTTAGGATAAGTGCTGAACAGCATGGCTTTATGCCCCGGCGTTCGTGTCTGAGTAATTTGGCGCTGTTCTCGGAGATATTGGTGGAAGTCCTTGATCGATCCGAACAACTGGATGTGATATACACTGATTTCCATAAAGCATTTGATTCTGTAGATCATGGTCGTCTCATAGCTAAATTAAAACTTAAATTTGGGTTCTCTGACGAACTGATTAGCTTGATGAAGTCCTATTTACTCAATAGGCTTCAGTTTGTTCGAATTGAGGGTGAATGTTCATATAGTTTTGTTTCTACTTCTGGTATCCCTCAGGGTTCAACTTTGGGCCCTCTCCTGTTCATACTCTTCATCAACGACCTGCTTGATGATATTGAGACTTTCGGCTTGATGTTTGCGGACGATCTGAAGTTGTTCCTCAGAGTTATAGATTATGATGACTGTGTCACTCTGCAGTCTGCTGTTGATCGTTTGGTTGCTTGGTGCCGTCGTAATCATTTGAAACTTAATGTAGATAAATGTCATGTTATATCGTATTCCCGGAAGAAAGAGATAATGAAGTATGAGTATGAGATGGAGGGTAAAGTCCTGGAAAGGTTAACGCTGGTTAGAGACTTGGGTGTCATATTTGATGAAAAGTGTACTTTTATTCCACATATAAGACAGACGCTGTCTTCGGTGTCTGGAACTTATGGTTTTATAATCAGACAGGGTAAAAACTTTCAAAATATCAGCACTTTCCATTCACTGTTCAATGCATTTATCAGGAGTAAGCTTGAGTACGGCAGTCTCATATGGAGACCTATTTACAGATGTCACATTGATCGGATCGAGGCGGTTCAACGCAGATTTTGTAAGTTTTTAGTATTCGGGCAGGATGCTGAATATCCACCCATCGGCTGTGATAACGGGGCCCTTCTGGCAAGATTTGGATATCTGAGTCTGGAAACTAGGAGGAAATTAATGGCTTTGAGTACGGTTCATAAATTGTTTCATGACCGGATAGACTGTCCCTCATTATTGGAGAAGTTCCCAATTCTCGTACCTAGGTTGGGGAGTCGAAATAAATGCACATTTTATTCGAGGACAGGTAGAACAAATCTTAGCATGCAGTCACCGGTTCACTTTATGTGCCAAACTTATAATCTGATATCGGATGGGTGTGATATAAACGTGGATCCACTTCATAGGTTGTTGCGGGTGTTCTTGGGTTTTGAGTTTTCATGATTGCTTTAATCAGGGATTTGATGGGATGACTCTGACGCTGGTTATTTGTAAATATCAATATATGTACAAGTATATATTTGGATATGTAATGTTATCTTTGCCTTTTTGATTCTTCAGTTTTTTGTTTTATGTGCGCGTTCTTCTGATTCAATGAAACGCCGATTTTATAGCATATATGGTTTATTTGTTAAATTAATTTTCCTGTAATTGGGTTATAACCTGTTGGAAATAAATGCTTATTATTATTATTATTATTATTATGTGAATGCAGTGCAGTTAAGTTATTGTTTGGGGAAGTGAGTTTGGGGTCATCGGTGTATACAGACCACCATCTGCCAATTTTGAAATGTTTATCTCACACTTGTCAAGTGTATTACAGCACTGTTTTAAACAGGTCGAACATATATTTCTCTGTGATGATATAAATGTTGATTATCTTCAGGTGAGTTCGAAGCAGACTCAGATTCTAAATGATTTATTTGACTGTTTCCGGTTAAAAATTACTTCAATGCAACCAACAAGAGTTTTTACCTATATATTAGGCCAGACATCCTCCTCAAAGATCGACTATATTGTAACAAAAAGATTAAAAGATTGTAAAGCTGACGTATTTTCAGTTCAATTTGGTGATCATAGAGCTTTTTACTCGATTTTTCTTGACAATATCACAGTGAGACATGAAAATTGTCCTCAACGTAAATTGTGCAGAAATATGTCACCTCGGAATCTGTTAAATTTGGCTGAAGATATTTATAACTATTCCTTTGCTGATTTATGAGAAAATGCAGATGTAAATATCATTTTCAGTTATTTGTTGACACGATAAAGAGCCTCATTGAGTATCACTGTCCATTAGTTTATAATAATGTAAGAGCTAACATATCAAAAATTGGATAACACCCAGAATAAGAGGAGCTAGTATTGAATTGAAACATCTTCATTGGCTTCACATTAATTTGAAAACTAATCTATCCCAAAAATTGTACAAAGAAGCAAAGAATGCTTTTAACCACATGATAAAGATGACCAAGTTGAGCTTTTTGATCACATGATGAGAATATCTGTTGATAGAAATAAAATTATTTGGAGAATAGTGAATATGGAAACTGCAGGGAAATCTATAAATTGTAATGGTAAATTTAAATTGAATATTGATGATAAAGTGATCTCGAAAGATGTGGATGTAGCCAATTCTTTTGAGAAATATATTTTCTGTTATTACTAAATTGAGCCCAGAACAAAATTACGGTAATGCACTAAGTCATATTTGTACAACGTCTTCCATTCACAATGATACTTTCTACTTCTATCCTGTAGATAGAATTGAAGTTATTGGTGCAATAAATCAATTAAAGAATAAAAAATCTACTGGTCATGATTTGGTTTCTGTAAGAATATTAAAACTAATAGCGGACGATATTTCTGAACATTTCGCGCATCTTATTAATGAATTCTTGTGGCGTCTTTCCTAGTTGTTTCAAGCTAGCAACTGTTATTCCAATACACAAAAAGGATGAGGTAAATAATATGGCCAACTATCGCCCAATCTCAATATTGAGTGTATTTTCAAAAGTTATAGAAAGAATAATTCTAAACCGTATGATGTCATTCTTGGTTAAATTCGATATTATTGCATGCTGTCAACATGGCTTCAGATCCGGACGCTCAACTATGACTGCTATAGTGGATTTTCTTCAGTTCGTTCAGTCTTCTTTGGACGAATTTTATACTGTTGCTGGTCTCTTTTCTGACATATCACGAGCCTTTGATACCATTGATCCCAGTTTCCTTGAAAGTCAACTCTATAGTCTTGGATTTCGTGGTACTTTCACAGTGGATTGTAAGTTTCATGACCCATCGTAAATTAACCGTGAGGGTGGGAGATCAATGCTCTTCTGAATTTAATGTTGAACTGGGTGTCCCACAAGGTTCGGTACTAGGACCATTACTATTTATATTTTATATTTATGAAAAACATGGTAAAATTCCATGCCAAATGTATCTAGGCGGCATTCGCGCTTCATCGGCAGCGGAGATTTCAGAATCGCAACCTTTTTTTTTGAGAGCATTTACGAGGTGCCGCCGCTGCCCAACCGATCACAGAGTCGGGAATTCATTGGAAATTGTTATTCAGCGAATTATTTTTCATCATTACAGTTGAACATTAATGAGATTTCGGATGCTATGAAATTGATCAAGTTATCGAAGGGTCCGGGGCCTGATGGGATCCCCCTCATCGTCTTGAGAGAGTGCGCCGACACACTAGCACGCCCGCTACATATTATTTTCAACAAATCGCTGAAGAATTCAGCTTTCCCGAGTAGGTGGAAGGTGTCGAATATTGTCCCTGTATTCAAGGGAGGTCATAAGCATCACGTAGAAAATTATCGTCCTATTAGCATGCTCTCAGCTCTACAAATTATTCGAATCCTTAATTTATAGGTATATTTTTCATCATGTTAAAAATTTGATAATTGATGAACAACATGGATTTATGCGAGGAAAAAGTATTGAAACAAATTTGGTTTGTTTCCTGGAAGAATACAGCAGAATCTTGACTCTCGTATTCAAGTTGATACTATATACACAGATTTCTCTAATATATAATATAAGGCATTCGATAAAGTATCTCACACTCTGTTATTTCGTCGTCTTGCTGAGAGGTAGGTATTTGCGGTAATCTTCTGAGGTGGGTTGAATCCTACATATTGAACCGTTCTCAGTACGTTGCTGTTGAAGGTTGCAGATCGAGAATGTTCAGGAATAAGTCTGGTATCCTGCAGGGCACTCATTTGGGTCCACTGCTATTTTTAATATATATTAACAACATTAGTAGCTGTTTTCAATCCTCTAAATTTCTCCTCTACGCAGATGACTTAAAGTTTTTCAGGGCTATCGTTACTCTTCGGGACTGCCTGAGATTGTAGGAGGATCTCGAGAGACTCCAACAGTATTGTAAGGAGAACTCCTTGTTCCTGAACTT
Source organism: Micraspis discolor (assembly GCA_030674115.1). Classification (NCBI taxonomy): domain Eukaryota; kingdom Metazoa; phylum Arthropoda; class Insecta; order Coleoptera; family Coccinellidae; genus Micraspis; species Micraspis discolor. The sequence goes on from JARTUT010002214.1 coordinate 154,700, forward strand.
CGAGAAATTTTGCAAAATATCTTTTTCCAGGAATGCCCAGATTGTTGACTTTAGCTATTCCATAAATAATACAGGCATCAAATCGGTGGTGAGTGTTTCGGATTTGGGGGTGATTTTGGACTCTAAGCTTTTGCTCGATCAGCACATTGAAAATGTTGTAAATAAGTGCAAATAAAATGCTGGGCTTCGTGGTTCGCAATAGTACACAGTTTGGGGAGAATAAAACACTCCTCACACTCTACTATTCATTTGTTCATAGTAGGTTGAATTTCGCCACTTGCGTGTGGAATCCTAGATATAAATATTACATAGAGCGCTTGGAGAGCGTACAGAATAGGTTTTGCGATATTTGGCATAGAGGAATAGAATTGTTATACTTAATCATGATTACACTGACGTACGACAAAAATTTAATATGTTGAGTTTGTTCAATCGGAGAAGGCTGACGTATGTCTTGTTCGCATATAAAGTTGTGAGGGGGGAATTTGAGGTGTCTGAAATTTCACATTTTTTTCTCTCAAGATTCCGGTTGTGAATTTAAGATGCTTTGGTACCTTTCATATAAACACAAGAAATACAAATTCAGCGCAGAACTCCCCGGCATATAGAATGATGATGACGTGTAATACATTGTGTTCCGGAGTTGATATTTTTCATGTCTCATTGTTATATATATATATATATTTTTTGAATATATATATTGTTAAGAATAAAGAAAGTGGTAATGGCTGATCTAAAGGCATCAGGGCTGTGATTGTTATCGATTAGTTTTCAAAATTGTTAATTTTGTTGTTGCACACTTGTTTATTTTCTTGCTTGGTGCGTAGTGCACATTTATTTACTTAGTACGTAGTATATTTTCTATATAGAGGAGGATTGTATATGGTGGGGTTTAGATGATGTAAGATCTTTTTATGTTTGAAAAATTTACAAATATGTGAATACTCTATTGGGCGGATGCCTGTTTGTATTCTTTGTTTCAATAAATAAATAAATAAATGAATAAATAAACCCAATCTGTATACAGATTACTGTTTTCAGCGTTCTTCTGCATCTTTACTTTAGGATAGTGTAGCAGATTTTGCAGCCATCAAACGGCTTAGACGATGGAAATCAACATCTGTTGTAGAAGGGTACATTGAAACCTAGATGACAAATAGATTAGAATCTACTGAAAACATTTTATGCGATAATCATTAATTAATGCATCAGCTCCTACCAGTTCCACACATTCCGTATCGCAAATCGTCTGTAACAATGTGGTAAAATGTGGACTATTCAGAATGTCACATCTCGAAAATTCTGTCTATGAATTTAACGAATTGTTCAAGTGAACCATAGATATAAATATGTCAAAGTGAGCATCGAGATTTTCATTGTCAAATTTCATATTGTAAGAAATGAAATTTATTCGAATATATAATTCATTTCTGATTCATAATGAGGTCGACGGAAAAATCTTGTAATCAACTCGTGTATCAATCTGGCGATTAATGGTCTCGAACATTAACATACTCGCTCCGCTCACGTATTGAAATATCTCGACGATTAATCGCTATCATTAATAAACTAGTTGATTAAATAGCTATCATGGAAGCCTCCTTGTGCTCCTCAAATGCTTGTTCACGTCGTATGTTCAATATCTTGACCATTAATTGCTATCATTAATAAACTAGTTGATTTAATAACTTATATCCAAATCGTCAGTAATGATGTAAATGTGGACTATTCCGAATGTCACATCTCGAAAATACCGTCTATGAATTTTATGAATTGTTCAATTGAAACCATAAATATAAGTATGTCAAAGTGAGCATCGTGATTTTCATTGTCAAAATTTATATTGTTTGCAATAAATTTGAATAAACAATTTATTTCTAATTCATAATGACGTCGACGGAAAAATCTTGTAATCAACTCGTTTATTAATCTAGCGATTAATAAACTAGTTGATTAAATAACTATTTCGTGTTGGGTGCATATTTTCCGATATATCACGAAAAATGTTTTGACTCCCATTTTTTCCAAGATGGCGACCTCGGGACAAGGATGGCAACCTCGCAAACTTGGGATTAAGCTCTTATTGAATCCCCAAACACAAAATTGCAATCTCAAAGTCCATGCACCATTTTAATCAACTTCAAACCCAAATTTCGAAGATTTTCAGTAGTAAATTCCACATGGATTCAGATTTAGACAGTATAACAAAGAAAGGAATTCACAATTTGGAATGACCTAGCTATCACGTTTGAAGGATCGATAAATCGATTGCTCGCCACGAGCATCGAGTGAAAAAGTTATGGGAGCGTCCGAATAAGATGAGTAGTAGAGACGAGTATGCAAGGAATGCAAGACCCTCAGCGATATGACTACGATGCTTTTACCTGACGATCGATCTGTCCTTCTGTCGGAGACAGAATCCATGTCCGTTCTTCGAATCAGTACGGAAGAATGTAGTGGACCGGTGTTTTCGGAATGTTTTACTCCCATGGGATCAAGATATTCCATATTGGTTTAATGCTTCGAATTTTAAAAGAAAAAAAATTGTTTCAGCATGGTTAACCACACCGACTGGGAAAAAGTCAAGTATTTTGATTTTATAAACAAGAATGTCTTTTTTAAACCAGATAATTCAGATAAATAATTATTCATTCCTATATTGTATCACTTTGGTACAGATAAAGAATGCAATTCAATCAATAGTAAGAGAAAAGAAAAATATTTGGCAACAAAATCATGAAACAGGTCAAATATTACCTGATTACCAAATTTTTATGCAATTTTCGAGAATTTTTGTTGCATCTGTGCCATCCCCATGAACCTTCTAAATTTCTTGAATAGGTAAAGGAGGTCAAGGAGGTCGACGACAGATCTGGTAGTTGTTTCAATTACCTTTCTGCATGAAAACGCGCATGAGCAACTTCGTCGTATTGTTTCACTCTAATTCAACGTCAAGTATTATTTATCTTTATTTATTTGTTGTTTCATTGGTTAGTTGATTTCAGAAACAACCCAAGTAACATTAAATATGAAATTAAGGATACGCAGTTGGTTTTATTGAATGCTTACAAGTTTCATTTCTTATAAGCGCAAAGAAAATCTTGCAGGTAAGTGAGCAAACACTTGCAATTTTTTCTACACTATATGAAATCGAATTTTACCTCCGAATAACACGTGCGCCCTCGATATACGAAAGTTTTAAATTTTTTATTGAAAAATATCCAAATCATTTTCAATTATTTTATTCTAAATGTAACAATTCTTCAATATAAACACAAAGTTTTGAATAATAGTATCTTTAAATTAACACAAAATTCATTTTCAATCCAAATTCAACTTTTTTTCTTTGTTCTAAATTTTTCACAAAACTGAAAAATATGAAATTTTCATCAACAATATGGCCGTGTCGGATATTTAGTCATGCTCAACATTTGGACTCATATAAATAATTTCACATCCCTTATGTAAATAAACTGCCTTTTTGTTCTATAATAATTTTTGACATATTCATAATCACCAATTTAAGTGATAAAAATAACTGAATAAAAAAAAGTAGGAGCTCTATAAACTTTAAGTGATTTACACCACCACCATCCCTGTATTAAAACTGATGGCAACTCAAAACACCTTGAAATGACCAGTAGTTCTCACGCATGCGAATTAATTCGGATGCCTGAGAACTACTGGTTATTTGAAGGTGTTTCTCTCTGAATGAAAACATAACCTAATATTCTTGACGCAAGTTCTCACTCAAGATATTGTGTACTATTTTCAATAATTGTGTTTAGGTGAGGACATGTTTTTCAAAATAGTTCAAACCGAAGAACCAGGAAGAGATATTCCTTCTCTTACAATTAAGGCACGGTTGTACAGTCCGAGTTCAAGCCTAGTTCAAGACTGAACCCAACTCAAATAAGAAATATCTGTTGTACAGTGCGAGTTCAAGGCTGAACTTCACTCAAACCGACCCTCAAGTTGAACTTCCAAAATCGGGCGCTCAAGCCTGGTTCAACAGAAATTTCAGTTCAATCATAGAGTTCAATTTAGAATTTATAGGTTATATGTCAAATACTTGTATGTAGTTGAAAGGCTTGCTAAGGTAGTATTTTCGTGAATGAGTTGTGTTCGTGTTTCACTCAAAAACAGAATTTTTTAATATGAAATTAATAGAAATGGATTTTCAACTCGACAATAATCTTGCGGAATTGACCGATGATGAAGATTTTGTGGAAGCAGTGAATTCTGCTATGAATTCGAGTAGAATGCCGAAGAAATATAGGGAGAATGAATTATTTCGAGGTCTGGAATGAAATGAAAATGAAATGAATTTTTACAAAGATTCCGTTTATCAAAAGATGGAGTACGTTTTGTGGTATCCCAGATTCAGGAGAAAATATCATCACAAACAGATTGGTAAGTCTTCAGATACACTGTTATTGTGAATATATTGGTTTCAATAAAACAAATTTCAGGAACCATGCTGTGTCAGCTGAGGAAATGGTTCTCGTCACATTGCGATATTATGCTACTGGTAATTTTCTACAGACCGTGGGAGACTTTATCGGAATGGATAAAGGTACTGCAAGTAGGATGGTCTGGAAAGTTTCAAAAGCAATTGCAGAACTTTATCCTCAACATGTTCGGATGCCTCAAACGGAAGATGAATTCAAGAATAAATCTCAAAAATTCTACAATGTGTCAAGGTTCCCAAAATGTATTGGAGCAATAGACTGCACACATGTCAAGATTTCATCTCCGGGAGGAGAGAATGCTGAAATATATAGGAATCGAAAAGGTTTCTTTTCGATCTTCTTACAGCTTTCCAAGCTGTATGTGATTCGGAGTGCTTATTTCAGGATGTTGTGTGTCGATGGCCAGGCTCAAGTCATGATTCACAAATATTTTCGAATTCTAATATCAGGGCAAAGTTTGAGCAGGGTGGTTTCAAACATTTCGTTATTGTCGGGGATAGTGGTTATGGGCTTAAGAACTATTTGATTACACCCCTATTAAATCCAGAGTGTAGAGGAGAACGGCTGTTCAACGAGTCACAAATAAGGACAAGGAACTGTATTGAAAGGACATTTGGACAGTGGAAAAGGAGATTCCCAATCCTCGCCTTTGGAATCCGTCTAAGCATAGAAAAAGTAGAGGCTGTAGTTATAGCAACTGCAGTTCTACATAATATATGCAAAATTCTTAAGGAACAACCTCCATCCTGTAATGATGAAGAAAATGTCGCAGTGAATTTTGTCAACTCGCTGGACACTACATCATACATTAGAACTCATTCGATAAATAATATTAGTAGTGTAAGAAGGCACCAAATTATAAATTATTTTAATAATCTGCAATAGATTCATAATTATAGATAGATATCTAGATTTCTTTTGGTCAATTAAAAAACATCAATTATGTCAAAGTCTTTATTGGAACAAAATTTATTTGTTAAATTTTTTCATCAAACTTTGCTGCTGCAGTAATAAAATGTTTTTCTTTATAATATTTTCTTCGTGCATTGCCTTCATCTCCTCATCATTTTTCAATTTCATTAACTCTATTTTCGTTTCATATTCCTTCTTGAGGTACTCTAGCCTTTTCAGCCTCTCTTCCTCAGGCATATCCATCTCCTCTTTCTGTTTATTTTCAAGGAAAATAATTTTTTTTTGTTCCAACACCTCCAAAGTAGAAATTTTTTTAAATTGTTGCTCCTGAATAACTTTGTTTTGTTTTTCTTCGAACATTTTTTTTGATGTTGCCCATTCTGCAACTTTCTCGCATAAATTTTTTTTACCTACAATGTAAAGTTGATTGATTGAAATATTAACTTTCAAGAGCTGTTATATCATTTGTTTTATCAGAAATATAGATTTTCCCTTGTTTATGATTTTGAGGATATCAATGCAAACAAAATAAGTGCCTCACCTGTATCTAAAACTTTTGATTTTCTTTTACGGATGTTCTGTACAGTATTACATTTTCTCGTTTCGAGATTTGACAGTTCAGGATATTCATCTGGAAAACAGAGGAAAAAATCAGTTACTTCATTATTATCAAAGCCTACACAACAAACCCTTTGTTTCTTCAACCGCAACATGATATTCTTCAGCTACATAATCTGGAAAAAGAATTCAATAATTATATTTTACCATAACAAAATATATGTTGTCAATCTCACCTATTGCATTATTTTCCTCCATTTCTGGATCCTCCAAAAATGTATTTATATGCTCAGGCACACTATATATATGCTCAGGCACACTATGAGTAGCATATTCCTCTGGAAAAAAAGGAATGATTATTTTCACTGCCCAAAAGTACATATCAACTTATTTTAATGTTTTTATAAATTATGAGTTTAACTCACCAGGTTCGTCAATAATGATATAATTCGAGCTGTCGAACATGTCAGAGCTGTCAGCGCTCAATATAATTTTTTCCGTCTCCTCTACGTTAGATGATGATTGTTCTATAAGAAAACATATTTGAATTTCATTTCCACTAATAATTACAATAATTTACCTTTATCCCATCAATATTGACTTTTTCGTCCAACAACTCGCTCTCCTAACATTTCTTTAATTTGAACATCTACTTGATTGAATTTCACATACTTTGGAGGTCCTCCGCCTGTGCCCAGCGCATAGCATTTCTCCTCTGAGAATTTTTTTTGTGCGTTTCTTCAAGTTTTCGTATTTTTTTTTTAAACAAAGGGAGTCTCGGAATAGTAGTCCACTTTCACTATTGAACTCCCGTTCTATTCTCTTCCAGTATTCACCTTTCATTTTATTTATATTACTATCAGTTTGTTTATTTTCAATTATATTGCTGTATATTTTAATAAGATTTATTAAAATGTTCTCTTCGGAGCACGTGAAATTTGCGCTTCGCTTTACGTCTGACATTATTACTGACACTTTTTTTTCGATCACAACCACAACAGCACTCATCAACTAATCTTGTTCAAATAGAACAATTCAAATTTTTAAAATTATATTTGCGCTCTTGTCATAGAAGAATTTTAATTTTTCTTCTTTTTTCCATTTGTCCAAAATTTGTTACTATTCGTATCAAAAACGCATGTCTCAAAGGAAGCGACGTTGCCATTTTCTGAAGAATTGTACTCAAGGAAAGTTCACTTGAACTCGCCTCAAACATAACCTGTACAACCGGATGACATATCTGAACCTGGCTCAAGAGTGAACCGAGCTCAGTTGAGCTTCGAATTGAGTTGTCACTGTACAACCGGGCCTAATTGTTCCTGAAGCTGGGGACAAATCAAGGAATGCAGCGAGTGCAGTACGAAATACGTTTTCAAAGACTGGAAATAGTATCCTAGTATTAATAAGAGAGACAAATTTTTGTTATACAAGGCTGCAGAAGAAGAAATATCTGAAATGATGCAATATATGGACAGTAATATGGATCATTCAACGAATTTTCCTGGAAAAAAAGGATTAAGAGGAGATAATTTAAATCACCTTGCAGAAAAATTGGATAATAGATATAAAATAAATGAATAATATCAATAAGGACCTAAAGAAATCTCTTTCCTGATTGTTGGCTGTAAATTAATAATTGTTATAGGTTATTCTGCAAACTATGAAAATGCAGTGATGTCAAACACTTTCAAGTAATTATGAAATTGTATTTAAAAACACCTTTTATTACTTTTAGTACTCAGTTATTGGACATACATGATTTTTATGTATATAAAAGACTTGATAAAAACTTGAAAACACTGAACACTATTGGTTACATTACGACGTTTGAGACACTTCTATAGAACGCTGCTCCAGATGTTTCATAGGCGGGTTCCTGTCATCTTTATAAACCCATATTATGAATCTTTTGGTACTATAACCTGAAGTTTTAATGAACAGTTGAAAATCTATAGTTTATAAAAACTTTTGAGAATCAATAATTTTCGCAACTCCTATATGAACTAGAACACCTCAGGTATTTAGCACCCCTATTATGAATCACTAATAACACCAATCTCAAATTTATAAATCTTCCAGTTACCAAAAATGTATTTCAAAGTATGCTAAACAAAACCTTCAATCCCCTAAATAATTTCAATTCTTTCTATTGTTTACGTGCTAGCAATACTGAAGACTCAACTCTTCCTATCTTCCTATCTTTATGCTCTTAATAATTTATATTCATGGTTGAATGACAAGTTATGAATTTCAAATTTTTAGTTAATTTTATTGAGAATATAAGAAAAATACTCTTTTTTCATTTATTTTTGAATAACTTCAGTACCTATCCTTTGTTTTTCTCGTCTTCATTTTATGTTTTCTCTTCATATTGTTTATTACTTTTATATAATTTAATAACAGACCTTGCATTCATATCAATTCAATTATCCTGATCTGAATTCGAAGAATTTTATAGTCTGCTCAGTTTTGGACTTAATTTCTTATGATATAATTCTGTAATTATATTCCTAAATGTCCACCGAATAACAATGAAATGATGAAAATTTAAAACAGATTTTTCTTCATCTTAATAATCTAGCATATGCCTGAATTTCACATGAGCGGCACAATTCAGTGCATATTTACCATGCATGCTCGAGAAAAATCAAAATTCCCGCTGCTTTGGTAATTCAAATTTCCTGCCGCTTCGTTCCTGTGCTACCAAATATTACCGATTTGTGTAACCAAAAATTAGTAATTATTATTATTCAATTTGAAATTATTTCTAAATATTTTGTTATTTCGAAAATTTTTGATAGATTTGTTTATAAACTATCTATTAACAAAATCAAAAATATTTGAAAACCGGATGGTACAGAAACGTGACGACATATTGCCGTAACGGACTTCCGTTGCATTGTCGTCCAGGCGGGCCTAAAGATTTTACAGATTTTTATTTCTGGTTCTAAGAATATTTCAAGCTGTATAAAATGAAAGTTGAGCTTTTATGAAACTAAGAAGATTATTTTGCTAAGATCACGTCATATTAAAATTCATTCTTCATTAGTCAACGTGAAAAAAACGTGACTATGAAACTTGAGGCAAACATTTTTCTTACGATATTAAGCAGTTTTGCGAAGAAGAAAGATCGTGAGGTTACCCAAAAATATATTTTATGAATGTAACTGTATTTCGTGGATACTGAATACAGGTCTGGGCTCATCAATTATTTAGCGATCGTTTTATGATAGGGACAAAGTGAACATATTTAAACGGAAAAGCTGAAAAGGTTGCAGCTACGGTATATCTTTCAGGAACCCATTTACATTTACCCTTTTACACTATATGCAATTAACTGCAAGTATAGTATCCAGAATATCAAAAATTACCTTTTAAAGAAACATTCCAGACTGCTTTACGTCATATCTTTCATTCCTGGGCATCAAGCTACTACCAACGCTTTGCTGTGCTCGAATCATAATCATATCCAAGATCATATTGTCCGACTACTATAGCGGCTATTTTATGAATACATTTTGCAATAATCTTCCTCATCATTTATTAGAGAAGAAGTAGCATCGTATGTTTTAACGGTAGAACAAAGATATGGATGTGAAAGATTTGCACCACACTGTGATGTACTTTTGAACCGTTCGAACACATAAGTGAGAAGAAAATCATGGAGGACGAGCTAGAATATATTACTCTGAATGAATGCATAATGGGAATAAAGTAGAAGGAATACTCAGATTCCTATGAATTTTTAGTGTTGTAGACATTTCAGCATATCATGTGTGTTCGCATTTTGCGCTTGTTTTGGTTCATTGAACTAGTACAAGAGCGTGGTATCGTTTTGCCTAGTTATATATTATTTTCTAATATGAGTATATAGATGGGTTCTTGGCATTTTTTTGCACAAAATCAAGGTTTCTTTAAACCAATTTTTAAACTTTGTCTATATTTCGGACGTATTTACGTCCTTCACCAGACTCAACAAAAATTATTACATTATATAACTTAGTATTTTAGAATAAAGAAATAACTACTTACAGTTTTCAAGGTTTATAAAATTGTTCTATCTCTAGATCAAAAGTTGTGACTCCTCTTGATCTTTTCCTAACTTTCGAATTAATAATTTCAACTACTATCCCTTATCTTGATTCTATACTGATTTTCGATTTTATTTACATCTCTAATCTATTGTCACTTTCCTACTCTATGTTTCTTTGACATTTATAAAAAACTCCTTTAAAAAAAAAACACTCAACATCATTCTTCAATACATTCCAAATTTGGACAATTTTATAAACCTTTGAAACTGTAAGTTGTTATTTCTTTATTTAAAAAATACTAAGTTATACAGGGTCTTTCACGAGGAACCTAACCCATATTTATACGGAAAACTACTGAACGTATTTTCATGAAATTCAGTACTTACAAGTATTTCACGATGCTGATGAAATCTAAAATATTTTCAAGGCATGAGCACCTCCGGTTTTTCGGAAATGACGTCAACTTCGGTTTTTCAAATCAGAACACAATTTTCTTTTGCAGAAATAGATTCCTTAGAAAATTTCAAGTTATTTTGATATAACATTTTTCAGTTTTGTTGGAAAATTCTCTCTGACCGGGAAAATTCGAAAAAGCAATAGAAAATTGAGCTCCGCTGAAACAAGAATAACTTCGAGGTTTTGGATGGAAAATTTTCATTTTTGAGATGTAAGATTGATGTATCCACTTTGAAAATCGAAATCGCGATTCATTATACAGGGTGAAAAAATCGCTTTCAAAGTTAGGGATGACAAAATCGTGAAAAATCAATTTTTTCAAATTAGAACCCCATTTTTGGCGCTCTTGTTCACCTGAACAGAGTGCTTATCAATTGCCCAAATGTCTGTGACTTTCGAATTTTTGGGCAAAAGTGGTATCAATCGTTTTGTTTGGACCTACTGATGAATAATCCGTGGTCAAAATCGATTCTGTCCGTCGGTCCGTCCGTTCCGTGAACACGATAACTCTCGAACGGATGAAGTTAGAGAGTTGAAACTTTCAGAATATGTTTGAGGTATAAATATCTCGGCTAAGTTCGTTATTGGGTCAAATCGGCCGAATAGGTTCAGAGTAACAAAACAAAATTTTTTCAAATGACACTGTTCAAATAAAAATTTTTATGGTGCAGACGTATACAAAAATACCACTCTCGACTTCGGCAAGCTAATAGTTCTGGAGATATGATTTTTAAGTAAGTGGTTTACAAGAGCGCCTAAGCCAACTGACCTCACGTCAGTGCTTTCTAAATTTTTATGGCAGATATTGAATCTACTTTAAAAATAATTTCAGTGTATGCATCACACCTTTGCCCTAAAGTGGATATTTTCTGAGTTATTCACAAAAAACTGTTTTTCGTCTTGAATTTTCAGCTATTTCTTTTCCCTTCATGCCAAAATGATGAAATTTTCAGGAACTGTTACTTAAACCATGTTTTAGATTTTACTACCCTAATATGCAAGAGATTAAAGTTACATTTTTTTCCTAACTAGATGGCGAATTTGGATTCGAATTTGTATCGGAAACCTCTTTATTTCAACTAATCGCCCATCGGTTTTCTCTCAGTGATAAATAAATAATTCCTTATGAACCATATGCAGAAACTTACCAATTTTACATTCTTTTTTAATTATAGATATCATTAATTACATATCATTAATTACATCTGCCAAATTCCTCTTAATTCAGTAGCATTTTGTGATTACTATTATATTAATTTGGTGACAATTCGTATTAAGTTACAAAATCGATCACTATGCCTAATTTTACCAATGAAGATTATTTAAATCTCATTCTACTTCATGAAAAATGTAATAAAGTTGTAGATAGAACGATTCGACTGTTCATTGAGAGGTTTCTTGACCGACCCAGACCAACGAGAGATACCATTAGAATCATGACAAACTTGAGAAATGTCGGATCTTTCGTAAAGAAAACTATTCACAGAGAAAAAGTGTAGTATAAGATGAGAACAACGAAATTACAGTTCTTGGATATTTTCGTGTGAATCCTCAAAATTCTCTCAAAGATGCCGAGATTGCTCTGGGATTATCTCAATCGAGTGTTTGGAGAATATTGAAAAAGACATAAAATGCACCCATATAAATTCAATAGGGTACAGCATTTGGAGGTCAGGAGAACAGAGTTATGCGAAGCTATGATGATTCGATTTCAAGAGAATGAAAACTTTTGGACTATAATTTGGACAGATGAATCTAAATTCACAAAGAATGGTTCTTTCAATAGGCATAACAGTCATTATTGGGATGAAGAGAACAACCACCACTTCAGACAATGGAGAGACCTGGAGTTTCAATGTTTTTGTGCCATCAAAAATAATGCAAATATCGATGTTCACATTTATGATGGGACTTAAACTGGTAAGATAGAACACTGTTTGCATTATTTAAAGAATGTTCTTCCTTAGGAGATAGATATTCTGACATATTGACTCAAATAATTGAGCCGCTAGTACAGAACCATAATGACTTATGGTATCAACAAGATGGCGCGGCTCCACACAATTCACTCAATGTGTCAAATATCCTATAGGCTATTTGAAGATCGATGGTTGGCGAACAATGGTCCACATCTTTGGCCACCACCTTCTCCCGATTTAACTCCTTTAGACTATTATGTTTGGGGTAGGATAAAAATATTGTCTACTCAACTCCCTGACTGATAAAGAGGACTGCATAGAACGAGTCAGAAATGCGTTCAGGTTTGTTTAGATTTTTAGATTCATAGTTTTGAAACTCAATTTGGTTTTTAAACACTTTTGCAGATCTCTTCCTCCCGATGAAATAAGAAGAGCAACACGAAACATTCCTGAGACGTATAAGTAAATGTCAAGAAATTAACAGTCAAAACATTGAGCATCTTCTCTAGTTATAACTGCGAGAGTTTGCCATGGTACTCCTAGTAGTAACTTGAAGTTGGTTTCAAGAAGGGGTGAAAAATCTACAGCATGGTTCAAATAACAGTTCCTGAAAATTTCATCTTTTTGGCGTGAAGGGAAAAGAAATAGCTGAAAATTCAAGACGAAAACAATTTTTGTGAATAACTCAGAAAATATCCACTTTAGGAGCAAGGGTGTGATGCATATACCCACATTATTTTTAACGTAGATTCAATATCTGCCATAAAAAAATGGTGTTTTAATTTGAAAAATTGAAGTTGACGTCATTTCCGGAAAAACCGGAGGTGCTCATGCCTTGAAAATATTTTAGATTTCATCAGCATCGTGAAATACTCATAAGTGATGAATATCATGAAAATACGTTCAGTAGTTTCCCGTTTAAATATGGGTGAGGTTCCTCCTGAAAGACCCTGTATAATGTTATAATTTTTGTAGAGTCCTGATGAAGGATGTAAATACGTCCGAAATATAGACAAAGTTTAAAAATTGGTTTAAAGAATCCTTGATTTTGGGCAAAAATTTGCCAATAACCATGTTTATACACATATTCATACGGCAATACTCCTTTTAGTCATTATTTTCTAATATTCGGCTTGAAATTGGTCTCAATTCATTGAGCTCGACTTCCTTATGACGAATACTTGGTGAAACTTGAGTATGTATATCCGACCGTATACCCTCTATTTTCAAATTGAGATGAGCACGAGTTTTCATGTAACATACAGGGTGTCCCGTAACTCAACATCAAGCGGTTACTGAGTGATATACTAGATCATGCCAGTTCTAGCAAAAATAAAAAAATAGGAAATACATAGGTGCACCAATAGAAAATCGCCGTTTCACTCCGTACTCGAGGTTTTATTATAAAAAACTCGATACATACTCATTCTTCAAAATATTTTACATCGCTAGCCACAACTTTCACCCATCTTTGTGCAGCTTCTGAATTACTCGTCGAAAAATTGTTCGCGTTTTGACGCGATCCATGAATCGATCAATTTTGGCTTCTTCGTAAGAACGAAAGTGCTGGTCGGCGAGGTCATGTGTCATCAATCGAGGTAGGTAGAAATCAGAAGGAGAGTACGGCGGGTGGGGTAGGAAGTCCCATTTAAATATTTCCAGGTATCTTTTCACGACCTTGGAAACATGTAGCCGAGCTTTGTCATGCAGAAGTATTATCTTATAATAATAATAATAAGTAGTTTATTTCCTACAGGATACACTGCCAATTACAGGAGAACACACAAAAAAAATTGATAGTAAAGATACATATTGATGTGGAGTATAAGGAACTATGATAAAAACAAAACAAAAACAACCCTACAAAATTCAGGTGAGGCACTATGGCCCGAGGAGAGTCGAAGAAAATGTCGCATACATTGGCGAGAGAATTGATTATCTAACTACCATAATTTATAGGAGATCGAGGTCCGGCATTCGTTCTCCCCTGCCCAGCAGTAAACCACAATGTCACCCCTTGAACCCAATCGGGGAACCAGAAACGGAAGACAAGACAAAAGGTCCGAACAATCGATTTTTTGATTAACAATTTTGCATATGAGCAATAGTGCACATTTATTCACCCTATCCGTAGTGGATACGGTACCGAACCTAGAGAGCAAAAGATTATTGTCATAGCCTATAGGAGGATACACACCATCCTGCTTCCAACTTAAAAACTTGTAAAATTACCTCTGCACCGACTCAATGCTCTTCCAATGACGTCATATATAGGTCTACAAACTATGCTACAGTATTCCAGTCGACTTCTTATTACACAGTTAAACAGGGCTATTAAAGTGTTTGAGTTCTGGAAATTTCTGGTGTTTCGGACTATGAATCCATAGGTTTTATTGGATGAGAGTATCAACTGTCTCATATGCGGCACAAATGAACAACCACCAGATCCCTTATCTCTTATTCGAGACAGCATTATGCCAATGATTTTTTAATCGAAATTGACGACATTTTTCTTCTTTGTGTATGCCATAGCAAAGCCTTTAGATATATTCAAGCTCAATCTATTGTCTTTGCACCATGTTGACAGGCTATCGAGTGCTGCCTGCAGTTTTGCACAATCAGTGAGACTGAGTATTTGTAGAAAAATTTCAAGGTCTTCCGCGAATAACAACACTAACACATCAATTTCATCCACTATATCATTTACAAATAAAAGGAAAAGTAAAGGCCCAAGGTTGGATCCTTGAGGAATTCCGGATGTTGCACAAAACTCCACAGAACTCTCAACGCGACATAGCCTGCCAGACAGATATAACCCCATCAAATTGATCAATTTAAGGCTGAAACCAAATTTATTCTTCAACTTGTTAATCAAAATACTATGATCTATCTTGTCGAAGGCCTTCTTGAAGTCCGTATATATAACGTCTACCTGACTTGATTTCTCCAATAAACCCAGCACCTTCTCGAAAAATGAAACAAGGTTAGTTGTCGTTGAGCTTTGAGATATGGATCCATGCTGGCTGTGAGTTATTTTGTTACGCACAGGGGAAAAATAGAATTGTAAATGATGATCTCAAAGATCTTTGAAAAATTGGACAAGATGGAAATCGGTCGGTAATTCGAGATCATCGATTTTTCACCTTTTTAAGAACGGAAATTATTTTGGACCGTTTCCAAACTGAAGGTTATATGCCTGTGGTTATGGAAAGATTAAATATGTGTGCCAGAGGAGCAGAAAGTGCTCCTATGCAGTCCTTCACCATGAAACTAGGGATCTCATCAACCCCAGCAGTGCGCTTGTTTGATAGTTTCTTCGGCGCTCTCGCTACATCGTCCTCTGTGATCTCACCAATGCCAACAAACTGACTTAAATCATCCCCAACATTACCAAAATAACAACTATCACAGAAGACATCACCAAAGTGCTGTGCAAACGCGTTAACGATATCTTGCTGCATATCTATTGTTCTCTGACCATCATCGCTCATAACCCCGGGTACACGAGAATGACCCCTGCTATCCCTCACAAATGACCAAAAATCCGAAGGATCTGTCATTAACCTCTGTTCAGAAGCTCTAACATAACCTCTTAAAGTGTTGTTGATTTTTGACTTGAGCAAACTTCTAAGTTTGTTATATTGATTGCGATTGAATTCATTCTTGAATTTCTTATAGCTCCTGAGGGCAACTTCTTTGCGATAAACGCTATCGATGATTTTGGATGATTACCATGAGGGAAATCGACTTTTCCTAGGGACTTTGATAGGCACCGTTCGCTCAAATATTGTGTTTAAAATTGAATAAAACCGATCACATGCCATGTTCGGATTAACTTCATCTGCAACAAGGGTCCAATCCGTTTCCCAAATGTATCGGTACATATCCACATAATTCGCCCTCAAGAAATCATATCTACATGGAGATGAGCATGGACTCCAGCTTGAAAATTCAAAATTCCTCCTGGACTGTTCAGGAAAATAATATGTGTCCAATGGAGGATGATATGAATCCACCGCCACAAGGGAACAAAATGAGTCAACGACATCACACTTAAAATTAGAGAATACCAAGTCCAACATTGTATTCCTTGAATTACATGCCTCATTGAATTGCTTCACCTGCGATGATTTTGCACATTGACTACCAATGAGCGACCATCAAAACAAGATTTCTCAATATATTTTGGACAATTAAAGTCCCCTAACACGATTAAACTATTACCTTGAAATACACTGAATGTCGACAACGAATCAAAAAATTGTTCGTAACTTGCAATATCAGTCTTTGGTGGAATATACAACAGCAAAATAAAGTCATAATGAGTTCTATACATAATCTTACAAAGCCACAGCATCTATTTGGAACAAGAGCAGTGAGCTCTGCAATGTTAACTAGCACTGCACACAAATCACTGCGTACGGCTACCAGAACACCACCACCAATTGCCTTACCCGTTGTAACCAGGTTTCTATCACATCGGAAAACGTCGTAGTTAGAAGGAAACAACTCAGAATCGTACACGTCATCTTGCAACCAAGTCTCACTCAGACACACCACATCGTAGTCTTCACTCAATACATTAGTTTTTAATTCCATAGTTTCAGTGTTTAGGCCTTGTACGTTCTGTTAATATAATGTATTCTTCTTTATCCTACAATTGGGAGAACTGAGTTTAAATGTTCTATAACAGGGACCCTTTTTCTATATCTCAGCTCAACATTTTCCCCTGTAGATCTTAGTTTCTTTAATTCAGCTTAATTTTATTGAAGTAATCTCTGTCTTGTGGTCCTATCTAAGGAAACAAACACATTGAAGTCCCTTCTGAAGACTTTGGATTTTCCTAAAACCCTGAAAACAAGTTGACTCTTATTCAGGATGAGCTTAAGAGGCCTTGGCTTATCAACAGCTGATCGTTTAACCAGACGCCTAATATCAAATGGGTCCAGAGTGGGAAAACTTGGCAGAGTAGAGCCCAGCATCCCATTGATAGCACTTTTCTGACGCTCTTCAAAGCAAATTCTCACACCCAGGACAATTCCACGCCACTGACTTCTTCGCGTTTATGATACGTATTAAGGAGTTTCCCATACCGACACAGGTACCTTCGAAGGAATTCCCGCATATGACACACGATAAGACCTGAAGAATATCGTATTGTTTACGACAACAATAACATGAAATTTTGTTAGGCATCTTGTTATCGGCTATTAATAATTATAAAAATGTTTTCACAATATGGTGCTTATCTCCGACCGTCGAATTTGCTCGATATTTCACTGGAATTTACGTATTGAATTCAAAATACTCGGAAACTTCACTTTCCAATGAAGAACACTAACAACCCTTGTAAACGAAATAGTTCCAGAGTTTGAAATTCACAATACAGGATTTTATACTCAACTAGATGAAAACACGGCTTCGCTCGAGTGAAATTTGACTCATAATACACATCTAGGTGCAAAATGTAGATAGATGTTTCTGTAGTCATCGGCATAATTCTTAAGTACGTGTTGTTTCTATACTTTCAAAAAATACAGTACGGTAGTTATTGTTATGATTGTACTTTAATGCAATCTTTGCATATTTAATTAACCTATCTATGTAGTAATTGAATTATCAATGAAGTAATTCGTTATAATTAACCTATTTATATAATTTGTTATAATTAACTGTAAGTAACCTATCTATATAGTTATTGAATTATCAATGAAGTAATTCGTAAAAATGAAGTATCTTTTTGTACGTGTAACTCCTAACCAAAAAGAAACCTGGCAATAACTAACCTTGGGCCTATATTACTTAAAGTAGGCAACCATACGTTTTTATCAAATCGCTAGTGCCTTGAAAATTCGCAAAACGAACACAACCGTCAACGACGTCTGCCCTCACGCGTCTGCCCGCGTTCGGGCCGCGTACTCAGCGATGAGCCACTTCTTCCCCACCGCACCTACCCCGCTCCCCCCACGCCCCGTTCGCCTGGCACCGCTGCCGGTATTTATCACCGAAACGGTATTTATCGCCGAAATTGCTATGACTCTGCATTTTAAATCTGTGATATCTTCGAAAATATTTATTTAATTTACATGCTGTAATAGGCCATATTGATTTTTATTAAATGCACAATGTATTTAAGATACTTAATTGGATAAGGATTAATACTGTAAATAAGCCATTATTTCTCGTACAAAGTAAAGGATAAAAAATGGTTATTGTGGATTATTCCTAAGAGATAAACATATACCATCATGGACTTTTTTATAGACGTTGTACAATACTGTAGTAAATTGTTTTGATCTATCTTGTAGGATTCAGTCAGCGTTTGCAATGTGAGCGCAAAAAATGTGTTTTTTTTTTACGACTTCACATTAGAAACCTCAAAAATTGTAGCCTATGTGTTATTCTGATGTATAAGCTATATTGTGGTAAAGTTTCATTCAAATCCATTCAGTAGTTTTTACGTGAAAGAGTAACAAACATCCATACATCCATACTTACAAACTTTCGCCTTTATAATGGTAGTAGGATTAAATTAACTGCGTTGAACCACTCATTGAAGAGCCTACGTGTACACCGATTTCAATAGATCATAGGGAAAGGCTTATTTTTTTGTGTAATCTCAAGAAGTATCCACTGGAGGCATAGCTCAATTTGAAACCTTGAATAGCTCATAGGGCAGCGGTGAGAAGAGTAGTAGAGGATTCTTTCCTGTACCACTAGGTCTCAAGAACCTGTGGTTTAAATTAAGGCAGTGATCAAAGACTCGTCCCGCATGTTCTCAGTGTTTATCTCAGGCAATATAGCCTCCTGCTGGATTTCATACCCACCATTTTATGGGTTTGATCAATTCTTGAACATGATTTTGATCTTGCTTTTCATTTCTGAAATATAATCGAATTGATCACTATACAATGAGGATCTATAATCATTTCTAGAATTTCTAGAATAGAGCATATCAAATGCTCGATACACTTCTTGAACACCAACCAGATGACGTTCATGATTGCCAAGGTCAGAAATGCGATTACCAACCCATTGTTCCCAATCAGATAAAGCATTATCATACAGGATGACCCAACAAACAAAAACGCCGGATGACAGAATGACAAACGTTCCAAACTCTCATTCCAAACTCCTCTAAACGTCACATTTGTCACATGGTCTCCTTCCAGATCATTCTGTACAGACTTAACGACCCCAAACGGGCCGATTATCGCGTACAGGGCGACGTTTCTCATCCGGTCGGCGAAAGACAGCGCGATATTAAAAGCGAAATTTATACACGCGGCACTACCGCTCCACGTGGAAGCACAGCGTGGCGGCGCTGCGATCGTACGGTCCATTCGGACGGCGCCCAACGGTTATTTATGCTCGGTTAGGGGCCGTTTACGGGGAGCTGGTTTCGAGATTCGGAGGTATTTTTATGGTCGCTGCGAGGCCGCATAGAGATGTGGAATTTCGCATGTGCTGAAAATAATCGGAAAGTGCAATACACAGAACTCTCATGCACAAGAAATGTAAACTCCTAACTAATTCTTTGTAACACAATTCGTTCACGTTATGTTTGGTAGTATACGAACGAACTGATGGGAAATTTGAATTACGAAAGCAACGGAAATTTTGAATTTTCTCAAGTACCAGGTACACCGGTATGAAGTGAGCGTCAAGATACTTATATCTCGATAGGGAACATTATTTGCTATGACATCTGTGGAACATATTTAGTATATATCAAGTCATTGAACAGACAATATCATATTTTCTCACAGTGTTAAAAATGTCGAACTTCGCACCAGAAAGTGATGATTTGCGGAAAGCATTAATTTTTTGTTTTCATTTGACGAAAAGTGCAGCAGAGTCGCATCGAATGCTTGTCGAGGCATATGGTGATCATGCTCTATCAGAAGCATCATGCAAAAGTGGTTTTAACATATTTAATATTCAATTTCTGACTAATGTTCACGTCAAGTGAATTCGATCAAATGTTTCGGCAAAAATAATTTTTTTTTCATCCCTCTCCGCGCAATCTTTCGAGCGCGCTCGGGGATTTCAAGATCAAAGTTTGCTACCTCGGTCTGATGTTTTCACACCAGTTCACTTGACGTGAACATATTTTTCCATCTAAAATTATTATAATTTAACAAAATTAATTTCAAATTTGAATGAAATCCTGAATATAAAAAAAAATATATGAAATGCTATTATATGCAGGGCGAGTCTTGGATCACTGCATTAATTTTATTCATAGGTTTTTGAGATCACAAGAATCACTTTTCTTTTGTAAATAATCATTATATCATCTCATGTTACCAAATTATCTAAACTATTTTTTCCGATTGATGACGGTTTTTAAACGGAATTCAAATATATATGAAAAACTGATGCAAAAAAGGCACAAGATAATACACTCAGAAAATTTTCTAAGTGTAATTAACCGAAGTTATACTGTTGAAACTTTTTTGTTACCATGAATAACGTTTGTTAACAATATAAACCAAGAATTATTGTGGTGACTAAATTTTTTTTATTGAGGCGAGATAATACTCTGATATTCAATGTATTCACTGAGGTGGATGATGAGGAGCGTACACTTTTGAATAAAATCAAGAGATATACAGGGTGATTCCGGAGGAGACCGTCAGATTTTAGGTGAAGTATACAGTAGTCAATATAGTTTCGGAACAATGTTGGGTTTATGGTTCGGGGCCTTCATTGAGAGTCTACAGGGTGATTTGTCCGATTCGACCGATTTTTCTTTTATTCATAACTTTGGTATGGCTTGATCAATCTTGATGAAATTTTCAGTGTAGAACAATATGATTATCTTCTTTCAATAATTCCAACATTTTTTCAAAAATACAAAATGGGAATTATGATAAGTTCAGATTAAGTATGCAGGTTGAAAAAACACCCTGTACATTCCGTTTTCAGAAATTTTCTACTTGATTCAGATTCTACCATAAGTTTACATCACTGGAGCGTTTTTATTTTTTTTGGCACACGTCCATTTTTCCTAGAAAAATTTTTCAAAGATGAACAAAATCGTTTTTTCGCTCCAAGGCATTGAGAATATTCTGAACTAGATGGTAAAGTTGTATCGTCCAATAATACAAAGCTCTTCCTGAGTACTGAAATAAATTTTCCAAATTCGAAATTCATTTTTGATCGCCCATATTCAGATGAAATGAAGCCAAAATGGAATACCATAGACGTTTCCCAACCGACGTCAACCAAATAAATGTAATTTCGAACGAGTATTCCATAATTCTAAAGAACATGGGCAATATCCTAGTAAGGCAGAGCACATTGATCGGCCAACTAAAAATGAAATTTCAATTCAAATTGTTGAACGGGTGGAGGAGGAACCGTCTATTAGTAGGTACTCGTCAAATTAGTACCGAATTAGGAATTTCGCGGAGCAAAGTGAGCAAGACTTTGAAGAAAGAACAATTCCACCCATACCACTACTAAAAGGTGCGAGAACTGTTGCCACAAGATCTGCCCCAACGATTACAATTTTGTCGCTGGGTTATTAGTCACCAACGAACTATTTTTCGTATTCTATTTAGCGACGAGGCTATGTTCACTAAGAATGGAATTTTTAATATCCACAATTCCCTCGAATGGGCAAGAGACAACCCGCATTTGAAGAAGAATCATAATACACAACACAGATTTTCTGCCAATATTTGGCTTGGAACAATAGACGGAAATTTAGTTGGCCCTCACATTTTTGCGGAAAGATTAAATGGTGAAATTTACCTAGATTTTTTGGAAATTATTTTACCAAATCTATTGGAAAATGTACATATCCGCTCTATGTACTTTCAGCATGACGGAGCACCACCTCACTTTCCATTGAATGAGAGAAATCACCTGGATGTAAATTATCCGAACAGATGAATTGGTCGTGGAGGCCCTATTGCTTGGCCACAAAAATTGCCTGATTTGAACCCTTTTGACTATTTTGTGTGGGGATATCTGAAAACAAGAGTTTATAAAATTGAAATTAGAAGTAGAGAACTCCTAGTTGAAAGAATTTTCGAAGAATGTAATATGTTGAAGCAAAATCAATCCCTCACTAGAAGATCAATTGGAAATTTAATAAAAAGGTCTCGAATATGTATTCAAAAAAGGGAAAATTATTTCGAACATTCTATGTAAATTTTGTGTTAATCCTTAGTTTTGCCATCCATGATAAGTTTCGAATGTTTATTCTGTACCTATAAGTTGTAGATTTTTTGGTTTAAGTAGATAGGTATAAAGATATTTTCTGGATTAAATGGTTTTATACATCAGAATATGAGTGATTAAACATGAATTTCGAATTTGGAAGAACTACTTAAGGACTCAAGAAGAGCTTTGTATCATTGGACGAAACCGGTTTACATTCTAGTTCAGAATATCCTCACTGCCTTGGAGCGAAATAACGATATTGTTCATCCTTGAAAAATTTTTCTAGGAAAACTGGATGTGTGCCAAAAACAATAAAAACGCTCCAGTAATGTAAACTTATGATAGAATCTGAAGCATGAAGAAAATTTTTGAAAACGGAATGTACAAGGTGTTTTTTCAACCTGCAAACTTAATCTGAA
This sequence comes from Micraspis discolor, assembly GCA_030674115.1. Lineage (NCBI taxonomy): Eukaryota > Metazoa > Arthropoda > Insecta > Coleoptera > Coccinellidae > Micraspis > Micraspis discolor. The sequence goes on from JARTUT010002214.1 coordinate 177,646, forward strand.
CTTATCATAATTCCCACCCTGTAGTTTTGAGAAAGTGAAGGAATTATTGAAAGAAGATAATCATATTGTTCTACACTGAAAATTTCATCAAGATTGATCAAGCCATACCAAAGTTATGAATGAAAGAAAATACGGTCGAATCGGACAAATCACCCTATAGACTCTCATTAAAGGCCCCCAACCATAAACCAAACATTGTTTTGAAACTGCCTTGACTAGTGTATACTTCACCTAAAATCTGACGGTCTCCTCCGGAATCACCCTGTATATCCTTTAGACCAATTCAGTTTTTCGTCTTTTACAAGAACTTCAAATGCTCAATACAGCCAGTATGAATCAATACGTTTTCGAAATTACTGTAGTTAATTGAAAAATTTCTCAAATTGGAACAACCTAATCTGTATACAGGTCATTGTTTTCGGCGTTCTTTTTCATCTATCCTTTCGGACAGTGGAGCAGATTTTACAGCCATCAAACGACTTGGTGGATGGAGATCAACATATGTTGCAGAAGGATACGTCGAACAGTCGATGAAAAATAGTTTAGAAACCACTGAAATTTTATGCGATAATCATTCGCCAGTAATTAATACATCAGCTCCCACCAGTTCCACACATTCCTTATCGCAAATCGTCAGTAACGTTGTGAATATGAACTATTCAGAATGTCACATCTCGAAAATTCCGTCTATGAATTTTACGAATCGTTCAATTGGAACCATAAATATTAATATGTCAAAATGAAAATCGAGATTTTCATTCTCAAATTTTATATTGTGAGAAATAAAACTTATTTGAATAAATTATTTATTTCTAATTCATAATGAATAATGGTCTCGAACGTTGATCGCTATCATTAATATACTAGTTGATTAAATAACTATTTCTAAAGGACTCTGCTTTATCTTCCTACTTTTCTCAATAATTCAATTTTTTCATCAATTTCATGCGGAGTACAAAAGTCAGCAACACGGTATTCCGGTTACTTTTTTTCCCGCGACGAGAGACATGTCGTAAAGGCCGAGATGTGTTGTTATATGTACAACTTGAATTAATGGGATTATATTTGTCGGGGTATCTTGAGTTCTTACATTGGCAATATTACGTTTAATGGCAAATTCCGGTTATGGTCTTGAATATCGATCACCCATTATCTATGGAGTGTCCGACAAAAATGTGAAAAATGCAGTATGGGGTATGAGGTGACTTTGAATATATATGGAAGAAACGGTTTGTCTGTTTTTGTAGTTTTTGTGTTACGTAGTTTCAAGATGTGTACTTGGAAGACTTGAGATCCATATTCATTGTTGTTGGATCCGGTTCATGAATTTCTTATTTTTTTTGGAATGAATTGAATATTTGGTAGCTGGATCCGAGGGAAGATTAATAGTTAATTCCTCAGCAAGTGCGGAAACGGATATTTGAAGGAAATACTATATCTGCACGAGTTACGCAGAAAATTCTTCAATAATTGCTTAAATGAAAGTAGAATGAAATTTGACACAGATCAAATGTGATTTAATTGATTAACGTTAGTCGGAGTGGTGTTGACATAGTATTTATAAGATTAGAAATGAGAATTTGTTCAGGGTATACATAGTAAATCTAAAAATCTAAAAACAATATAATATAATCTAGAAACTTCAAATAACGTTTAATAATTGATTTGAATAGTCTCTACATGAAAGATATCTATTTAATTTCAGAGATTTCACACAAGATAATAAAACTGTTATTCTGATATCCAAAATATGGAAATTAAATTACATTTATCAAATGTGACGATCAGCTTCGGAATTTCGAATCAAAACACGTAAAACCTTTTTTCATCAATGTTTTTCGTATAAAATAGATCTATTTGAACTAACAACTATTTCCGGGAACTTGATCAATGTCATTAAAAAAAATATTTCAATAATTAGCATGAAATTTTGTGTCGCTTTTCTTGTTTAAGCTTAAAATTAAATACTGTGAATAGAATTCAAATGCATTCAATACTATGTTTTATTATAATTTTTGATTTGACAAGGAAAATGCACCCTGATACCGCAAAAATGTTTCTTTCATGCGTTTATCACTTACCTTTTTATGTTTAGAAAAGATATTTATTTATCAATTAGAAAAAGATTTCATACAAATTCAAAAACGAATGTATCATTCCCGTATGTTTAAATATTATTCTCACAAATTCCTAAAGAATTCTTATTTATGAAAAAATGACTTCATTTATGATTCCAATATTTATTATATTAACAATTTGTTATGAACAGATTGTTTACTTTTCTTTATTTTTTTATCGTTAGGATAATTACAAAATATTCTCAGTGCATCCATATAGCGAAAAATCATAAATTATTTCCGGTATTTTGATGCATATGGACATTTTTTTGATATTTATAACTAAACGTAAAATAATGATGAGAAAAAGAATCCTAAACTAATTATTCAAACAACTGAAATATGTAATAAATCTTTATGACCATTAGAAATTATTATAAAGGAAAATTTTTTATCATAAATAAAAGTTCTGCCAGAATTCGTGGAAAAATATTTCAAAACATCAAAATAGTTTATTTGCTTATAGATAATTATAAACTAATAGTGGCGAAAATTTTTTCTCAGTTAATGAATTTCTTTTGAAAGATAAAAACGGCGAGTATTTGAGGAATGAAGAAATAATGTTTATTCAAAATATTGTAACATTTTGAAATTACAATCCCAAAATTTATTTAGATACTATCATATCTTGATCTAGTTGAAAATAATTTATTTCAAATTAATTTGCTATACCATCTATTGTTGAATATTATAATTTCCTGTACATAAGGTAATATTCTTTATAGAAATCTGTTCATTAAAATTTTCGGTGGGGGTGTCTGGAATTGGATGTTGTTATCGCGAATTAATTCATTCCATCTTTGAAACTGATAGTATGCAGACATTAGCTCTCGATTGCGAATTTGTTAATTCGCGTTTACATATTATCCAAGGAATTTTATAATATTCTTTTCGTGTATCCCTTTCTAGAAGGTGAGTTCAAAATAATTAAGTGAATTGTTTTGTTGATTTAAGTATATTTTTTTAGGGATTCCTGTATTATCGTATTATTAGATTCTTTTATTCTCGTCTCCTTAAATTCTTCGTTTCATATAATCTCAGATTTCTCGACTCTTCGATTCAACAACCACTCCAGACGCTATCACCGAAGTTTTCTCAACAACTAAAATCATTTGAAGAAAAGTGAGTACCTATATGTTGAAGTTTATCGCCTTCCTGAATAAAGAGATTGTTCACCAGAGTGAGATTACTTCTTCAATTTCGTACACCGTCATCCTGAGATCACATTCGTATGTTTATTAGTTTTTATACGAATAGAACTCAAAATTGTGTCTAAACTAATTGGTGCCCATATTATCACACAAAGAAAAGAAAACAAATTTTTATTTAAGTCAAATGAACCTACGCCCATAAATGTTCTCCGGCAAACAGCTGCCGTACGCTTTGTGTCCTTCTTTTAACATCAAATAGTCAAGGAGAAAAATTACGTGACAATATTATGCTGAATTTTATTTTTTTTTTGTCATATCTAAAGAATTTTTATGAATACCCTTACTTAATAACATGACACAGAATTAAAACATTACATTCAATAAAACTTCAAACCAGATACTTCGACGTCATTTTGATGATCTATCTTCGAATCGCTAAGCATAATTTGTCAAAGTCGCAAAGAAATGTCAACGAATGTTAATATTTCTTCTTAAAAAAAAAATAATTCAAAATTGTTACTTATGCTAGTAATAATTATTGAAAATTTTCAGCATATTTTCTATCGTGTCATTCGTGTCGTTGCTCTTGGAGTTTCCAGTCTCTCTTAATCGTCGATAAGTCGTCGAGAATGTTTCGTGGTGGGGTAATCTTCGATCAGGAAATTTGGCTCGATAAATCCTTTGAGCTGCACGAGCAACACCATCGGCCTTGCCATATGCCATCACCATATCAGCATACTTAGCATTGGTGAAATTAGGCATATCAAAAACCAAAATTAAAACAACGTAGCAAAAAGTCGATAAAAGTAACATAAACAAGAAAATTCAAATTTAAAGAACTGAACAACGCGGCACAGACACTTCCAAGAGCAGAGACAGTTAAATCTCGAATGACGGTAGGGTCAAGTCAGCGGAGACTAACCTAATCCAATCTAAGGACAGAAATAGTAATAATAATTCACACGCGTCTAAAACGGGCAGGTAAAATTTCCTTGCTCGCTGTGTTGTTTCGAAATCCGTACTTTTATTTAGGTGCGACTTTCTTTACTCTTCTGACTGAAACCTTATTTGCAGTATTATTTTTTTTATTGACTTACGTAAATAGCATATGGTTAGCAACGTTATAAACCAAAGAACATTTTAAAATAAAACCAAGTTTGTAATAGCTGTAACTTTTTTAAATTTCAATAGGAGTGGAGATGTTTTCATACTTCCATAATTTTTTCTGATAAAAGGCCCACGTGTTAATTTTGTGATGTTATCTGTAAGAATAAATACGTTTTTATAATTTTTTCATGTTGACTTAATACAATAAAAAATGCAAGTAAAAGCACACGCAAAAAGTTATGGGGCTTCGAATGGTACATTTTGGGTAATTTGAAAAACCTAATAAAAAAATCATACCTCCGTAACCGTAATACTAAGGACCCACGTTCCAAGACTGAAAAGGTAGCAAATGACCCTACCAACGCCCCAAAAAAATTTGACGGTCCATGTACCGAACACCCTGTATAATAATAATATAATTGAATAATATATATTGCAAATCAAATACTGTTATTCTATCAGAAATCATACAGGGTGCATACTTTCATTCGATAAATCATAAGAAGAATACAGATGAATTGAAAGACTCCTCATTTTTTGAAAGCCGGTTGAAATGAAATATTTCGAACTATTTCATCTCGTAAAATACATCTGTATCGTAGCCAAACGAGTCTGAGAAAAAAAAATTATGTTTTTGAAGATTCTATCTCAATATATTTCGCAACAGCTTCCTAGACCATTCTCCTAAACGAATAATACATACAGAGGAACCTTGGACGCATTCCAATAAAAGATGGAGTCATCTCAGCGTCACAACAAAGCCATTCAGTACGGTCGATAATAAAAAAGAAACAGAACAAACAAGAAGAAAACGACACGACAGCGGTCAGCGACGGAACCCAACAAAAACGCGATGCAACGGGCGAAAAAGAAGATACAATTTAACATATAGGTGTTCCGTCTCTTCGACAAAACCCAATAATAATAAAGAAGACCGTGGCTGCATGTGGCGAACATCTAGTGGCCTGGGAAACATCTGAAGACGCCCGCGTTCATTTATCATATCGCGGTCTATCCCGTTCTTCCTCCGGTTCTGCAGTTCCGTCGTAAACAAACCACGGAGACACGTTTTCTTCTTCTTGCCGGGAGTGTCTCTTTGAGATCGGCCCTCTGTTCTGATATTTGTATCTGTGGAGTATCAGAGAAGAGGAGATTTTGTGTTGCTTATCTAGATTTAACTTGATTAATATTAATAACCTACACGGCACGGTTATATCCTTCGGTCCTTGTCTCAGTGGTATTGAGATATCTGCGCACAGTGGCGCACTCTTGAGATCGAAGAGATAATAACGAATTAGTAATAAGGTTAATCATGGCAGTTAATGGGTTAGTCTCTGAACTCTCTATACATTTGCAGTGTGAGGAAATCTTAGTATAATTACATTACTTGTAGAGACATGTTATGATTGATTTTCACGGAACTTTGCGGAAAGCAGTTGGTCAAAAAACTACATTCAACTAATGCCAACGTTTCAAAGATATATTTCTTGTTCTTCGGGGCTACAAAGGAGAAATTAACAGAGATTAAATATGGCACAAATAGTATATCTGGCATAAAAAATTGAATAAGAGATCAAAACAATGGTTTCAAAATGAACACATATAACAATTGGTAACACAAATGTACAATTCAAACTATATATTAAAATGAACATTTATTCGATTTATTTTTTCTTTCTATTTGAATTTTATAGAAACACATATTTGAAATCTATAAAACCTTTCCAAAGTCGAACCTATGTTTTACACACAAAAGATCTTTATATTAGCTTGTTGAGCAAATTGGAATCGAACATATACAGAAACATAGGAAAATTCCGTCAAAAACATTTTTGTGGCAAAATACAAATCATCACAACGTGTTACAATCAATGAATGTGCGGAAACTGAAATATTTATTTCGATCTTAACCTGTTTAACTACAGGTGGAGTCCAGAATTTTTTGTTTAAATAGTTGAATTCCCAACTCACTGTACTGAATATTTGTTTTGGAAAAGATCCAAAATATTTTTATATACAAGCTCAAATTTTGTGTGTCAGTTCGGCTATTAACGGTAACATTGAGTTTTATGTACATATATCATTTCACTGATGGTTCTTTTTGTATAATTTCGCTCTACATCTAGAACACAAACAAACCGCTTGAATTGGTGTTCATTATTAAAATAGTGGTTTGCAAGGGCCGTCTTTGTATCTTTAGATCTGATTTTTTTTTTGTCAATTATATTCATTCTGACTTATTCTATTTGTTAAATATTGTTTAGTTTTGCCAATATAACTTTTTAATCAAATACTGCAAGGGATCTCTTAAACCAATTCGGCCTGATCCAACATGGGATCAACGTCCTTCAATTTAGAAAATAATGCGCTACATAGGTTTCAAAGATCAGTTTTAAATTTGGAAATTAAAATCATCATTTGGAAATTAAGAATTTTGAAGGTCAGATTGGAAGAGCTTAGACACTATTTGTATTCAACGATACCTTATAATGTATATCAGAATTTTTCTGTAGAAATTTAGTTAAGATTGATTATATCAAGAGCCCAATTCAGTGAAAACATGTGTCAGCAACGAAATAATGTTCAATAGAATTAGACTTTTAACTGTATTCAACCTACCATTGAAGCCTGATTCTGTGAAAGTTGTATAGTTGGTAGTAATCATGATGAGAGATGCGGTTATTTCCCAAATACTACATGAGTTTCATAATAAAAAAATTCTTGTCAACAATTATAGGCTGAATTGTGGGGTTCCCTATTTCTATGTTTCAACCTTCAACTCTCAGAGGCAATTTTGTGTGACCATTCATAAATATATTGTGTACTGATCGGAAGAATAAATACATTAAAGCTCGTATTCATATCAATTTAAAAACACTTTGAAAATCCATTATGTTATAATTCAATCAAACTACAAACGAACTTCTAGATTTGTTTATCCATTTTCCTTCTTCAGATAAAAATTCTAAATTGTTGAATTCCGTAGCTTTTGATAAATTTCATGCCATATTGCAGAACCTTGTATTATATTATTCAGTGTATTCTTCATCAAATTCAAGAAAATAATGGAACTGAAAATAGCAGTGATTATCTTATCATACTTCGATACTTTCTGAAAATTCCCACGTGAAGTCATTGCATCTTCCAACAATATTTATCTCAGTATATCACAGACATGACTAAGCCCCGTCCAACAACAATGCGGTCGAAACAAAACCTCAAACAAATGGCTTTATCCTCGTGAATTATGACAGGAACGACAATCTGTGGTCCGAACGCAGCGGCCTCCATGAAGAATCTGTGACTTCGCGGCGGTGAATTCCTACTTTATTAATAACGGCGTTGTATACAACATAAAATACGACATTTTTGGGAAATATATTTACTTGTCCTTGCTCGATAACAATACAATGACGTTAGGTTGCGATGGCTTAGACTCAGTGGCGTTCCTGAGCGAGACTATCAACTTGTCGAAGTCTACGCAAGTCTACAAAATCTTGCTTGTCTATTTTTACTGTGCTTTGTTTTGTTTGTGCGCGAAAATAGCGAAATTCGAGCCTAGCAAGCCTCATTTGATGGAAGTGTTGCTTTTTGCCTTTCATTCGGAAGAAATGCAGCTCAGGCGAGTCAAATGATTGTAGAAACTTATGGTGAATGTTGTATTAGTGAAAGAACGTGTCAGGAATGGTTTCATAAGTTCAAAAATCTCGAATATGATGTGGAAGTCAAGGAACGTCCAGGACCGTGAAAAAGTTCGAGGATGCAGATTTCGAAACTTTGCAGGACGAAGTTTCTTGTTCAGGAACTTGCAAATTTATTAGGCGTGACTCAGCAAGCGGTTTCTCATCGCTTAAAATGCTTAGGAATGATGCAGAAACTGGGACATTTGGTGCCGTACGAGTTGAAGCCGAGGGACATCTAATGGCGCCTTTTCACGTGCGAACGAGCCCTCAAACGGCAAAACAGAAAAGGTTTCTGCATCGTATCGTGACCGAAGTTGAAAAGTGGATACACTATTACAACCCGAAGTGGAAAAAATCGTGGGGCCTCCTTGGCTATACATCAACTTCGACAGCGTAACCAAACATTCATGGCTCGATGTTGATGCTGTGTATTTGCTGTGACCAGCTTTGCTTAGTATACTGTGAGCTCTTGCAACCAGGTGAAACCATTATAGAAGCCCTCTATCGGACGCAACTAATAGGTTTGAGTCGAGCGTTGAAGGAAAAACGCCCGCAACACGCGGGAGGACACGACAAGATAATACTTCTGCATGAAAACGCTCGGCCACATGTTTCCAAGGTCGTGAAAACATACCTAGAAACATCTAAATGGGACATCCTACTCCACCCGCCGTACTTTCCTGACATCGCCCCTTATGATTTCTACCAATTCCGATTGATGACGCATGACCTCGCAGACCAGAACTTTCGTTCTTACGAAGAAGCCAAAAATTGGATGGATTCGTGGATCTCGTCAAAAGACAAAACATTTTTTCGACGAGGAATTCAGAAACTGCTACAAAGATGGAAAAAAGTTGTGACTAGCGATGGAAAATATTTTAAATAATGAGTATGTAACGAGTTTTTCATAATGAATCCTTAAATCATGAAATAAAACGGCGGTTTTCAATTTGTACGCCTATGTATTTGTGATAATTTTTAGGGATGAGCAACGAAACCAAGAATGATAGCAATCCCAAATGTAAATTACTCATGTCAGCTTGCTTATGTAGTGTGCAATATAGAATCCAGATGAGTTCTCATTGTCTGTGTCTACCGTCAAACTTCCATGCCTGCAAGTGATATCAAAGTATTTTATGAACAGGTGAGTGAGCTACTTTATCAATGTCTATTCGTTAAAGTAAACTTTTTGATAGCTGGAGACTTCAACATTGATATCCTTTCTCCATCACCAGAGATATTTACATTTTTATCCATTCTAGAGGCTTGTAATCTCGATGTCTCCACTTGGTCTCCGACTCGTGTGACCTCACACTCTGCAACGTGTATAGAAAATATCATAACAAACATTGAAGGAACGACAACAGTTGTTGAAGAGCATCTGGCGGACCACTCAAGTTTGAAATTCAGATTTCCTAAAGTATAGGGATCCTAAAAGACTGAACTTATAAAAAGGATAAGAGTTTTTAATGTCAGAACACATGAAACTTTTGATGAAGAACTGGAAAAATGTAACGGGTTTGATATTTTTGACTGTCCTGAGAACAGTCTTGACGAAATGTAGAACGCTTTTTCCAACTCAATGAATCTGATGTTTGATGAAGCCTTTCCTTACAAAACAATTGACATCTGTCAGAAGAAGAGATTCAAAAACACTCAATAAATTGAAGATAATAAGAGATTATTAGACATTTTATTCATAATGTCCTGATATAACCCATATTTAATAAACAAACAATAAAGAAGTTGAACTTAGCTATGATAAAGCCCTCGAAAATAACCAGAAATGCTGCGAATAAAGATAGAGCAGTCTGGAAAATCATCAAGGGCAGAATCAGAAGTCTCAACTCACAAGCGAATACTTACTCAGTTATCTCACATGCTTACCAAAACATACTCGAATTTGGTGATGCATTCAACAGATTCCTTACCATACCATCATCGAGTAAGTCAGGTAACATCGCAAATATGAATCTTACTACCATTTGTACTACTGATTCGTACGGTCCGTTTGATGTTACAGAAGCAGAAGTTCTTTCTGCAGTGAAGTCCTTGAAACATAAGAACAGTTGCGGTCATGATAATATTCCAATCACGATTATAAAAGCTCATAAAGCAGAAATTTTAAAACCTCTCTGTCATATTATCACCTGTTTCTTCAAGAGGTACTTTTCCTGATTTCTTGAAAATTTCACTTGTCAGACTTTTCAAATAAGGAAATCCCGATAAGTTGACCAATTATAGACCGATCTCTCTGGTGACAGGATTTGCAAAATTATTTGAAAAGATTCTTGCCAACCGACTCTTAAAATTCTTTATGAAATTCAACATCCTGTCTAAGAAACAACACGGTTTCCAGGTCATAGTACCTAAACAGCCCTGTTTGAAATACTAATGAAGATGAATCAATCCCTGGAAAGGCATGAAATTTAGGAAGGAAATTTTGTAGATCCTTCGAAGGCTTTTGATCATGTTGATCACGACAGATAACTGAATGAACTCGAAAGGTGTGGCATAAGAGGTGTTACTTTGCAGCTCATGAGGAGCTATTTGGAGAAAAGATGAACAATAGTTTAATTGGACTGTGCAAATTCAGATGTTGAATCCTCAGAGACTCCAGTTCTAGAAGGTGTTTTCCAGGGCTCAATTTTGGCTCCCCTGTTATTTGTACTGTATATTGATGACCTTCCTTCAGTATTGGGAGATATGGATTTAAAAACTGGGTCGCAGAAGATGCAGATTCTTTCCTGTATGCTGATGACATGAACATAATGATATCCAATTAAAATCTGAATAGCTCAACTGATAATTTCAGCAGAGTGATATGCAATGTGAAGAATTGGTGTACAGATAACCAACTAACACGGAATCCTGAAAAACCAAGATCATTCATTTTACTAATACAAGAACTGAAGTGATTCGTGCAGCAAACATCGAGCTCGAGCTAGGTAATATTCAAGTTAGCTCCAATACTAACTAGGGAGTCTCAATCTATCAGAACCTGAACTGGGGTTTAAACTATGAAGCCTTGGTCTCCAGGCTCAATCCATTCAGATATACTTTGAAGGTCCCAAGAAATCCGATTGATGTGAACACGTTAAAGACAGTCTACTATGCTAACTTCCAGTCACTAGTTATAGATTATTTTCTGGGAAGCTCCTCTCAGTCAGTCCGAGATTTTATTACTCAGAAAGTTGCCCTAAGAGTGATGTTCCGGATGAAATAAGGATAATCCTGCAGACGTACCTTCAGGGGCAACAGTGGGCTCACACTTTCGGGTCTTTCCATTCATCGAACACATTTATTTTTTCACAGGAACAATCCACCATTTCGAAAAGTATAAGAATGTGAATATTTAAACTAAAAGAATATGTGATTACTTTTTTCCCGCATATAAACTCAGTTTAACCGATCAGCACCATATACATCGCTATTGAATTATATAAATTTTTGCCCGTCTCAATCAGAAGTATAGCTGAATTTCGAATATTCAGAAAGTTTATATCTCAGACGATTAATGGAATGTAAACCATATTCGATAGTTGTATTCAAGACTTATTGTACTACATATTTGTTGTAGTTTGTATGCTGGTCTAGTGATTCCTGATTTTGTATGATACTTCGACATGTTTTCATTAGAAAACACCGTTTTCTTTGATCGAATATTATGATAGGAATGAAAAATTTTCTCTTATTCATCAAAGAAAACGGTCACTTCTAAAATAAATAAAGGTATCAGTGATACTTTCAAGAAGTGTCAGACTATTATTGTCAATTTTAGATATATTTTTGGTTCATTTACACTTTCAAGACTAGACTTGTATCAATTGAATAATTTGAATTATGGAAGAATTCCATTTTAAGTCAATTTTATTCTTTTATGATAAACTCAATTCTTCCTAAAATCATAGAATGCAGTTGAAATTTTTTGTATCGATTTGTTGAGCGAGATAATACTCTAGGCTTATATTTGAGGTTAGTTTTCAGAATATTAACCGATCTCAGAAGTAGCATATTTCATTTGTTCCGTCTGCCGCAGATTCACAAGTAAGTTCCAACCAAGAATTGTTTAAATTATTGTTAATCGAATATGAATGCCTGAAGAGACAAGAGTGTTATACACAAATGTCCAAACATATGTGTAGTATTCTATTTCATTTTGATGATTGATTCTTCTGTAGTTTCTTTCAATTGTTGCATCTTATTTTAGGAATGAAAAAAAAAACTCTCGTATTCATCAAAGCAAACGGTGTGTTCTAGAATAAATAAAGGTTTTTGGTTTACTCGCACTTTTAAGAATAAATTTGTTTCAGAGAATGCTATAAATTTATAGGGACAGCGAATTATTCCTACAATTCAATCACAGAAACTGAAAGTATCAAGAATAGTCCATTGAAAAGTTACAATTTAAAGACCGAAAAATGCATTTTTTAGAGGACGTGATTTTAATTTTGGGATATGTTTAGGCAGTTAATAGATGCTTAAACTCAAGTTTGTCGTGTCTCCACCCTTATCCATCGGCCGCCATATTAATAAATGGAGCGAAAACATTTTTTTTGATATGTCGGAAACAATGCGGTCCACAAAAAATTCATAGGGGCAGAAATTGTAGAAAATCGTTTTGCCTACAAATGAGTCCATTCAGCTCTTTACCCTAAATTGCAGAGAAGTTATAAGAAAGAAATTTAAAAAATTTTATATAAATTTTCATGTTCTATAACTAATTTTTATTAATTTCACAAAACAATTACCTCAGACCAATCTTGCTGGTTATCTTTTGAGGGAAATTATGATCTATATACCTATTTTTATTTCCTTTATTCGAAACGATGTCACACCACTCCAAAGTTCTGCGTCAACGCTCAGGAAAATCTGGTCAAATCGAAACGTTTAACTTATTTTCATCCTTATTTCATAATGAATATATTTTTAGAAAATTTTCAAAAAATTTGTATAACTTTATTTATTTCTAATATCTTTTTTTACCAAAAAACTTACCAAATTGAATTTATCGATTATTGAGCAGTGAGAAAGGGCCGAGTTTCAAACGATTTTCCAAGACAGTGACTAAAAATTCATTTAATTTAGAATCGCTGCCTCCAACACAAGATGCTGCTCGGTTTCACAGTATTCGAGTATGCAGGGTGTCCGGGAAATAACTGTACATACTGAGTGATAGAGTTGGACTAGCTGATTACGAATTGACTATAAAAAATTAATTTCTGGATTTCCCTAGAAAGCTACAGAGTGATATTATCAGCTTCATGGAAATACTAAGACCATTATAAAATCCAAACTTATTGACGGATATTATTGAAACTTGGAAGGTTATTGGCATATGCTAAGGTCCGGTCTGAAAGATATAAATTATTCCATTATTCTAGGGCCGCACTCATTAATATTCACTTAAAGTGTTCAGGGTAAAAAAAAACACTTTGTATTTCGAATTACAAATAATTGATAAGCTTTTTAAAAAGAAGCTAAATTGTGCTTCAAGTTGTGCTATCGGTTAAAGTTGTCACATGAACAATTATTTTTTTATGAATTTCTCAATTTGGATAAAGTTCGAAAATTTCAATTTATTTTCCTGAACTGAATTTGTTAATTTTGTGGAGGTCGAAATTGAATAATAAACTTTCTTGAAAAAGTCACTGAAAGTGAGGAACACATCAAATTGTGATATCGCTTGAAGTTGTCACATCAACAATTATTTGATCACAATATTTTGAATTTGGATAAAGTTCGATAAATTGAATTTTTCAGCATGAAGAGAACTGAAAATCACATGTTTGTATATAAAATGCGAAGGTATTAGTGGAAAATTTTCAAGAAAGTTCAGAGCTTTAATAAGCACATTCCATAACTGAACAATAACAAATGAAAGAATACATACAGTAAAGAGTACCTAATAAAAATGAAAATAGGAACGAATGAATTGCTGATTCAACGTTATTTTAAAAATAGTTCAAAATGAAAACCATTAGCTTGTATGCATTTCTCTTGTCGAATGTTCAAATTGAATACAGCCTTGCGAATCATATCGCCATTATTTCTTAAAATATCGTAATAGTTGGTAATTCTGCTCATGAGCTGTTATCTTGAATGGATTTTGTCAGAATATACCATATCCTTCAATTATTCCCATAAAAAATAGTCTAGCGGGTTGAAATCTGGAGATTGAGGGGACCATTGAATAGCCTCGACCTATCTACCTATTTGGATAGGTATTGTCGAGGTAACTTCTAACTTCCAACCCAAATTGAGATGCAGCTCCATCATGCTGGAAATAACTTCCACTAATAATTATCCTTTGTAGCATGCCGGGTAAAATATTTTGCAAGAAATCTAGATAAATCGTACTTGTAAGGCGACTGTCAAAAAAATGAGGTCCGATCAAACATTACCAAACATTTACTGAAAATTTTTGTTGTGATTTTTTCAGTCTTATACTGTGTGGATCCTTTTCGGCCCAAATGTGCGAGTTATTAGTATTGAACACACCATCTCTGGTGAGTTGAGCCTCATCACTGAATATTGTTCTGTACAAAGTGCCTCTGTGATTTGCTATCCAATGTGCAGAATTCAGTGTCAAGACATCATCGCCAGGTTCCAATCGTTGTACCTGTTGTATATGGTACGGGTATATATTTTCCTCTTTGATTATTTTGTGCACCTTATGGTTCGGAAAATGTAATTGTGCACTTACTCTCCTTATAAAAGTTGAAGGTTGTGCTTGGATTAATTGAAGTACTTCATCGCCTCTTTCTACATTTCTTTGGAGATCCTTCTTCCTATGCTGCCACTCTACCATATTGCGCTATAAAACAAAATACAGCAGAAAATGTTTGGTTGTTTGGTGATTGGGAATTCTGAGCGTTGGAAATCTCAGACGATACTCTCTCATAGCAGCTCGACTGTTTCCCTCACATTTACCATACACGGACATCATATCAGCATATTATCTATTTGGAAAGTGGCCATTTTGATAATTTCATTATTTTATAATAATCAAAATACAAGCAACAAACAATCTTAAATTTCAAAATGTTTGAAATTTATCACAGAATATGTTAAAGGAATTCTTACCATGAAGGAAACTTTATTTCTCTGCATTTTTGAGCTTGAATCTTTCAATCTAGTAAGATATTTTGTAACATTCTCCCAAATAGAAAATCATATCTCCTCTTTCTTAGAGTACTTCATAATATTTAATATTGAATAGGTAAACTTTAAAGAAACAAACTAACAAATTGAAAAATCACTACTCATACTACTCGATTTACTAATTCAGTCAGAGGTCTTCACATTGGAAGAAGTGTCACTTTGGTCTACTTATATCTTTGTTGTCGAACGCCCGGTAAACATACGAATAATTTTGAAATATGCTTATGTATAACCTATACACATCACAATTTTTTTAGAAATTCACCTTCTTTAACTCTATCGCAATGATCAATGAATTGAAATTTTCGAACTTTATCCAAATTCAGAAATTCATAAAAAATAATCGTTCATGTGACAACTTCAAGCGATAGCACAAATAAAAGCACAATTAAGCTTCTTTCTAAAAACCGAATCAATTATTTGTAATCGAAATACAATGTGTTTTTATTTACCCTGATCACTTTAAGTGTATATTAATGAGTCCGGCCATAGAATAATGGAATAATTGATATCTTTCAGACTCGACCTCCCAAATTTCAATAATATCCGTCAATAAGTTTATATTTTATGATGATCTTTGTATTTCCATGAAGCTGGAATATCCTCTGTAGCTTTCTAGGGAAATCCAGAAATTAATTTTTTATAGTCAATTCGTAATCAGCTAGTTTACCTCTATCTCTGGAAAGAGTATGTACAATTATTCTCCGGAGACCCTGTATATCACCAGGTCCAGTCGTGGCTCGGAACTTATGGAAAACATGAAGATTGGGTCTGGAAAAAGCAAGTAAATACAGGTTTCCAAGTCTCCAGCAAACCCCAATGTCATGAATTCATTTTTTGTAAATACAAGGAAAACTGTGTAAACACGTGAAGCTGCAGAAAACAGGCTTGAAATGCCCTACAGTATAACTCTATTGCTCGGGTGGAACAGGTAATATTATGGAATTATCAAAATCATGAAAAAATATGAATTGGAAGATGAACTTCCAACTTTGATTCCAATTTTAACCCCTATAATTCCACAAACTTTTACATTTGAAGTTGAATTTGATTCTGGACCATCAAAGAGAATTCGATTGGAGTAACTAGCTAATGAGTAATTACAAATATAATTAATTTAATTAAAATAAAATATAATATAAATGAATATAATAATACCAATTGAATAAAATTGTAAGAATATATTTACAATGACAAAAAAAAATGAAAATAAATTAAAGGTTTTGTTTCGAGCAGATTTTCCAGAGCGTTGACGAACCCGGTCAACTTTGGAGTCCTGTAGCAGCATTTCAAATTAATGAAATAAAAAAAATGTCAGTCACAATTTTCTTCAAGAGATGACCTACAAGAATAATCTAAGATATTTTTTTGTAAAATATGCAAAAATTATAGAGCGAAAAAGTAACTTTTCAATAAAATTGCATTTTTCTTTGGCTTAAAATATCTTTAATTTGCAATTTAGGACCAAAAGATATATGAACTTGTTTGTATGTAAAACAATTGCTACGAATTGTGTGCCTTTAAATTTTTTGTAGAACTCACAGTTTCCGAGATATTGCGAAAAAAGTGTTTTCCTCCATTTTTCAAAATGCCGGCCGGGAGAAGGGTGGCGACTCCACCAACTTGGGTTTAAGCTTCTATTCAACCCCAAACATGTCCCGAATTGAAACCGCATCCTCTAGATGCGAACCAAATGTATATTTTCAATGGACTACAAATATTGCAATGGAAACCAGTTCTTTCGAATTAGATCACTAGACTCGACAGTCTACGACTCGCCTTACCACACAAGCGGCATACACAAAGTAATTACAACGTTTCTCCTTTTTGCGCGCCGCTCATACGGCCGGTACTGAACGCCCCGGGCTTATGAAAAAGGGCATATATCGCTCGCCCGGTACCGGCGATATGCAAAACGTCCGATCTGGCCGATGTCGATATCGATTTTTGACCTCGGCTGGACGATATGAGATCTTCAAAGTGCCTACGCGCTGCTCTGAACCGCTTTTTTGGGGTTCCGTTTCTATGCCTCGCAGATCGGAGGGGAGGCATGTTGGGAGGAATGAGAGTATAATAATAATAATATACTTTATTTCAGGTAAAGTGTATACATGTAATACAGTAAACACTCGAGATGAAACAGGGTCATAAACAATTTAACTCTCATTATATCATGTAGGCTAGGAAGTCTTCTATACTATACAGGGTGTTCGGCACATGGACCGTCAAATTTATTTTGGGCGTTGGTAGGGTCATTTGCTGCCTTTTCAGTCTTGAAACCTGGGTCCTTAGTATTACGGTTACGGAGGTATGATTTTTTTATTAGGTTTTTTTAAATTACCCAAAATGTACCCTTCGAAGCCCCATAACTTTTTTTGCGTGGGCTTTTACACGCATTTCATCATCTTCATTGGTATTCATTGATAATATGGACGCCGGTATCATGCATGATTGATACCGTATTAGGTATCGCTACATTGCCGTCTCAAATACCGAAACCTTGCGCTTATGACTGAATCTGCAAGTACATCTATTTCTGTAATCTTCTTGGTCGCTATAGTAGCATACAGTTCTCTCTGCAGGACAGCCTTTCCAGTTCAGGCGATGCAGTCCTCAACCCAGTTGGGAAACTGCAAGCTTATTCACACCCACACTGGCCAGCTCGCTCTAAGATTCAGCAAGGTGGTTTACATGGCATGGTAAATTGGTTTTCTATTTGGTAACTATATGAAAGAGCTAACGAGGGTCAGCAGTTAATTTCAGCAATTGGCAAAGGAAAGGATGTTGCTTCGCGTAGCCTATACACGACCTTATTCCTTCTTGAAGCTCTGGTTAAGATCTCAAGCTGGACAATGTGTCAATAAGTAGTCTACAGGCACCGCAAAAAGTTCTTGTTGCAGTTCGGTTGTGATCCCGGACCTTGGTTTTCAGGTCTCCCCATAGTTTGCAACGAACTGAACGAAGCTCAGTTCTTTCTGACCTGGGGTCCGTGTAGTAGTCCTTCCCATTCCAGTCTCATCCTCAGGGTTTTAATCGGTCTTATATCTAGCTAGGCGGTTCACATGGACTACGCGTTTCTTCGCCCTTGGCAATTTTGGATGAGATAGACTACGTCATTGATTCTCTCCACAACCTTATGTGGTTTTTCCCAATTTCTTTGTAACTTTTGGGATAGCCCTCTTCTCCTCTGGGGGCTGAATAACTATACCAAATCTCAAACCTTGTATCCAACTTCCGCAGCCTTTATGGCCTAAGGAGTCTTTATGCTATCATATGCAAATTGCAGGTCCTTCCAGACCTTCTCATGAACGTAGTGGAGCTTCACATTCAGACCGCTCACGTAATCCTCGCCTGCTGAGTCAATTCCAGGCTCACACCCGAACTCCAGGTCGCAAGGAAGTCTCATCTCGCGACCAAATAATAGGTTGTCAAATATCTCGCTTCGGCATTTTTGCTCTTTATTCAATGCTTTATAAAAAGTGTTACAGTGACCGGATTTAGTAAATAATCTGTTTCCATCTAGACGGCAACTTCATAATACCTCCCTTGTAGATGCCCCTCTCCTTATTTGGAAAGAACTCAGACAACCACTTTTCACGAGCCACTTTTGAGGTCAACTTTACACCACCAAGGGCGTTCGCCATGGACAGAAACAGGTGGTAATCACTTAGCGCTCTGTCCGGGCTATGTGGTGGATGCGATAAAACCTCCCGTAGCTTCTGACGAGTCATCAACGAATTGTGTGGTCTGGCATTTTCCTGGTGGAACACTATGTCACGCTAAAACCCGACTAGCACCTGCTTTTATTAAGCGTGAACAATAAAAAAAAATATGAAAATAAAATTCACTTCTCACTTCCATCAAATTCAGCACATAATGAATTACAACAAATTTGATATTTCGTTTATTGGTACATAGATTATACTGAACATTGGAGAACTCGGTTGGCAACAATATACTCTATTTCCACAACACAATTCCTTAATTTCTTATGTTCATGAATTCTGATAAAGTAGATATTTGACTTATCTGTGATGCCGGAGAACGAATGTGGGGCGGTGAAACTCAACAATGATGAATCCAAAAAAAAACAACTGTATTCTCCTATTCTGGAATTCTAAGACCAGAGATATAATTAGGGTGGAGAATCTTTCCGTCCCTGATAGTGAAGTGTGAAAAACTCGTGGCAAACCCGTGGAAAAACGCAGAAAAGAGACGAATGCCTATTTTGATGTTGGCTGAAATATTTCAGAACATATTGCATTGATATTGCAGATGAAAGATTCATTTACCTGTTGACTCAAGAATCCGTGTACACGTAATTGAGTATTCTACAGAATGAATCTCAATAAAAATCTCCGAATATGAGTATAAATCCCTCTTCGTGGTTTCTCAAAAGATCATCCAATCATTTGAATATTTATTATTGCATACAGCTCATTTCGACTAGAGAAAATAAAGGCAAATAAATTTCTGCGCGAAGCACTGCCAGTACCACTAGCGGAGTATGCGCAATAACCTATTTCACAGATATAGAGATCTTACCACGTTACAACTACATCCTTCCTGTTGGCCAATTCTGGACGCTTCTGGCCGATCGCCTACTTTAAGCGATCCAGTTGTTCGCAGTAGATCAAGTAGAATTAAGCGTCTGGCTATATGGGAGCAGCTCATAGTGGATGATTCCCTTCCAATCCCACCAAACACACAGCAAAACCTTCCTGGCCGTCAATACCAGCTTGGCCACTGTTTGGAACGATTTACCTGCCTTCGACCAAGACCGTTTTAGCTTGATATTGTCGTATGTGATCCATTTTTTTCGCCAGTCACCATCCCCTTCAAGAATGGGTCGAGTTCATTCCGTATCAGCAGCATATCGCAGGCGTTGATTCGGCCCAGAAGGTTTTTTTTGCGTCAAATCATGCGGCCCCCAAACATCAAATTTTTTGTATTTATCCTTCTGCAGATGGTTTAAGATGGTTTGGTGACTAACTCCCATCTCCTGGGCGATGTCACGAGATGCCACATGCCGGTCTAACACGATGTATACCATGCTTTGATCGGTATTTGTCGTCACAGGTCATCCGCCGGCTGGCTTATCCATGATGTCGTTTTCACCAGCTCTGAATCGTCGGAACCATTCCTCTGTGGTTCGAACTGATAGAGTACCATCCCCCAAAACACCATCAATCTCACGGAACGTTTCTCTAGCGGATTTGCCTCTAAAGAAGGAAAACTTTAAAATAGCGCGAATTTCGGCGTTAGTGAACTCCATGTTTACACGTCTTTAACTGTTGAACGCAACATCAAACTAATCATGCATTTTGTAGGTTATCTCAAGACCTTTCAAATTATGTTTAGTATTGCCAGTTTCGAGCTCTGTAGCGCTTTGTACATAGCCGCGAAATTCAAAAGACAAAAAGGCGGAACGGAGATATTTTCACAGATGACTTGTAGGTCATGGTGAACAGATGCAGGTACATATTCCAGTATTTCTGGCGGTTAGAGACAACCTTGGCCTTGTATTTTCCCAGAAAGACATACCATAATCAGAGTAAAATGTGGGGTCAGTAACCTCGTAAGGCGACCCAGAGTAAAACGAAGAACATGGAACCAACATGTCAATAGAATCGTGTATACACGCCGATTAGGAAATGACCATCAAACACCCAACTGAAAACATGCAGAGATATATTGCAGTCATTTTCAGGAGAGTAATGAATTTAATATCCATGATGAAAGAGGCAAAGTTATTTAGAATAGAATAGAATAGAATAATTTATTCATCCTGATAGACATTCTACAATGTATAGGACATGTCAGTTACACCAAATTAATACAACAATGAATAAAGAAGAAGGAAAAAAACAAACTTAATTCTAAAGAATATCATTAAGATATTCTTCAACACTGTAAAAACATTTCTTTTGGAGTAAAGTTTTCACTACTTTACGAAATTTCAATTTATTCAATGATTTTATGTCATTCGGCAATTTATTGTACAATTTTACACATTGGTATATGGGCGACTTCTCAAATTTGCTTGTTTTATGGCCAGGAAAAGAGAAAACATGTATATTTCTTGTAGCATAATTATGAAAACAAGATAGGCTGGCAAATTTCTGTTCATTATCTCTAGCATAGAGAAGAATTTTGTAAATATATATACATGGAAGTGTCAATATTTCATGCTTTATGAACCAAGGTTTACAAGACGTTCTGTTCATTAATCCAAACATCATTCGCATTATACGTTTTTGTGCTATAAATAGTCTATGCAAATCGGAAGTAGCACCCCAGATTTCAACATTATATGACAAGTGACTATAAACCAGACTGTAGTAGACCGATATCAAAGCACCGAGTGGAAGCGAGCTCTTAAGTCTACTGATAGCATAGTAGGCAGCAGAGATTTTCTTACTAAGATATTCAACATGACCAGTCCACTGTAGTCCACTGTCAACCACAAGGCCCAGGAATTTTGTTGTCTCCTTAGACACAAGAACATCTGAATCACAATTAAGGGTTAGAGGAATGCTCTGCCTTAACTCGAATTTTATTAATTCAGTTTTGTCAACATTTAAGATAAGTCTGTTTGCATGACACCAGGACTTGAACTTTTCAACTAGATTCTTACAGAGACCAACAAGCTCATCCACACTCTTCGCTCTCACAACAAAGGATGTGTCATCTACGAAAATGATAATTTTATCTGTCTTAACATAATGGGGCAAATCATTTATGAACAGTATAAATATTAGTGGACCTAGGACAGAGCCCTGTGGAACTCCGAGTTCTAATTCGAATTGGGACGATTGTACATTGTTAACTCTAACTGATATTTTCCGCTTAGAGGTATAATCAACCAGCCATCGCAGAAATATACCCCGAAAACCCATGTTGTAGAGCTTACTCTCAATGAAACTAGGTGCTATAGTATCAAAAGCTCGCGATAAGTCGAAGAAAATGCCAGCAACAACATATTCTTCATCCAGTGAGGTATACACAGTCTGAACAAAATCTAAAGTTGCTGTTTTAGTTGAATAACCGCGTCTGAAACCATGTTGATTTTCACAAAGTAAGTTGAACCTATTTAAAAACTCAATCATTCTATCAAGAACTATTCTTTCAACAATTTTAGAAAAAACATTTAGAATTGAAATTGGGCGGTAATTTGAGATTTCCTCAACTTCGTTCTTTTTGTGAATGGGAATTACTTCAGCAAGCTTGAGTATGTCCGGAAAGATTCCCGAAGATATCGATTCATTAGTAAGATGTGCTAGATGTTCCGCTAAATATTCAGATATAAATTTAAAAACCCTAACTGGGACATATTGGAATCCAGAACTATTCCTATTTTTCAACTTATCAAATGAAGACAGTATCTCTCGTCGGTCAACAGGATGAAAATAAAAAGGTGCTATGGTGAATAGGGTAAGTTGTGCAATTGCTGCTCAATGAGTCAGAATATCTCCGCTCAAGCTCCCGTTTAGCAACATTTGAGAAAAACACCCGAAAGCATCCGCCACCATTGAAGGATCCGAGCATAGAGTGTTGTCAATAGACAGAATCAAATTGTTAAAGTTAACTTTTTCCTACCAGTTTCCTGGTTTACAATATTCCAAATAGTTTTGTTCTTATTGGTTGAATTCATAATAATATTTTCATGAAAGCGCAGTTTACAATTTCTAACAAGAGTATTATAATTTGATTTAGCATTCCGATAGAGAAGCGAAGCTTCTACAGTTTTCATATTTGCTTGTAGCCAATACAATTTTTAAATCATTACTTGCACTCTTTAAAATCGGTGATATCCAGCCTCTCAATACATCACTCGGTAAAGTTTTATGAACTAATGAACAACAGTGGTCAATACAATCTGTGATAATAACCACAAATTTTTGGAAGAGGGTATTTATATCAGAAATATGATAAATTTCAGAAAAGGAAGTTTCAGCAATTTTTCTGGCTAGTTTCATGAGATTTTCATGTAAAGAAATTTCTATAAGTTATATTCTTCGAATTGTTATTATTTTCGAACTTATCAAGATCGTCTGTGAAATAATCCAACAAAAAGGCTCCATGGTCTGCAAAGCAAGGTGGAAAAACTTTAGCCCTGCACTTGCCCAGATCTACATTTGTCACAATATAGTCAACTTTAGAAGAGGATGTTTGACCTATAATATTCGTAAAAATACGAGTTGGAGAAAGTGAAGTGGTCTTTAACAAAAAACAATTAAACAGGTCATCAAGTAATTTTTTTCGACTCGAATTCACTTGTAAATAGTTCACATTGAGGTCACCACACAGGAACAGAGCTTCTTGTCGACTGGAACAACGCTGAATAATGGATGACAACTTAGAGAGGAACTGATCGAAATCACTTGAAGGTGACCTATATACACTCATCACACAAACACTATTTCGACCGATGGTTAACTTCACTGCACAGCACTCACACACCAGTTCTTCAGACAAGTTGGAAACCTTGAGATCTCTTGCATTAATTCTATCCTTTGTAAATATTGCCGTGCCTCCATGCTCCCGTGTTGGACGACAAAAACTTGCGACACGTTGATATCCAGGAAACTGAACAAGCTTAACACAATCTTCGTTGCACCAATGTTCCACAATACAGACAATATCTGGATTCTTGTCATCCAACAATATATAAGATCAATTTTATTCATAATAGACTGAACATTGAGATGTAGAATTCTCAATCTCAGTACACCTTCCCCTAAGTGCTCAGCTCTTTTTCCCTGCGCTGGTAAAAATTATGCACACTCGATCTATTGGGCCAGTATTCTTGAACCTTCACTTTGTCAATTTCATCCATAGGAATAAGAACTTTAAATGATGCGTAGATATCAGGAAAACGTGATTTCAAAGCTTCACATTTAACATCCGAAAATGAACTTAGTAAAAATGTGGTGAGGTCTTCAACTTTTTGTATCCGGCTTCAAATTGGAAACATGCAGCGCTTTGTATTTTCTTATACCCTCTATATTTGCAGGACCGGAAAATTTACCAATAACCAATGCTCGTTGTTTACGCCCAGATCTTTTCTTGTGGGGGGAACCTGCTTCCCTCAGATTCATCGCCTTTTAATGATGGATTATTTTGTTTGGAAACTTTATTGTTTACATTCCTAGACACCTCATGTCTCACAACAGTGTCGTATGCGCGAACTCGAACATGCGGCGGGGGTACAGGGAGTGTCAAATCGGTACACAGATTCATATTATCGTGAACGTTTAAAGATGGTTTGATGTTTTGTGGATCAACGTTCTGACTCACAGCACTTGCATATGAACCACAAGCGACGGGGAATTCCTCTTTATCTGCTGTCATGTGTTGACAATTTTTTTTGTTACTGAGATTAGATATAATCTTATCTTTCTCGGTGATCTTTTCAATCAAGACGGAAATTTTATATTCTAGCAATTTTGAGTTTTCAATTAATAATTTATTCTTACTTTCCATCTCGGAAATTATTTTCAACATCAATTCCTGTGTTGTCGAGTTAATATTAACAACTGGTTCATCCGTCTTTGGTGAAGGAAACGTAATTTTGTCGTCATTTGAACTGAGACACGATGGGGATGACACGAAATATCTGTCACAACACTTTCCGATTTTAGATCCACAATTATTGTGGTACACTCCATCACAAATACTGCATTTCAATGCTACTTTAGCAAGATTTTTCTTGCAATAAGAGCATTTTAAACTGTTCGTTTGCGATTGATCACTAGCCGACATAATGATACATGCGTTCACGTCCGCGGCCAGACGATATTCGAATTTTTAGAATAATTACTGAAGTAGAAGAAGAAACAAGTAATAACTTTCGAAAATCAAGACGAGTTATTAACCAATTATACTTATTTCGATCTGTCACCTCAAAATGATGACGTTACGACCGCCAAATATAGCATCCAATTGGATTCCTGAGCTTTTATTCAAACACCCTTCATATTGCAAATTCAAAGTCCATCACCCATGTACACCTTAAGCTCCGGCTACACCTCTCAAGAAAAAGCAAACAATTACTGATTTACGTGTTCCGTAGCAGTAAGTCACATTTTTACCGAACCGTGGTTCAAGAGAAATGTGGGCTAGGGTCAGTTGTCCGCAATTGCAGACGGCGTGCTTGCGTAATCGGTGTGAAGTCGGCTTCACCGAGAACGAGGTCACGGTTGCAGATGTCGCGCCGGTCGGTATCGAGGGAGAAATCGCAAGAAAGATGAAATTTGCGAGTTATCGATGCAGGAAGAAAGCGAACAGATGCGTGCGAATTAAGGTCAAGTTGGTCGTTAAAGTTAGTCAAGGACATCTGTCTTCTCGAGTGGAATTTATTGAGATGATACATGTTGGTTCAAATTTGGAAATGTTCCGCCAGAGTGACATGGAGCCAAATTTGGAGAAAACATTGGTATAAGTTGTTTTCGACGTAACGATATTGTTGATGCAACGTATTTTCGTGGTACGAGTAACAAGTGTGCTTTCGATTTTCAATACTTGGCTTCGTGGAAAATTGAAAGTATATCAGAAACGTAGCTTAAATAACCTAATATTGATGTACAAAATTCGAAAGATTTATACTTGGTTGTTACTGTATCAAAATATAACAGGAGGACTACTGACGATGACGCGAACTCTTTTCTACCAAATTTCAAAAATGAAGTTTCAGAATTGAGTCTCAAAATGTGTCACCAAACCCACTCGGCTCCAGAGAGTGCACAAAGTATCTCCTCGGCTAGCTCTAGAGCTGAGACTACTTATAAAGGGCGCCACCCTCTTTTGTGATAATACAAAAAAAAAAAGAGGAAAGTACAATAAAGATCTCAGGGTCGCAAAAGAGAGAAAATGACGAACGCACTCTCAGGACGCCAAACGAGCCCGATCACACAAGTGGGAGGTAGTGGCTGGTAGAAAGAATATAGAGCAATTATTTAATAATATAATGAGCCCAAATGAAATACACAAGGTCCCTCAAACGAGGATATATCTTACAGAAGGTAGATCACTAACTAGTTCTTACTTCACAACCCGAATATTCGATATAATGCTTTATCTCTTACTAAACAAACAGTAATATCACACCAAGGTATTTACTGAGAGCCTCGATGGTAATCGTTACTAATAGCTCTTTACTTATATCTAAGCGACCTTCTCTATAGGTCAGGCTTTCTGTACTAAACAGTATTCACTGAATTGGGCCTCTTTGATACTAATCAATCTTAACTAAATTCTACAGACTAACCTTCTATAACAGTCTAGGTCGTGGCTTGACTGAAGTACAAAAGGATATTATTCTCACAGTCTCGTAGATGGAAACTGGGCTCAAATATATTCCTGGGCCAACGTAGTACAATTTCTCACAGTAATGCGCCCTAGGTAGACGACAGGTGTGGTATCTTAGATGGCGAAATCTGGTGGAGGTTCCCAAAGACAGCTCCCACGGCAGTTCGACGGTAATTCAAAAGCAGCCTAGACAAACAGCTCGCAGACTTCAAAGACAGTTCAGAATCTACGGTACCTCGCAACGGTACAATAATAATTCCCAATTGGAAGCAGAATGATGCAATCTCACGTCGTTTTTCCAAACAAATACGCCACTCCGCTAAAGCGGAAAAATCTCACCAACGAACAAACCAAACCAACATGATAAGATTTCTCTCAGGGCTTCAGTTAAAATCCTGTTCAGATCCGCAAAATTGCGATTAATTATTCCAGGATATTTCAACCAAATATGCGGAGAGAACGATGTAATTGACAACCTACGTCACAGGCACAGAATGACAGTGAATGACAGTATGACAGACTAAGACCACCGACAACGGCGTTCATTGAAACGTACGAGATAAGCTGGTAAACTACTGCGACCAACGCCACCAGTTCGATTGGCAGGTACTAACTGGAGCGGGAATTTTGAAACCGTGACAAATGAATGAATACTCACTAATAGAATGAAAATGAATTCATAAAAACAAATGACCTATCAAAAAAACACGTCATTTTCTGGTTCCGGTATGTTGATGTTGATATTATAGTAGGATTCAACGGAACAAATAGACAAATAAAAATGTTTCTTGACTTCCTCAATTCAATTCACCCCAAAATAAAATTTACATTGGAAATCGAATGCAACAAAGCGATTAATTTTCTGGATTTGACCATAAGTAGAGATAGAAACACATTCGACTTTAACATCTTCCGAAAAGACACAAACTCAGAAGCCATAATACCCTATGATTCCTTCAGTCCTGATAATCATAAACTAGCAGCTCTGAAATCTATGATCAACAGAGCATTCACCATACCTTTATCGAACGCTAACTTACAATCTGAAATTGATAAAATCAAAGAAATTGCAACTAATAATAATTTTCCGAGAATCCTAGTAAACAAACTAATTGAAAACAAAAGAAAGCTGAAAACCATTAATATGCTTTACACTACCGCAGAAAAACCTACTAATAAATTCATACATATCACTTATTTCGGAGAATTATCAATCCAAATCCAAAATTATTTTTCTAAACTTGACTTCAAAACAACATTTTCAGGACGTCCAAACCTAGGTAAAATATTATATAATTCAAAATCCAAACTTAAACCCGAGAAAACTTCAGGTGTTTATAAAATCTGTTGTAAAAATTGCAACGCTGCATATAGTATGTAGGTCAAACTGGTAGAAATTTTGAGACCAGATTAAAAGAACATCTGAAATCTGGTAAACAGTCCGCAGTTTATGATCATATCGAGACTGAAGAACATCATATGGATATCGTAAATTTTAAAATCCTTCACAAATGCGAGAAAGGCCTCAAATTAAATTTGCTGGAAGCGATGGAAATAACAAATCTGTTCAATATTCTCAATGTGTCCCCACTTAACACCCAAATAGAAATAAACCATTCACCACTTTTGAATATCCCATAGATTTAAACCCACGAAATATTTTAGTCTGTACCTAACACCAGAAGATGGTTTAACAACCGAAACTGGTCGTGTAATAGTATTAATAAAGTGAAAATTAGACAAAAATAATTGTTTTCTTTCAATATTGAATACATACTGTTTGGAATGTTATTTGATCTGTTATAACATTCTAATTTGCAATATGGAATATTTCATCTCAATTTCTTTTGAGTATACCGAGGTGTCCTGTAGCTCAAGGTCAAGCGGTACTGGGCGATATGCTAGGTTATACCAGTTCCAGCAAAAATAAGAAAAAATAAAGAAAATGAGGAATGACGAAAAAATAAATCAAAAGTAAGAAAAAATAAAGCAATTGTACCTTACAATAGATTTGTGACTGTAATCAATAGCACGGATATTAGGGATTATGTTTAAAAAAAAAAAATCACTGCAAAATTGGAAAATTTGTGACTACAAAAATATATCTATTACCACTTAACCAAGTGAAATTTTTTTTTAATTTTTGTTAGAACTGGTATGAGCTAGCATATCGCCAGTTAACGCTTGGCGTTGAGTTACGGAATACGCTGTATAATCCATTTTCAGTGACAAGCCGGTATGAGAATGACAATTTATACTTTATTCTATGATAAAAAACGAAACCTATATCTTAAGAAGTCGATTTTTCAAAACAAATAAGACCGAAAAGAAAATCGTTATTGAATTTTCGATCCAGCTTTTCTCTGAATTGAGCACAAATAAATTACATGAAATATATACAGGGTGATTCTTCAACCACTGCGTTGATTTTAGCGAAAGATTCTTCAAGGGATAAGGAACATTTTTTCCTCTACCACTTTTTTCAATTGTTTCCAGTTGCAAAGTTATGAGCAAATCAAGGTTTAAAATTGCGCTGTGCCATCAGTGGATACCTTTTGAAGTTACACGAAAAAATCAGTTTTGGATTTATGATGTACAATGAAAGCGTAAAGACATACTTGTTTATGCGTCCTGTTCCTGTTGGAGGCAAATTGTAATAATCACGATGGAAACATATACAAAGGTTGACGATGGTATTTCGGGATGGGACAACCCTAAAGTTACAGCGAATTTTCTGTTGAGAATCTATTTAGACTTGAGAACATGACAAACTTCTTGAATATCTGTTTTCTATGAATTATCAAATCGATTGGAATTCACAAAGAAGATAACAGATTGAAATCTTTGATCTAAAGGGTGGTTCATTAAGGGGTTCTTCAATAAAAAAGTAATAAAAACAATATTATTTTATAATCTTTATTAACATATACAAGAAACATTCTTTACAATTATTCTTTAAAGACAATTTTTTTCAAATGCTGACCTCGTTTACGGTTAACAAGATCCATTCGATAGTTTCAATTTTCGATGACGCGTGTGAGTATTTCTCCAATGACTCAAGTAATATAGGCCTCCAATACCTCAATCGTAGCTGGCTTGTCCATGTAGACTTTGGACCTCACATAGCCCCAAAGGAAAATATCAAGAGGTGTGATGAGACATGATCTAGCTGACCAATTCACTGGTCCGAGGCGTGAAATGATCTGCTCGCCGAAATGCTCTCGCAGTAAATCCATGGTTTCACGCGCTGTATGGCAAGTGGCGCCATCTTGTTGGAACCATATTTCGTAGTCTGTTATCATGGTGCGATAACGGTTTCCATTCACAGTAGCATTCCGGCTGTCCTCTGTTTAGAATAAATATGGACCGATTATTCCGCACCAGACGGTTTTTCTGGATTTAACAGCAATTCTTGAGACTCTTCGGGTTGTTCATCACCCCAGATTCGGGCATATTGATTGATCACGAACCCATTAATTCAAAAATGGGCCTTATCAGTGAACAAAACTTTAGTCAAGAGCCCAACGACTAAATCTCATACGATTCGGTAGGTCGGTCTGCTTCAGTTCTGGAACTAATTGAAAAGCTCTCAAAGAACAATCCTTACATAAAATCTGCCAAGTCGTTGAATACGAAAGGTCAAGCTGTTGAGAACGGGGACAAATCGACACTTCGGGGCATCACTTACACTCTACCCAACTGCCGCTATATTCTTTTCATTACGAGCTGGATATTGTCTATTTGTCGAGTATTACCCAATAATTGAGAATAAATTTCAGAATTTCCAATATTGTCACCAATACCTCTGTTGGAAACTCACTAACAATGAAGAAATCCAGTAATCATGTAGCATTTCTCAGAGACCAATAAATAGGTGTTTTCATCATAATATCATACTTTGAAGCCTTAAATAGGAAGAGGTTGCGTAAACAAGTAAGTGTCAACAGTTTTTGGTCTTTCTCAAAGCAAAAGCTGAATTTATTGTTAAATCTCGAATAGAATTCAGAGGTAGCTTGGCCCTATTCAAAACCTTTAATCGCTTATAACTTAAGCGGCCACCGACGACCAAACTCAGTTGACAACTATGCTGGCCACATATCTTGTAGGTGGCCAAGTTTATGGTCTGTAAGCTGGTTGGTTGTTGAAATTCTAGATTAGTACAACCTAGTAGACAATATGGTTGACAACTAAGATGATCATCTATCATTAGTGACTGGGCAGAATTGGAAGTGGTGAAGGACAAATTTTTTTTCCGCTTCAATAATCTATAGTTAAACAGACGCAGTGATTGAAGATTCGTCCTGTATAAAATACACTGCTAGCTCTTTTAATGTTCCCTCCTGTGTACACTATATCGAGTTCGAAACACAAATAAGGATCTACTTTTAGTCAATAAACCTGCCTATTGAGAAATCCGAGCCAGTAAGTATTCTTAATCACTCAACCAATACCAACTTAAGGATATGTCCATCCATCTAGACCCCATTCCGGCAACCACCAACCGCTCAACGAAAACCGCTGGACCACAGAGAACGCTCACGCTTTCAAAGAGCCCGATCCGCCAACATAGAGCAACGCGATCGGTCGTAAATTCGTCTATGGCCATATCCGATATCGCCTCTATATAACCAGGTCGGAATAAATCTTCTGGGGCCGAACGAAATTTACATAATTAGTCGTCGTTTAGCGGATACCAATGACATATTTCATCCGCGCGCACTGTCCGTGCGCGACTTGTTAGGCCCGACTTGTTTACATTTCTTTCGGACGAAAAGCCAATAAATAACATCTAATCGATGGTCATATCGATGTTTCGACATCTGTGCACTTTGCGGAACATCGATAAAATTGTCAGATTCGGTGGTGAACGGATACGTTCGGTAGCCGCTGGAACTGATACCGCGGATCGATGATCCGGCGCTGTCTTGATTTACGCGTCCTTCTGTTTTTCGGTGAGTGTCTGCGAATTTATCGTATCCGAGATCTAATCGGGATGTTGAAAATCATGTTTAACAGATATTCAAATTCTGGCGATGGGATGACTATAAATCAGGTTTCATTGACGTCCTCCTAACAGAATTAGTATAATAGGAACCAAGGTTTTGGTGATTATATGACAATGGAAGTTCTGCATAGGTTCATAGGATGATAGTAGAACAGCTAACCATCGATTTGTCCAAATATATGTTATTTTCGAATATATAATTTCATAAAATCCCATCTTGAAGTGTTGAATATGAGGAAAGGTAAAAGTCTTGAAACACTTCTGTTGTTGGAATCATCCGGTTACATGTTTCGGCTACTCCGCCATTATCAAACCAAGGATTCTAAAAAGGTGGTACTCGTAAGCAAAACAAACATTGTTAAATTGTTGAACATAAAGTGAAAACACGCTATGTTTACAAGTATCATTAGAAATATATACTTATTAAGATGAAATAAAATTTTTGGTGTTTGTTATTAAATTGTTATATGTTCGCTTAAACTTACGATTTTTTGTTCCAGTGTCATATGGTAAAATACATAATATTTTACACACACAAGGGGGTTGAGTCCAAAATATATAATAACAACACAATTATACACGTTAAAAGAATAAATAAATAAATAAGAATAAAATTGAATTGTTTAAAACGGTAAAGACAAAACTATGAAAAATGACAGACAGACTAAATGACAAAAGACAAACAAACCTTAACAAACTGACCTATGTGGGGACACTCTTCTTCTTACAAACGGTGTTGGCCGGACTCTTGAATGTTCCTAGCGAGGCAGTGGCGTGCCATGGGGTAGTCAATATATATTTATATGTGTCTTTCACATTGTTGGTTAACATTGTATTCAGTGTTTTGTATTCCGTACAATTAAGATGTTTATAAATTTCCACTTCTTCTAGTATTTCTTGTTTGTAATTGAATTCACAGTGATGAATAAGTTTGGTATTTTCTTCCAGATCAAACTTGTGTTTTTCTTCTCTCATTGGCGCTGGCTAAATGCTCTTTTGTCCTAGTTCTAATTAAAGTACATTCAGTCATGCGTCTGGTCTTATGGTATATACCGGTATGAAATGAGCGTGTTTTGTGGAAATAAATCACAAATTATTATTGGGAAAGTAAAAAACTTCCTTCTAAGTATTGGCCATTGTTTTCTACACATTTTGACCACCTTTCTGGAAATTTGTGACACCCAATTTTCGACCTCCTCTTAGGACTCAAAGTGTTGCTCAGCTAATGAGTGTCCTATCGATGAAAATAAATAGTAGTCGACAGAAGCCAAGTCTGGTGAATACGGCGAGTCGGGAAGCAGCTTCCAGCCCAGTGTTTTGATTGTATCTTGAACCAGTTTTTCTTTGTACGCAGGTGCATTGTCGTGGAACAAAATTTCCCTGTCGTATCTTCTGGCCCATTCTGGTCGTTTCTCGATCAATGCATCGTTCAAATTGATGATTGATAGTGATCAGTATTAACAGTTTCACCAGGTATTGGGAGCTCGTGGTACACCAAAACTTCCACCTGCACCGGAAAAACTCCTCAACACCATTTTTTGCAATTGTAAAAAAGGATGTAATGCCAAATGTGGCTGCAAAAAAGTTGGGTTGTAGTGTTCCTTAGCCTGTACAAGTTGTCAAGGCCAGCTTTGTTCTAATGCTGAATCTCCAATATAAGAGGACTCATTTCATATAAACTACGAGACATCCGATCCATCGCTTTTGGACGAGTTTATTTTCACTCAGCTCGAAGAAGAAGACGAAGAACAAGAAGAAACAGATGCAATAAATGATTATAATTCGGACCAATAATTTTATCACATTCTTTACAATTAACGACAATTTTTTTTATTATTTATTAGTACAGATCGGTTCGTGGAATAGGCCTACCGGGGAAACCACGTTTAAAAAAACGCGTCAAGTACACTACCTCACAGGTGACGTGGAAACGTGTGCATTTTATGGAGCATACAACTTTCTTCCCTCATATCTCGGAAACGGCGACTCTCACGAAAAAAAGTACAGAGACAATTTTTGTAGATAATTGCACGATCTACAATTTATGTTTGACCTATTTTTATGATAAAACTCACCGTTTGGCTGAAAAAACCAAAACCCCCATTTTCGCGACCTTTGACCTTGAATAACTTTTTTAGTAACAATGGGACTTTTAGGGACTTTTCACCCTTTCTTTCTAATGATATCGTGACCATCTCTACCAATTTTCAGCTCTATGCGAATTTTGGTAACCTCACCTCTGTTATTTGGTCTAACTTGACCGGACTATCATTCTTTGTTTGCTTCAGTTCCACAATTAATAACTTTCCCGATTCTTTAATATCTTCTGATGTTACCTGGCTGATTTTACAAATTCGACAAGCTCCTGCAATCCCAAATACAATAACAACCTTGGCCATTAAATAAACTCAATCGGGTGCATTATTCAGAAAATCACTAATTTGTGTACCTACTCGTAAAAATCCAAGCTTTCTTGGGCTTGAAACCTTTCCCAATTTGTTTCAGAAAACTAATTAGTTTGAAATATTTTGAAATGTCTACATTATTTTTGGATCGTAATTTACTTTTAATAATTGAATAATTCGATCACACTGTTGATGTCTTTGTTGTTGTGCCTGTTCCGAAAAAATAAGCCAATAACACTGTCTCCGAGAAAGAATTGCATGTCTTTTTCATTTTCATTGCATAGATCTTGAATACGCTGTTTCGTTAAATTTCCGCGATTTAGTTGGCAATAATTTTCGTGAAGCTATTTGTACTGCTTCTATCAACGCCGCTAGAGTCAGAGCAAACTCAGAATCAAGCATTATTAATTTTATAGTATTCAAAATAACTACTTATCAATTACTGAATTCGCAATTTTTGAAGCAAATAACAAAATTGAATTGACAGATATTTGATTACACGTTTTCCTTAGCAACGCAGGTCTAATAGCTTACTAGTTTGAAATTTCAAACAAACATTCTGACTTAAATATACTGTAATAATATTTTCTTTTACTATTAAATCGTTGTTTTTCCTGTTACAGAAAACATTATTGTATTATACACGGGAAAATTATTTGATTTCAGCTCTTGGTTTTTGTCATCATAACCTTGAGCTAAAATCTAAAATTTTTTCCCTATTATAATAAATGACTATTTTTGCACACAACAATACTCACTTGGGGGGCTAGGATTTTTTTTACTGAGGTTTTTACCCTAGGCTTTCATGTCATACAATGAATTGTATAGCACCGCGTCACCAACCCCAGGTAACATTTGTTTTGTACGAAAACAGTTCAAAAGAATATACTGGGTTAGTCTTTGACCACGACGTTAATTTTAATCATTTTAACCATAGATTCTTGAGGTCAAAAGAAACATTTTCTTCATATAACATTTTTCCAAATTTGGCCCCGTTCAAAACATATAAGGTGTTGAAATATCATCAAAAAATTGAATTTTCACCTGTAATATTAAAAAGACAACATCAATTGAAATGATATCTTGTAGAAGGTTTTTGATAACAGTCATGCATATTTTGGCCTCATTAGATATATTCCATTTCTTGTGGGTTTCTCACTACTACTCTACACATTGGTTAAATTGCATGAAAAACAAATATCACTTGAACTAAAGGTCCGTATCTTGTACTTCCTGGAATCTTTTCTGCAGATGAAATCATTCTTCATCTTCCCTCCTAAATTGCACCGTCCTTGAGATATTTGAAGTTGAAAGGAATTGAATTGTTATAATTTTGTCCAAATTCTCTGATTTTCTCAAATCCAACTCTGTGCTGAAATGGTTTAATATTCAGATTTGTTCAATGTTGCCATATCTTATGTCTTTATTAAATATTTCTACACGGTTGGAGAAATCTCTCCAGTCTATGGTTCCACCACTAAACACAATTTTTGACTTACATTCACAACAAAATCTAAATTGCCATTTGCTGTATTCATTATTAGAGATTTCTAGCACCTTGTTTAATATTTGATCCTGAATAATATTCCATAAAGAATAGAGAAAGAGATTTCCATCACTCACATAGGTAGTTTATTATATTTTTATGATGACCGTTGGAATACATGATGACCGTTGAAATAGGTGAAGTATTTTCTGTCAGGACCTGTTAAATTGAACACTTGTCTTTATGAAGAGCTGGTTCTTTATAACTTCAGACTTTCAGGGTCCATCAAATTATATCTATTCTAACATAGGAATGCTTCAAATTAAGCTCATATGAGTATTTGAAACTTCGAACCCAGTCTCCTTGATTTGTTTTGTACCTTTAGAGAAGTTTTTTCACATCTTAATTTCATACTCCGATTCAACCTGATTCACAAACTTACGAAATAATAGAATTTTACTTAGTTTTAATATTTCTGAATGTTTGTTATGATTCATGTTCAATTAAAATTCTATCATTATTGGAACTGGAATCTGTAGGCTCAAACAAGAAAGATTGAAAAAGAATGGATTTTCTGACCATAATCATTTCATACTGAATTGAATAATTTCGAACTATGGCAATTATCCATTTTTTTTGAAGATACAAATAACTGTTGACAGTTTCAAACAGAATCAAAACAATAAGTAACCACAGAAAATTATCTTATTGGGAAGTACCCACCACAGAGACGTTATAATAACATTTTAATGTGATAATAATTCACTCTAGTTATTCTGAGGAAAATTATAACTAAAGATCAATAATGGTTACAGATATTATCTTTCATTTAAAAAAACTTTGCAATTTTCAATTTTTTTCTCACCTGGGGTTCGGTAATAAATTAATACTTTATGGTATTAAAATTTGACATAATCTATGAATAACCATTTTTCAATATTCATGTTTTTGTTTACATAATTAAAACAGATACTCTGAGTATAAATACCAAAAATTTACCCATGTTGAGTAATTAATTATAGTCTAAACAGAATGGATTCATATTAATGATCTAACAAAAATTATTTTCTCAAAGAACACCTAGTTGGTTTTTCATAAGCAAATTTAGGTGATCAAACTCAATTTCTTCAAGCAAGTATGATTGCACACCTAAATCTGGGAATACTTGTAATCTATCCAAGTAAATTGTTATTGGGATTCATTACAGAAAATAATCATCAAGCAAAGTAACATAATTTTAAAATAATTATTCGTAGTGACATCATTCATTGTTGTTGAAGATTTCGAAAAAGATTTTCATATTTTTAACAGTATATCAAGAAACCTCATAGATCTGTTCACTGGTCTCTGTCAAGAAGAAACTTCAGAAATATCAGTGTTTGGAAAATCATAGATGATTTTTTCAGGCTTTGTGTGAAAAAAAAAGCACAGTGACAACCTCTTGCCTTGGAAGTTTCTATGAAATGATGGTTTTCATGATTTGGAAATTTTAAGAAGGAAATTACAAATGTATGATGATAACATCCAATAATTCTGAGGTTTTTTTGGAATTTCTCACTAGAAAGGAATGGTTTATAATCTTGAAGTAGAAAGAAATTATAGTAGAACAACAAAATCTATGTAAATGGTGTTATATTTTTTTTTACCAGAAAATTAGTATTTTGTATCTTCCTTCTGGATATGGACCTCATCGGATGAAACATGAGTGAGTGCATCATTTTTTAGAGGGAAAATAATGTTTTTAAACAATTCAGATTCATTAGTGGATGCTGTGGAAGGTATTTTTCATTCAAATTAAACTAGACTACAGAGGGGTATCTGCCCAATGTGAAAACTTAAAATGCTTATAACTTTTTAACGCAGCTGAATATGGAAAAACCGTAATGGATAAAGTGTTTTTGATCTCAAGAACCTATGGTTAAAATTAACGCAGTGGTCAAATACTCACCCTGTATATACACATATAATCAATTAAAATTTTATCGTGATTTCTATGAATTGTTCAAGTGGATAGGAGAGATATTGGATTCCAGTTTTTTTTGCGAATATATTGATTAAAATATTCATGCTTAAGAGGAAGAATTGTAGTTTAAGTCTCTTTCAGTCCGCATTGTTGGAAGGGTAATTTGATCATTCGGGAATATATTGGCCAATAATAATTCATCCCAACATTCTTAAACCGAAATCCTTTTTTGTCATCGAGTACCCGGTAAGAGGAAGGCCCTCTTCGAGTGCCTCGAGCCACAATATCTAAGTGTTTATTACTGGTTTCACCGCTTCGTACACCTCAATGAAACTGAATACGGCGCACATCGCTCCATAAATAAAGGAACTGTTACGATATTATAGGCCAACAGGTAGGTAAGCAATTTGACGTGCAACCCTTTGAAATATGGGTAAAAATTATTGACGGCATCACCGCTGTCAAGGCGATGGTGGTCATTAAAGGGAATATATTGTAGGCTTCGAACAGTTTGTTATCGGTAAAAAGTATACCTTTTATACTGGTAGTATGATCCGCTGGAATTTGGGGAAGAAAGACAGAACATTTTGTTCTATTGAAGGATTCTGGGTTAAACACCTGATCTGATATCTGATGAAATGATAATGTGCCAGTTATATCTGATTTTCAGAACAAATGTAAAAAACATCAATGCTTTCTAGTTTATTTTTTGTGATTTGAATTCATGTAACAATTAACATACTTTTTTCATCAATATTAATAATGTAACATGATTTCAACAATTCTAAATCAATTATTGGCCATAACGCCCGAAATAGACCACCAACTGATCGACCACATTTTGGAGATAGATTTTATTTGATAATTCAGCGACATTAGCAATTCGTATCTTCCATTTACATGTATATTACATTAGATTTCGTAACAGACCACGTTCGTGACAAATGGATGCTAATTTCTCGCAGCTAGTATCGGCTTCATTATTCAGACTCGTTCATCACAGTGATCACCCACAAAACTATCGGATAAGTCTGTATAACGGATTACTTTAAATTAAGTGCGAATGAAGTGATCGTAAATTGAGATACTGATTTTGTGAGAGTGGGCCGAGAAATGTGCTCGGTTTTTTGTTGGTACCGTAATTTTGGGTCGATTTGGAAGATGTATGGTGACTTATCAGACAATACCGACGGCGTGTAGTATATCTGCGCAACGGTAATGGAAATAGGTTTTTTCTGCTCATAGATCTGATCATTTGGGTAGTTTTTATATTGCACGATTATTAGTTATGCTTTTCTTGGCGTTCAAATGGGAATGATTAGAAAAAACAAACATACGAGTGTTTGCTTTCACATTTTGGGATTAGAGAGCAAAAACCAAAATTAAAGTTTAGTTTTTAAAAACTAAAAAATACGGTTGTGTTGAGAATCCAACTTAAAAGTAGAAAATAAATTTTGAAAAAATCGAATTAAGAATAATGTAAATAAGAAGTAAATGTATATTATTGTAAAAAACCGTGAGTTGCATAATGTCAATAAGTCTAATTATTTTATTGAGAGATAACAGTAGAAGGATTATCATTTTTATCTAGACTTAAAATGCACACCACGCTTTTTTACAATAATATACATTTATTTCTCATCTGCATTTTTCTTAATTCAAACTTTTTTTTCAATATCTTGAATGGAACACTCAATAAACTAATTGGTCGATACTACTAAGATCACAAGGATTTTTTTCCTCATTTCATAATACCTATAACTTTAAAATAAACAATAAAGTCGATACAGGGAAAAGGGGTAGTGGGGGCGACTAACCATCCCAGAAAATTACAATACTGACTTTCAAATAATTTAAGATGTACAATGAAAAATATAGTGTTTTTGGCTTTGCGGTAAAGAATTATTCCATAAATTATTTGGATCAGTAATCTTTATCGACAATTAAGTATATTTCAATATTCTTAATGAGAATATTTTCTTGTACAGTATTTGTTGAGATTTACAATTAACTTTCAAAAGTATTATTAACTGTGTTGCATGTTAGGCGTTTGTGAGTTTAATGGATCTTCTGTCGGTTGGTCGATCAGTTGGTTTGCATGTCCTTCTAGCTTCGGTTTATATGTAAATGGTAATGAGCTACAAGAATTTTTAAGTGAAAGTATACCTAATGTCGTATGTGAGAAATTAACATAAAAAAACCCAGATATATATTCATCCTTTAAATTATCTATTCCAACAGAATTTTTGGACAAAGTGTTTCATCCAGATTTTTGGCCAGAGGGAATTGCGGTGTACAAGTTTTTTTATGAAACGACGGCAGCTGAACACCAATCCTTGAGGAATATAGGCAGACCATAATATGCAAGTAACAGAAATAATAATTTTTTAAAAATAGTGCAACTAAATATACAAGGTATTTCTAATAAAATCAATGACTTTGAAGTTTATGTTACTCTCGAGAGTCCGGACATAGTAAGTGTTGCTGAACATTGGTGCAATTCCACAGAAGTGTTATTTATGAGCTTAAAGGGATATGTAATGGCTGCTTTATACTGCCGGCCTACAAGACAGCATGGTGAAACAGCTAAATATATTAAATCTAAATTTGAATTTGAATCTATCCCTTATATAAAGAAATTTTCAGTTGAATTGCACTGTGAATTTTCTGTGATTAAGGTTAAACATTTGTATCGTAACATCTGTGTTCTCAGTGTGTACAGGCCTCCCACGGGTAGCTTGGAATTATTCGACGAGACAATGTCATATGTTCTGGATTATTGTCTTACTGGTTCGCATTCTATTTTAGTTTGTGGCGATTTGAACATAAACTATTACGAGTCAGGTAGGGCGCTGGATTATCTTTTGCTGCAGTTTGACCTAAGCGTTACATCAGAGGAACCAACTAGAATCTTCACGAACAAGTATGGCATCACTAGTTCTTCTAAAATTGATTATATTTTAACCAATGTACAGCGCGATTTGGTAAATAAATTTGGTGGCTGATTCTGACATCGGGGATCACAGGGCTATATCACTTTGTTTCGAGTGCGTCTCGCCTAACCCTGTAGATAACACATGTTTCCGTACATACCGATGTCTAACAGAAAATAACAGAATCTATCGTTGAAGGCCGCTTCTGCATTATTCGCTTTGGCCATTTCTATAACATATTAAAGCATTTGTTAGATTCTACTTGTTCGGTCAAAACAAAAAAATGTTTTTTTTAATCACAAAACGGACTGGATCACTGATTAAATCAGGCAGGCCAGTATTGATCTCAAGAACCTTCATTGGTTGTTCAAAAATTTAAAATCTCGACAAACAAGAGATATTTATTTAGCGGCTAATAGGGATTTTATTCAAATCCACTAAAGTGAATTTCTATAAGTATATAATTTCTCCAGTAATAAAAATAAATCTATTTGGAACTTGGTGCGCAAAGAAAACGGTCTCACTAAATTTGATAAAAATATAAAAATATTAGGTTGAAAGTTTATGGTAGCATTATCTCTGACCAACCAGATCTTGCCAATGCATTCGCTGAATATTTTTCCTCGATAAGTATACTGAGTGTTGCGAGGCATTTCGGTGGTTATCGGTCCCGTTCGTGTACAACTCGTTCATTGACCGTCAATAATTTTTTTTTCTTTCCGGTTGCAGCTGGGGAAATAGCCTCAGTTATACACAAAATAAAAAATAATAAAAGTTGAGGGCTGGATATGATTCCGGTCAGAGTGTTGAAAATTTTGTCGCCCTACATTTCCGAACATCTGGCTAATCTCATAAATGACTCCGTACTGTCAAGTAGATTTCCTTCTCTACTGAAGACAGCTGAAGTTATTCCTTTACACAAGAAGAGTGCTGTTGACGACATTGACAATTATCGTCCTATTTCATTACTGAGCTCATTCTCCAAAACAATGGGAAGACTATAGTAAATGATCGAATGTTGAACTACTTGGATACATTTTCCTTTATTATCACCTGCCAGCACGGTTTCCGAATCGGTAGATCAACGGAATCCGCAGCCTGTGAATTGGTAAATTTTGTATATAGTTGTTTGGATGATGGAGTTTGCGTAGCGGGGATGTTTTTCGACCAGTCCCGTGCATTTGACTGCTTGAAACTTGCTTTTATAGTAGATAAGTTGTTCAATTTGGGTTTGCGAGTGGTTTTTCTTGATTGGATGGTGAGTTTTATAAGCGCTCGATGGTTAAAGGTGAAGGTAGGCCAGCATCACTCAACTAAGTACCCTGTTGAAATGGTTGTACCCCAAGGATCCGTTCTGGGACCACTTTTATTTATTATTTTTATAAACGACTTGCCAGATTACATCATGCATCATTTAAGAGCGAGATTTAAAATAAAGATATTGTTATTTGCTGATGACACATCTTTTCTTATTTCTGCCCGGAATTTGAGCGAACTCAAGGCTGGATGCGAGTTCATCGTCCAGCGTTTCTCTGATTGGTGCTTTGAAAACTGCCTTATTTTAAATGTAAACAAAACGGACCTTGTCTATTTCCAAATGCGTGAATCTGATCATCGGTTCAGTTTGAATCTTGAGTCCGGTATTTTGAAACCATCGAATTGTACGAAGTTTCTTGGTTTACATGTGCATACAAACCTGATTTGGAGAGATCATGCAGATTTTGTATGTAGAAAACTAAGTAGTGCATTTTACGCTCTGAGACGAATAAAACTCGTATTACCACGTGATGCTCTTATTAATTCGTATTATTCGCTCGCATATGCTCACCTAAATTATAACGTTGTCCTGAGGGGTGGTTCGTCATTCAGTGATGCAGTTTTCATTTCCCAGAAGAAAATGATTCGTTCAAATTTTTGCTTAAAGCCCAGGGAGTCCTGTAGGCCCTGTTTCATTCTGAATAAAATAATGTGTTTTCCATGTATTTATATCTACAACTGTTTATTGTACACACGTAGAAATATTCTCTCACTGAGCAAATGCTCCGAATTTCATGATTATAATACGAGGCATAGAGAGACACTCAGTTTTCCAAAGCACCGAACCACTAAATTTCAAACGTCACCTATGTATAGTGGCATAAAAATTTTTAACCATCTACCTGATAGATTGAAGGTCTTGGAGTACAGTAAGTTCAAGAGAGAGATCAAAGCTTTGCTGGTTGAGAAGTGCTTTTACAACTTGAATGAATATTTTCAGGCAATCATTGAGTAGAGTGCATATTCTTTTGCGTCATTGTATTGCATATCTTTTGTAGGGTTTTCAATTTTTATTTGATTGTTTCAATACTATTGCATTCTACTTTTTTTGACATGTTCCATACAAATGTATTTTGTCTCGGGATAAATAAATTATTATTATTAAATTATTATTATTATATTCTTTCCAGCGGTTTCCTATTTCCCTGCTGATATATGGGACTGCCATTTCCTCATGGACAGTGTGATTGAAGAAGACATACAAAGGGGCAGTAACCAATGAACGTCGTATTTCAGATTGCACTGTTTGGATAAATTTGAATATTTGATGGCTTAACGCAAACCCAGAATTGGATGCCGTCCATATTGGTCTCATGATTGCTTTGTAAATTATCAATTTATTTTGAAGGTTGAATTTGGACTTTCTACCTAAAAGCCAAAATAATGTCGAAATTTTAGATTCATTTCGTTGTTTTTAGCGTTTATGACATTTCTTCAGCATCGAATCGGTGCCGGGATATGTAGCTTGGTCTCAATTGGTATTTCCTTCTAGCATATTCTGAGATTTACTACAAAAGGAAATTAGGATATAGTCCTAATTTTTGCTTACTCTGCCCGCCTTTTCCAGAAATAAATCCTAGCGACAATGATACCTACACACACATGAGTTCAAGAACTCCGCGATCAAGAATATCCGTTATACTGCAGGCATTCGTGAACTTTCAATTCAAGCCTGTTTAGATAAAGTACCACCCTGTTAATGGTCTTAAAATTCAAAACAGTACGTTTTCAATATCGAATAGGATGTTTACACCCATTAGGTGCGAGTGTCCTTACCAAAATTTATAAAAATACTAGCAAACCCGACGAACTCCGTTTCGTCACCTGATGGCTTTGCTTTATGCAACATTTCGTTTGATGATTTAAAGATGAAGCAAAATTTTAGTTTTGTTTTATATTTGAAGAGGAAAAATTTTATTTCATTTCTCAACAGTGATGAATTCATTTCGATTACAAAAATGAAGTGTCACTTGGTTGAACTTTCTACGAAAACTAAAATGAATCGAAAGTAAATACTGAATCGAAGCGTTATACGTTGTAACAATCTATATTTTGAGGCCCCACGTTGGGCTTCATTTGTGTAACAATGCAACTTTATTTATTATACAGATAAAATAATTTTGGCCGGTTAGCTGGAGAGCAGGTAAAATGATTTGATGCTCTACTACCTAATCAATGAAAGTTCCAAATTGAACAGTCGTTATTTATTCCACTTTTACAAATATCAGTTATTTACAAATGTACAGTCCAAATTGAGTGGAATTGATAAGATGTTCGGTCATGTATGTTTCACAGGTAATCACTATCCCCTCACTGAAACTTATCTTGTTTATCCTCGTATACTGAGATTCCAGGAAAATTATCTGCGGTTAATTAAAATTGGTAAATCATGGTGCTACAACGTGTCCGCAAATTATCCGTTGCATTGAAGTGCTCTTTGGTAAACCACATTTTTTGTTTTTTGGTCTGACGTTAACACAAACAACGCAGATGGTTTCTCAACACGTGAACACGTAACGTATAACTGCCCATGTGAAAAACAATGATTTCCTAAATTCATCCCGCCAACACTAAGTAATTGGCCTTGCGACTTGTTAATTGTCATTGCGAACGCAAGGCGAACTAGAAATCGCAATCGTTTGCAGTCAATCGGAATCATTGATATTCGAGGAATACATACATTTTCACCGGCGAACTTTCCGTCAATAATGGTTGCCTCCATCAAATTCGGCATAAGTCTTCTTACCGAAAGTCGAGTACCGTTGGAAAGTCGCGGTGGATTCAAATTACGCAATATCATATTAACGTTACCAACGTTGAGTTGCAATTTATGTGGTAGAAATCCTGGAAATTCCAGTGAGTTCAAACACTCCATTGGATAATTTACTACAACATCGTGATTTGTCATGGAATCAACGGATTTGTATGTCGCCAAATCACCAGCAATTTTTGGTTGAATGGTGAAATTCAGTGCGAATACATCATTATTCTTTGCGGAAAGAATTGCTCTATGACTTAACCAAGCATAATTCTAAAAATTCTCACTAATGTTTGGGAGAACATTTTCAATAAGAGCTCATTGAGACTCTACAATTCGGCAAAAGTCGTTGGAAAGAGTAAT
Source organism: Micraspis discolor (assembly GCA_030674115.1). Lineage (NCBI taxonomy): Eukaryota > Metazoa > Arthropoda > Insecta > Coleoptera > Coccinellidae > Micraspis > Micraspis discolor. The sequence continues at coordinate 222,408 of JARTUT010002214.1, forward strand.
TAATCGAGATGTCGCATAAACTGGGACTTTTCCATTTCCAACAGCTAACAATTTTTAGAAAATTGTGCAGCACTTTGATTATTTTGAAGTTGAAGTCTCTGGTGAGCGATAATGTTCAATTCATCTGCAGGCGTTCCACGGGGAATTACTGGCAACGTCTGCCTGAAATCGCCTGCCAATAATATCATCAAGCCGCCAAAGATGTTATTTCGCCGAAGATCCTTCAGTATGAAGTTAAGTGCTTCAATTGATTTCTTATGAGCTATTGTGCACTCATCCTAAACAATAAGCTTGTATTGCACAACAATTTTTCCATTGCAATAGATCTGAAAATATTACATATTCGAGTATCAATTGCGTTCATATTGAGTGGCAACTTAAGCGCAGAATGTGCAGTACGACCGCCATTCAGACGAGTCGCCGTAGTCGCACTAAACAATATCACGCACTGGCGCCATCTACTTGAAATATTGGTTTATAGTACATGCTACTATATGTATCAGAAATGGCACTGTATGTGAAAAAGGATTTTCCCGTTTTTCTGTGTCTTTACTTCAAACCTGACGGAGCCCGAGACCTTTCCAACGAATGCAAAACCGTGGAAATCGGTTCATACGTTCTGGAGTTGTAGCGTCAGGAGGAAAAACCCGACTTATTTTTATATAGTAGATCATCGATGCAGTTTGGTCCCCTCGTCGCCTGAAACACAGTTCGTCCGAAACCATTACATTTAAAAGCACAAGGTGTTCCACGGTTCCTGTCAGGAAAACTAAAATGCAAATTAAGTTCTAAGTATCAATACTATTACTAGATCAATGGTCTCTTTGCACGTTGGATTGAATGTTGCGCACATTCAATCCTAAAATACTAAGATTGGCAATTCGCGAAACCAATGATTTATGATCACTTTCACGCCTATTACAGCTACAAATACATTCTTATTCAATAGCCAATCGCCCGTAATATCTTTATAAAAGCCGATTTCTTGCGTGTGGATCATTAGAACCGATCTGCTACCCGGCAATTTGTCATATCTGTGTCTGCTTTCGTAACGGCTAATGTTATAAACGTGTAATTCTTCGATTTATCTGGGTAAAGACCACTGCGTCAACTTTACGTTAATGGATACCGTATTGGATTTGAAGGAAACGAAGGCACTCCCACAGTGCATCGACTGTTAACAGTTTGCATAAATGTCAAATCCGAATGTCATAGATAAAGAGCACTCAGTGATGATGAATCTATCACAAGGAATATCGAACAATGTTTGCTGTGTTGATGTGAATAACTGAACTATTTTTGGACTTCAATAATTCATTTTTCATAAACGGGAACTTAAATGGAGAAAAGGATCTAGATTTACTAAATAATAAAATCATTCCTGCACTCCAATAGAACGGGCAGTTACCACCGAATGTTTGGTTCCAAGAAGATGGAGCATCTCCTCACTATGATAGACGGGTTCGGAATTTTCTAGATGCTACTTTTCCAAATCGATGGATTGGACGTAGAGGACGCATAGAGTGGCCTGCTCGTTCTCCAGATCACAGCCCATTAGACTTTCTTCTTTGGGGTTATCTGAGATCACGTGTTTATGTTAATCGGCCAGCATGCTTGCAGGAATTGAGACAACAGATTCTTGATGAATGTGCATTAATACATGGAGAAGTCTTGAAAAATGTTATTCAAGAATTTGTTAATAGACTGGCATATTGTTAGGAGGTGAATGGCAAGCTCTTCGAACATTTAAAATGATTTTGTTTTACTATTTTCAATAATTTTTTCTACTAGTAAATGCCCTGTATTTCTTCATTTTAAAGATTTTCATAAGAAATACGTGATGAAAAGCAGAAAGAGTTATCTGCTACAAAGTATTTCGTTTTATTTCTCACTATTGATACAAATAACAACGGTTGATTTATTTGAATGGATTTTTTCTCAAATGTACGAAAAGACATTACATGGAACCCAACATAGAGATCCGAAACAAGGTGCACTTTCAGAATCGGCAGAACTATGCTGGGTGTCCCATTTAAATAAAAAAATTTTTGTCGTTTTCGGTTAATCCGGAAGTATATCATTAGTGAAAATATTTTCATCATATGCATTGTGGTTCATTATACTCAGCTGCCAAATTTCAAAAATATCGTTTCAAAGATTTGGTGTCAAACTTTATCACAACCCTGTAGAGGGAGCTATTTAACGCTAGAAAAAGTTTTGTTTTGAAAGTTGTGTAGTAGCATAAATGTATGGAAGATGTCAATAAGATGACAACATACAAGCAAACGTATATGGTATTTACTTAGCCCAATTGAAGAGCTCTTTCCTTAATTATCACCTGAAAAAACTCTTAAAGTATCACTATTACATTTAATACAGGTATTTCGGAGATTTCAAACTTCGATTTGCATTATTGTAACTGATACACAGTAGCAACACAGGTAATTCTTCGCCACTCTTCATAACTGTTAGAAGATTTAACAGTTAAGAGTTGAGATTCATAAAATTTATTGGGAAGTCACTTGCTACAAGCCCCTATTAAGGGTAGGATCTGCCCGTGATACACTTATCACTATAGAACGAACTACGTTGATAATAATAGTAAAAAAAGAATTAATAAATAAAAATAAAACAGTAAACTCTCTGATATATTCAACACCCACCTTCTGTTCCCACATCCCTTTCCTTCCTCAATATGATTCAAATTTCATTAAGGTTAAATTATGCCAGGTTTAACAAACAAAATGGTAGAGCTATCGGTTGTCAGAAGGCAACACCAATATTTCCCAATATCAAAACATATGATCGTGTCTATCAAATTTCTTCGAGTCCTCCACTGTAATATCTCTTAACCTAACCTAACCCGACTTGACAGTTCTTGATAGATCTGTCGGGTACCAGCCTCCTATGATGAATCACTCATAACTACGTCCATTGTTACTTGTTGGAGTTAGAGGTACATTTATTTATGCCACGGTGGATTATGAATCAAACCAACTATGTCAGTCTAAACCCTACAGATAGGTCAGGACTTTTTATCGATGTACACCCCGATGTTTAAAAGTCCCATGCACGATCACAAAATGAAAAACGTGAGTATGTTAAAAACTTGTTTGATATGGATCTGATTCTTTCGTTCATCATTATTACAAGGAAATTCTGTGACAATGATACACGATTTCGTCTTGAAGCGATAGGCCAATTTTGAAATTACTATTTTATGTTTTTGAAAGAATGATTATTCAATTGAATTCTTACAATAAATTAGATCCAACTTGAATTGACTTCAGGTGAATGATATTGACATTACGGCTTAGTAGAGGCACACGCTTGGCTAAAATTGTGTCTACTGGAATCAGCCTAACGTGTTTCTCTTTACATTGAAATGAACATATGACTATCTAAATAAATACGTGGGTTGCACTGACTTGAATTGAGATTGTTTTGATGCTCTTGTTAAACCACATGCGAGTAATTATTCAAACTTCCTGAAAACCAAATTTCCGAAATATTTGTTCAGCAGAACTTGATAACAATTGTAAATAATTGTGCTCAAAGATGTCGAAATAGTTAAAATGATAACGATTTTGGCTTTATATCCCAATGAACTTTTGGAGAGATTTAAATACCGGTAAAATTCTATAACCTAACTATATTGGTTTCCAATCTTCCTCTGAGGTGTATAAATGTTTCATAAGAATGAAAGTACTCTTAGACCCATAAATCAGTCATATGAACATTTATACTATCACCTGATACATCCAGTAGTTACAAATACTCTTGTGTATCATAATGCAGTTGTATATGTTGAACATACCCACCACTGACAATGACATAAAATATATCTCTGTGACTTAACCAACAAGTTGCACAAGTTGTCGTACGTTCAGACGTTGTGTGGTACTAGAATAAAAAGTTATATTGTGTGCACAGTTTTACTCAACTTATAACAAAATATTCCAAATCCTAAATATAATTTAACAGGTTATGGACCCAGTTATGCAGATTGATATTTAGGTTTGGGAAAAAAACAAGATTTCTTAAGAATAAAAAAATCCACTGGAACATTGGATGTTATAACGGACGAGTAAACAGTTAGAAAAAGGCAAGAAAATGTCGTCAGTATCACTGCCATTTCCTAAATTGACGAATACGAACTATTCCAATTGGAGATTTCGTGTAGAAATCCTGCTGGACAAGGAAGGAGTGAGTCACGTGCTAACAATCACCCAGAATGAATATAACGAACTTAGTCAGAAAGATAAGTTAGCATTCGATCGATCAGATTCAAAAGCCAAAGGTACAATAGTTCAATGTATGTCTGATCAACACTTAGAATACATCAAGGATGCCAAAACTGCTCTTGAGATGTTACAATCTTTGAAGAACATATTTGAACGGAAAAGTCCACTAGCAAAGTTGTATATTATGAAAAGACTTCTGAAAATGAAATGTACAGTTGACGAACTGCAGGAACATTTCATGAAAGTTGAAAGTTTGCTGAGAGAACTTGAAGGAGCGGGTGCAAATCTAGATGAAAGTGATAAGGTCTGTTATTTATTGTTAACAATGCCTGAAAAATATGATACAGTCATAACAGCCATAGAAACTGTTAACACAGGCATAACGTTGGAATTCGTGGAAAATAGGCTTTAGATGCAGAACTGAAGCTCAAAGATTCGGAGGGACCCACTGAAAGGAACACAGCATTTTTAACGAAGAAGAATCAAAAGGACTACAAATATTATGGTTGTGAAGGAGATCTTTTTCTGAGAGATTGTCCGGAGAAGAACAAAAATGAGGTATCAAGTTTCAGTAGAGGTAGAAGAAATTACACGCAGAGAAAAGGAGGCAAATTCAACAGAAATGTCAATAGACGAGCTTACACAAGCGAGGAAAACACAGATGAGAAAGAAATAGTCTTTATTTCAGAAATTCTCAATTCAGGAGAGGTGAATATAACATACTCTGACATGAAAATAAATTTTGTTTTAGATAGTGGAGCCACTGACCATCTTGTCACTGAAAAGAAGAAGAATTGATGACAGATGTAAGAAATCTAGACCATGAAGTGAAAATCAGGGTTGCAAATGGACATTTTTTGACTGCGAGGAAAATGGGTACACTAAGAGTTGTATATAAAAAGGAACATCCGATTTAATGCTCTCATTGTACAAAATTTGACAAATAATTTGTTGTCTGTGAAAAGGTTAAATGAACGAGGACAAAAAGTGATTTTTGATAAAAACAAAACTTTCATAGAAAGCATAGATGGTACAATAATACATTGCAAGTCTATGGGCAAATTATACATAGCATCATTCGAACTACAAGAAGAAGTATGTAACCTAGTAGCAACAGGAGACCTATGGCATAGAAGGTTGGGACATATTTCTGAATGTTATATGAAGAAGATGAATTTACCAACTCCAAAAACCACATGCAGTCCATGTAGAGAAGCTAAAGGAACAAGAGAACCTTTTGAGAGTAAACAGCTACCGAGATCCAAATCTGTTGGGAAACTTTTGCATTCAGATATTCGAGGGCCAATACGAACCCCTAGATTGAATGACGAAAGGTATTATCAAACTATAATTGATGATCATTCCCATTTTGTTACAGTATACCTGTTGAGGAACAAAAGCGAAGCACCTTTCAATCTAATGCAGTACATCAGAGTAATGAAAGCCAAAGGATTTGTGTGTTCGAGAATAAGAATGGATCAAGGAGGTGAATATACAAGTACCGAACTAAAAATTTTTGTAAATAAAAAGGAATTAAAACCGAGTACAGTGAAATCTCCCATGGGCGGACACTCACGGGACCGCTTGATGGTGTCCGTTTAAGAGAGGTGTCCGCTTGAAAGAAATACATATGTACAAAAAAAAATTAATAGAAATAATAATTGGAGAATATTGAACATAAAAATCAATATATATAAAGGTATTAAAATGTGAACATTTTTCAAATTCAACTATAACTGAAAAATCAATGTGATGAATCATTAGGATAAACAAAAATTTTGATAAAAAGACACTTTAATTACGAAAAAAGTCCTGAATTTTTGTTTGTCTCATTTATTTCCTGAATAGACAATCAAGAAATCTCAATTCTAATTTGGACAGAATATCTAAACTCTCTGAATCTCCGTGATTCTGGGCAAAACTTTTTAGCTGCTTGGTTAAACTCATAGCTTCCCCATAATTTTGGACAGCATCTGTTTGTCCTGGTATTTCATCGTTATCAGAATCTCCGGAAAGTTCTTGAGTGTCATGTGAGTTCCCAATTTCATGCTTTGAATCAGGATCTTCAAAAAATAAATTATGATCAAGGTTCAAAAAATCGTTGAGGTTTTCATTCAAACTCATATCCAAGAAATTCTTATTTTTGAGAATCTCTGCAATAACACTGAGTGACAAGTCATCTTCAGGATCATATGTAACAGTCTGAGCCTGACTTAATAGGTCAGCACCTTGCATATTTTCAAGATTAAAACCAGCTTTGCGGAAGCAATTTTTGATGGTTTTCTTTGTTGCTTGTTCCCAAGAGGTTTTGGCAAAGTAAATTGCGTCCAATGGCGAGATTTTTTTTTTGTCAATTCGAATGCTGTACTAGCAGTCTCAATGTGGGTTTTGAAATTTTTTATGATTCCATGGTCAAATGGTTAACAAGCTAATGTACAATTAGAGGGTAGAAACAAAAGTTTAATATTTTTCAGGTGAATATCTTTTGGATGAGATCCAGCATTGTCCAGAAACAACAAAATCTACTTTTTTTGTTTTGCCATTTTCCAATCTAGTTCAAGCAACCACTCTGTCATAATTTGTCTGGTCATCCAAGCTTTCTTATTCCACTTCCAAGTTACAGACAAATTGTTTATGTTTATATTTCTGAATGCTCTTGGTTTAGCTGCTTTACCGCTGACTAAAAGTTTTTCTTTTTACCCTGCCATATTTGCACAATGCAAAATTGTAAATCTCTCTTTGGGATATTTACCACCAACACATTTTTCTTTTTTGAATGTTAGCGTTTTATTAGGCAGAGCTCTGAAATAGAGACCTGTTTCATCATCATTAAAGATATCCCTGGGTGAATATGCTTTGATAAGAGAAGGGCATTTCTCCCAGAACGATGAGACATTTTCAGCAATTAATGAAGCACCTTCTCCCGAAATTGTTTTAAAACTTATATTGTGGCGTTTTCTGAATTTATTAAGCCAACCAGAAGAAGCACTGAATCCTCAATGTCCTAAGGACCAGGCTATCTCTTTGGTTTTACAGCGTATTAACGAAGCTGCAAAAAATTTCACCGATAAGTTTTCTTCTATTTGAGTATAATGTCAATACTAATTTTCGAATAACTAAAAAAATAAAATTCCGCATATTCAAAAAAACTCATAAAAAAATTATTCATATCCATAACTGTCAGTGGAATCCCTTTATGGCGAGCTGCTGAAAACCATTCATAGCACAACCTATCAATTTTGGTACCATCACCAGTTAGAAAGCTTCCTTTTTAATTCACATTGGTGTTCGACATCCACTTGCTCATAAGGATTTCTCTATATCTAATTATATCAGCAGCTTGTTTTTTTCTGATATCAAAACGCTTAGATAAATTCCGTACACTCAATTTTTCCTTATTGTTTACTTCAATTATCTCAATTTTCTGTTTGAGAGTGAGTATATTTTTTTTGGAGCCATTTCTTTCACTGAGACAACGTCAGAACTAACACTAGATAAATTCTCAGGAGTTTCCTGCCGCAGTTGGGATCGATAAATCCCCGGTTCAACCGGGGAAGTACCGAAGTGAAGGCTGGTACTAATGTTGGCGCGAGACACAGAAACCTTTTCTTTTCCATTGCTCCCCATTTGATGCAATGAACTAACAGCGATACTTTCCACAGATAATTGAAACAGAACCGATATTTTTTCTTTCGGTTTTGTCCGGTTAATAGAACATACCTTAGTGTCCGCGTCCGTTCAAGGGAATGTCCGTTCAACAGACAACTTACACAATGTAAATTATATGGGAGTCAATTGGGACCACGTAAAACTGTCCGTTCAAGGGAGGTGTCCGTCTAAAGGAGGTGTCCGTGAGGGGAATTTCACTGCATACACTGGCCTACACACCACAACAGAACGGAGTTAGTGAGAGAGCCAATCGGACATTATTAGACAAGGTAAGAGCTATGTTTACAGAAACAAATCTACCTAGAAGTTTATGGGGTGAAGCTGTTCAATATGCTGCACACCAGTTGAACAGATCACCAACAGCTGCTTTGCAAGGAAAGATACCAGTCAGTATTTTCTACTCCAAGACCGACTTGAGCAAGCTAAGACTATTTGGGAGTAAATTTGGGTTGTGAAAATACCAAATTCAGGAGACAAACTCGGAAAGCAGAGCAACGCTAATGAGAATGGTGGGATATAGCGCAAATGGATACAGATTGAGGAATCCACAAACGAATAAAATCATTATTTTCAGAGATGTCAAGTTTGATGAGAATGACACGTCATATCAAGAATCTGATAACCATGTAAAGAATGAAGAAAACTATGTAATTGGAGAACCGCAAGAAGATAAGCAATGTGACACAGAAACAACATCACAAAGACAAACAAAAATACCATCAAGATTTAACGATTACGAATTATACCATGTTTATTGTCTTTTGACAGAAGCCGAAAATCAAAAGACTATGAAGAGGCAATGAAAATTTGAAATGGATGGCAAGATGCAATAAGCAAAGAACTTATGGCACATGAAAATTATGGAACATGGGAACCAGCTATCTTACCAGAAGGAAAAACTGCCATAGATACACGTTGGGTATTTAGAACCAAGCAATGTGGAGTTAAGAAAGCTAGATTAGTAGCTAAGGGATATCAAGAAGAATATCATTATAATGCATATGCACCTGTAGCAAGATATCAAACAATAAGATTCTTTATTTCTCATGCCTTAGAAAAGAACTGGGATATAAAACAATTTGATATTCCTACAGCATTTCTCAATGGAAAACTGAACATCGATATCTTTATTAAAATTCCTGAAGGTGTCAATACAAAAGGAAAATTCAATTCATTAAAATTGAAAAAAGCACTATACGGTTTACGAGAAGCTCCAAGACTTTGGAACGAGAGGTTTCACCAATTTGCAGAAAAATACAAATTGAAGAGATCTAAAAACGATTTCTGCTTATATACTAAAGACAATGTATGGCTCTTAATATGGGTTGATGATATAATTGTAACCGGCAGAAATAGTAACTTTATTCAACATAAATTAGAACTAGAATTTAATGCTAAAAATCTGGGAAAACTTCAAAATTTTTAGGAATGGAAATTATCGAACGAGATCACAAATGGCTTATGAGCCAGAAGAAGTTGATAATTAAAATCATAGAGAAGTTTAATCTACATGAATGTAAAGAAGCTCAAACACCTATGGAACCAAACTTCCAAGTTGAAGATCAAGAAGTTATTAAGGTACCATATAGGGAAATCATTGGATCCTTACTTTATATTGCTACAATCAGCAGACCTGATATAGCATATTCTTTAGTATTTTTAAGTAGATTTTGGAAAAACCGACACAGCAAGTATGGAACTCTGCAAGAAGAATAATTGTACGATATCTAAAAGGTACTATCAACTTGAATTTGACTTATGAAACAAGCGATGAAAACTTTGAGATAACAGCCTACACTGATGCAGACTGGGGAAGCGATCAACTAGACAGAAAAAGTGTAAGTGGTTATGCAATATTTTTAAATAAAAATTTAGTGACGCGGATATCGAAGAAACAAAATGTAGTAGCTCAGTCAAGTTGTGAGTCTGAATATCTAGCCAGTGCGGTGGCTACTTCTGAGTTACTTTACTTAAAGGGTATTTGTGCAGATTTTGAATTGAACATTTCAAAGACAATTTTATTGATAGACAATCAAAGTGCTCTTAAACAAATTGAAAGCTTTGAAAATAGCAAAAGGTCAAAGCATATTGACATTAAAGCTCACTTTATCAAAGACATTGTTGCAAAAGGCTTAATCAAACTATCATTTGTAAGCACAAGTGAAAATGTCGGTGATATTTTTACTAAATCTCTACAAAAAGAGAAAAATTTGTTTAATTTAGGAATATGTTGAATGTAAAATAATTTTAAGGTATTAATATTTTTGTTCTGCAATTTAAAATTTGTTATGAATATTTAAATTGAAGGGGATGTTGAACATACCCACCACTGACAATGACATAAAATATATCTCTGTGACTTAACCAACAAGTTGCACAAGTTGTCGTACGTTCAGACGTTGTGTGGTACTAGAATAAGAAGTTATATTGTGTGCACAGTTTTACTCAACTTATAACAAAAATATTCCAAATCCTAAATATAATTTAACAGTATAAATAGAAAATATCTCTATAGTAACCATTATATATCTTGAAGATAATCACAGGAGTACTTGAATAATCTCAGCTACCTCTAATACCTTTATGAAACGTATGAATTATAGGTGAAACCCTTATTACTGTTATACAGGGTGAGTCATTGATCACTGCGTTAATTTTAGCCATAGGATGTTGAGATTGAAAGAAACAACAGCAACGTTTTTCTATATCCAGCTGCGTCAAAAGTTAAAAAGCATTTCAAGTTTCCACATTGGGCAAAAATCCCTCTGTAGTCCAGTTTAGTTTGAATAAACATTACCTTCCACAGCATCCACTATTGAATCTGAATTGTTTAAAAACTTTATTTTTCCTCTAAGAAATGATTCACTCACTCATGTTTCATCAGATGATTTTATCGATTTAATTCCTTTCAACTTCAAACATCTCAAAAATTGTGCAATTTAGGAAATAAGATGATGAATGATTTAATTTTCGAAATTATGTCGAATTCCCTGAGGAGTAGGTGATTGCCGTATGTCCAGTTACTGTTTTCTATAGGTCTTTCACACTTCTCGAGAACTAGATCGCCTCTGAAGTATACTGTTTTTGAGTATTAACGGATGTGTGAATTTTGGGACTCCCATTCAATTTCAATGGGGAGTAGGTGAACGCACTATGTCCAGTTTCTGTTTTCCATAGGTTTTTCAAACTACTCGAGATCTGGATCACCCCTGAAATTCTCTGTACTTGAGAAATAACAGATCTGTAATTTTTGTGTGTCCCATTCAAATTCTCTGAGGAGTAGGTGAATGCAGTATGTCCAGTTTCTGTTTTCAATAGGTCTTCCACACTACTCGAGAACTGGATCGCCCCTGAAATTCACTGTTTTTGAGATATAACGACATTGTAATTTTTCGAGTTACCATTCAGATTCACTGAGGAGTAGGTGAATGCAGTAGGTCCAGTTTCTGTTTTCTAAAGGTCTTCTACATTAGTCTAGAACTAGATCACCCTGAAGTTCACTGTTTTTGAGGAATAATGAAATTGGAATTTTGGTTTTACCATTCGAATTCCATGAGGAGTAGGTGATTGTACTATGTCCAGTTACTGTTTTCTACAGGTCTTCCAAACTACTCGAGATCCAGATCGCCCCTGAAATCAACTATTTATGAGATATAACGAGATTGTAATTATTCGATCTACTATTCAAATTCACCGAGGAGTAGGTGAACGCAGTATTATTCGTTTCTCGAATAACCTTAATCATTTTCACTTTTTCCGAAACATTTTCTTAGAAATGAAGCTATTGAAAACTAATCCTTTTCATCTTCATCACCCTGGTGTTAGAACCTACCGTTACAAGGTGACACCATGAAAACATCATGACACAAAGATCTCTGTCAATATTATAATTTTCAGCGGTCTGTCATGACCTGATGGTAAAAAGGTAGTGTATGATATTTTTCACACACGGAAAACCTCGGTTCGATCCCGCTCATTTTGTAGGTTGTACCGATACTTGGGTATTCGGAAATAAAATCCTAATCGGTAACGCCTATGTATGTGATGTTAATTTGGTTGCCTACCCACTATTGAAAATTCCTGTCCGAACTAATCTTAGTAAACAACATATGTAGCCGCCAATATTTTATACTTTTAACATCTCTGTTGGTGAAAGGTAATTTGAACGATTAACGAGCCTAAGGATTCTAGGAAGTACAAGATACGGACCTTCAGTTCAAGTGATATTTGTTTTTCATGCAATTTCACTAATCTGTTAGTAGTAGTGAGAAACCCACAGGAAATGGAATAAATCTATTGATGCCAAAATATGCATGACTGTTATCAAAATTTTCTACTGTTTTCTAAAGGTCTTCTACATTAGTCTAAGAACTAGATCACTAAGTTCACTGTTTTGAGAATAATGGGAGTGGAATTTGGTTTTACCATTCGAATTCCATGAGGAGTAGGTGATTGTACTATGTCCAGTTACACCTGTTTCTACAGGTCTTCAAACTACTCGAGATCCAGATCGCCCCTGAAATCAACTATTTATGAGATATAACGAGATTGTAATTATTCGATCTACTATTCAAATTCACCGAGGATAGGTGAGGCAAGTAGTATTCGTTTCTCGAATAACCTTAATCATTTTCTACTTTTCTGAAACATTTTCTCTAGTGAAATGAAGCCATTGAAAATTAATCCTTTTCATCTTCATCACCCTGGTGTTAGAACCTATCGTTACAAGGTGACGCACCATGAAAACATCATGACACAAAGATCTCTGTCAATATTATAATTTTCAACGATCTGTCATGACCTGATGGTAAAAGGTAGTGTATGATATTTTTCACACACGAAAACCTCGGTTCGATCCCCTGCTCATTTGTAGGTTGTAATTGATACTTGGGTATTCGGAAATAAATCCCAATCGGCAACGCCTATAGTATGTGATGTTAATTTGGTTGCTCACCCACTATTGAAAATTCCCGTCCGAACTTAATCTTAGTAAACAATCCGCCAATATTTTATACCTTTTACATCTCTGTTGGTGAAAGGTAATTTGAACGATTAACGATCCTAAGGATTCTAGGAAGCACAAGATACGGACCTTTAGTTCAAGTGATAATTGTTTTTCATGCAATTTCACTAATCTGTAAGTAGTAGTGAGAAACCTACAGGAAATGGAATAAATCTATTGATGCCAAACATGCATAACTGTTATCAAAATTTTCTGCAAGAGATCATTTCAATTGATATTGTCGTTTGAATATTACAGGTAAAAATGCAAATCTCTTATGAAATTTCTTTTGACGTCAAGAATCTATTATTAAGGGAAGTTGTCAAAGACTCACCCTGTATAGAACTAATCAATTATGAAACCTTCTTTGAAGAAGTGAAGTTTGTTTATTCAAGGAATTAATTTCTTTCACATGAATGTTTCAATAAAACATTTAAATATAAATCAAACAAAACGAATATTTGTATGAAAGATAAACGCCTCCCAAGCCCAACCTTTCGAGTATTCTGAAGTGTTGTCTTTCACAATTTTGAATCGTACAAGAACGACTGACAAGTTCTCTGTCTGTATAATATGATTAAATATTATAATTCAACCTTGGTCTATCCAGAGTGCAACCATTACTCTAATCTGACATACCCATTAGTTGAGGACAACACAAGGCGCCTGACTCCTATTTACATAAATATGGACATAAAAATGTCGCTTTGTCATTTATCCTGATGTATTGATTATTTTCATTCTACACGTTTGGCAAGAGGTGATTTGAAGATTTAGTTAAGCTGGGTGCAACACCTTACGCCTCTTTAATTTTTTCTGGACCGTTGAAGCTAGTCATTATTTTCATATATATCATATCGAAGGAATTCATATCAAGGTGAAATTTATAGTCAGGAATTCGAAAACTGATTTAAATATTAAATTGTAGAAAATAATTTATGTGTTAGGAAGTTTCTGTAACATACCGAAAAAAACGACGAGGAAAATTTAAACAAACATTACAGTTTCTAGTTTATTTATTTTCGGTTCTTGTTCCTAGTGAGACATCATCTTCATTAATCATCATGCCTGAATTTCGGGTTGGCAAACACTGTTCCCTTAGAATAATTTATATATTGAAATCCGGATATCACGAAAGGGATGATTTTTCGAACTCGATTCTTCTAAAAGCTTCAAATGACTTTTACGAGCATTCAACTTTTTCAGAACTAGAATTTTTTCTTAATTCTGACAACATACATTTGTAATTTCATCATATAATCATCATTTCGATTTATTGTCCACCAAGTAAAACTGAATTAAGGACTGATGTCGAACGAATGCAAATCTGTGAACGATTCGAGTATTGAAATTTCTGGCAGACACTTCTTGAAATTTATTTTTTCCTATTTCACGAAAAATTCGTATTTTCGAACGAATGAATTGGTGAAATGGAGGTGCCAGAAAACGAGGAATTTTATGTAGTTTCATTTACCTCTCTGGTCCCACCAAACACACAGCATTGTCTTTTTGTCGCATCGATCTGGTTTTGCAGTTGATGTTGATGGTTGTCCCGGATTCATCCATGATTTTTTCCGTTTATGATTGTTAAAAGAACTCCATTTTTCATCGCCAGTAACAATCCGATGATGTAAAACTGATTTTCTCTCGTAACTTTAAGCAAAATTTCACAAGGGTTTTTTCGGTCTTTCATTTAATTCATGTGGCACCCATTTTCCACAATTTTGGATCTTTCGCATAGCTTCTAAACCAGAGGTTCCCATACTTTTTTTCTCACAGACCACTTTAAACATTTTGCTGGATCTTGTGGACCCCCTGCAGCTATTAAGATTTGCTAACTTACTCCCCAAAACTAGAAAAAGTGTATATCTATGTAAATCTGTGTTTCAATCAACTTATGAGTTGAAGTTTTTGAAAAAAGTAATTTATATTGCTTTGATTATGCTGCAGTATTGTCATTTTAAGCTATCTTTCAAGGCTAGTCTGAAAAGGCTGGGTCTTCATCCAACAGTTGGATTCCTACTTTACTTGTTTTGTATTTTAAGATTTACTCTACAGCACAGAAACCAATAAACTCCCACTTCCGGAGTGGTAAAAAGTAAAAATAAATATTTTCTCTTGTTTTGTAGCTACTGAACCAATGCCAAATGTATTATGACATATCTAGCGATGCTGGATAATGGGTCTTGATAAGCGAAAGACTGCTATCTAGCAAAAATTCCCTGACATTCCTGATAATAATAAACCTCTCAAAAATATCACACCAATAATACAAGATCATGATTTAAAAACAAAATTTATTGATCCAAGTATGGAAATCTTGATAGATATACTACTGCATAATAAGGTGAAATTAGGGAGTTCGACGCAAGATACATTTACGTGACCCTTGTCGACCTTAATAGCTTAGATTAGGCTAACGATGGGAAAAAGTGGATCTGTATTAGAAAACTTAAAATTAAATCAGTGAACCAATCAGAGGTTTATATCGAGAGACTCAAGTTGATAAAGCCAACGAAACTTTGATTTTCTAATTAGTGGGTAAATTTCGAACTAACAGAAATGAAGGGAACAATTAGAGAAATTAGGAAATTTCCGGATTATGTCTGATAACGCCTTACGGACAAAGTGGGATATTAGGAAAAATTAGGAATGGAAAGGCAGTTCAACGTGATCCGTAACCATGCAAACACTTTAAAAAGTATAGAATAAATCAGTCTTTTAAATTCTAGAAAAATAATGTTGTGTTGTAATTCGAGTGGGTTCAATATTTAGCTAGTGGAAGTATGTGTAAAAGTCCAAAGGAAAAAAGGTCAGATATAAACTTTATAAACAGTCAGAAGTCCATAGTCAGAAACCTCCAATAATATTTTGTCAGAGCTTGTTTTAATTTATTTTAGCTAACTTTGCTAAAATTGTCATTTTGTTTTTGTGTGCTTCAAGATAAATTAGTTTTGAAGTTATTCAGGAATTTTTCTTGAGTTTCCCAAATCTTAAGAACTGAAGACTCGTCCTTTCTGGTGACGAGCGAGCTCTGAAGATTTCTCCTGTCGGGAGGAAACTCCAAAATAAACAATATTTTATTTTAAATTTCACACTTTTCTTTTAGACACTTCTTCGTCAGTGGAAAGCCGCTCTTCTCACTGGGACGTTGGAAAGAGGTGTGTTCATTACTACAAAAATTTTTACACTTTTAATTATGTTGTTATAAGAGTCTTTAGTAGAATCAAAATTAAACATCAAAACTAGCCGTAGTTATAACATTTTAAACATAATATATTATAATTACCAGTAATATAATAATCAAAATTTGGATAATTTTAAGGATAAATCATAATAATCATTATTATTTAATAAAGACTTTTTATCTCAGATCATCATTGTAATCTGGAGATAAAAGTTATAATTTTAATGGGAGGGATGTACTTGGGGAAATGGCAGCCAAATTATCAATATTTGGCTTGAGATTTGGTTAAAGTATAACCGTGAATCTCCTCGCTCTGTAATAGTCTATTACAGTTTATTTTGTACACTAAAACTGCATTCAAACAAGATAGGATTTTGGATTTGGATATTTTCAAAAAGGTATTTGTGCCTGCAGCCAAAATGATTGATACCCTCTTTTGAGCTCCTCATTAGTGCTAAGCTCAGAGTAGCTCTTCTTGCAGTCTCCAGATTTTCCACTTCCAGTTTCATCCATCATAGATTTGTATCATAGTGGTATATCCATCGACAGAATGTTCGTCAAATCTGATTTTAAAATCATCATACAGGGCAATCAAATGTTGAACATACGTCTGAATATCTTCGTCGAGGCATTCTACCTGCGATGAATTTGGAAACTGGGAAAATTCACGTCGGCCAATATTTTGCTTTATAAGTTTCAGTTTACCAAGAAAAGCTGAAATTTTACTCTTTGTTTTTATCAAATTGAGGCTGTCCCCTTGTAACTGTAGGTTGCGGTTATTGAATTTTTGAACAAATCTGTCAAATACGCAATGTCTGCTTTGGAATTCATGAGGTTTTCTTTCAAAACGGGATCTTTAGTGTTCAGAAACTCTAAAACAGAGTCGAAAAGCCTAATAGAATCTCGAATAGACATGCATCTTTCGACAACCAGCGTACTTCGGTATGTAGCAGCAATCTTTGGAAGTACTCATCATTTTCTTCGCACAATTGTGCTAATAAGCGCGTATTTAAAGCATTGCTATTATCTGGTTAACTGCATAATCACGAACTTGAAGCTCAATTTTTGCTACTGATGATTGTCGGTGGAGACAAAAGAATGCAATTAACGCTGGTTACAATCAATTTAAGATTACTTATGAATTCACGATATACGCGATCATGGCAGAGCTCAATCTGTGTCACCGAAATAATGTTTAAAAATGCAATTGATTTTCCCGTAAAATCATTCAGAAATCCAATGATTCACCATTAGTGTCAAACATTCAACTTTTCGCGAATAGTAACTTTTCAAACATTTGTTCGCCTTTGATTAATCGAATATGGGACCATAATGCTTATCTATCGGGTAAGCTTGACTCGTCAAGTTGAAAAGAAAAATGAATAGAATGAGATAATTATAACAGAAACTTTCAACATTTGTTCAATTACATAATACGTCTCTATACAGTATTGTTAAAAAGATATTAATTTAAGTATGTCAAATAAGATTTGTGCAGGACAGTTTTCAACCTCTTCAACAGCAGACAAAATTGAGGGCTTTGCAATTGTATGCGGTTACCCAGAATTTGCTATAAGTAATGAAATATTAAATATATGGTCATTACTCGTCAACCAGACAGACTCAATAATGCAAAACTAACATCTGATGGGTTCAAAAATGAGCGTGTAAATAAGGTTAAATACCTTCAGTATGGCTCACTGAAGACTGGACATCTGACCTAGAAATAAAACGTCGTATAGAAAATGCCCACTACACATTCATGAAATTTAAACGTATTTACAATGCGGACTTTAACCTAAACCTGAGAGTGAGATTTGTGAGATGTTACGTTCGGTCGATGTTACGGTACGGTGTGGAGAGCTGACACTAAAGGCAGTGGCAATGAATAGAATAAAGCCTTCGAGATGTGATATATCGCAGAATACTAAAAATCCCATGGAGGACAAGTAACTACGAAAATGTCCTACGAAGAAGAAATAAAGAACGAAAATTTTCGCTGATGATCGAAAGAAAAACTGCATACTTAGGGCATATAATGCTTAACCAAATACCAGCTTCTACAATTGATTATCGAGTAAAGATTGAAGGAAGCAGAATGGGACATCAGCACGTCATGGCTAAATACATAAGACAGAGGACGGGCTTTGCGAACAATGGAAAGCCTAATACATACAGGGAGAAAGGGATTATAAATGAATCGTGTGGTTTCAAACATTCATTAGTTAACATGCATTAGAAGAAGAAGAAGAATGAAATACTGTAAGATTGCCCAAGTCACCATCGTTGCTTTCAGACAGGTGGGTCGGTGGTCATACTTTTCATTGAATGGTTTGAAATATTTCAAATTCTTACCCTAATTTGTCAGGATTGACACCTTCCTGGATGATCTTCTAGCTTCGATGGTTTCGGATGAACGTTTAGACTTTGAAGCATAGAAGAAACATGGACAATCGCTTGTCTTGTATTTTGATGGAAGAATTCTAAATTTCAAGAGTCAACACTGTACTTGTCGACAAACTTCTGGGATTCAGCCATGTTTCGTATCAATTACCTACCTGTTAGATATAAAAAATGTTTGTTTATAAATCTTAAAATGAATTGGGAATTATAATAGATGCAGCTTTGAGGAAAAATATATTGAAAGAATTGTAATCAAATTAAGGTAGAGCTAGCTGTTCTTTTTCGAAATGAATAAGGTATTGATTTACTTTGGACTTCAACCTTGTATTTCCTCTAAGTTTACCTAGTCACTTACTAAACGCAAGCGCTTACTTCATTACAAATTCACAATCAGAACTAAGGAATTTATTTACGCACCTTATGAAGATCTAAAATTAGGACCATCCATACAAAATCATTCACTTAAAAATACTTAAAATCAAATAGTTTAAGAAGGTTTAAGAATAGTTATAATTTTCCTTGATCAAAGAAATCTTTATTAGTTGGAATGGTTCAGAATCTACACCTGTACCTATGGTTTGGTCGCAGATACAAGTTGCTAACAAAGAGATAGGTCGGTACGAAGTTTACCAACACAAGTAAACAATAGGTCAATTCACTTTAATTTTAAAGATAAACTACTTCGAACTGGGTATAAGTAAGAACACTTTCTTCTTTGAAATTCCGTAAACAACTGAGTAATGTTTATCATTGGCCTTTGTATTTATTTGGCATCATAATTAAATAAGTTCATGCAAGTTCTTTTACCACTTCAACTCCGCTGGTGGGCGGCGAGGCATCGGCGAGTCTTGACACGCTCTTTCTGAATATGGAATATGAGTTCTTACCAAACAATTGCTGAGCTTTTTATAATATTGTCTTCCTATATTCATAGACGTCAAGGCCTTATAATAAGTTGATGACGAGCTCTGTAGATGATGGAGCTCGTGTTGAATGATTATCTTGGAGCTATCTCATCTATTGTGAATGTAATGTTTCCGACGTTTCGGATAGACATCTTCTATCTTTATCAAGGAGGAATAAAATCTTTGAAGGTTATTCAAATTTCCAAAAGTCACCATGACAGAAGTTTGAAAGAAAATGAACAATTGTTATATACTCATCTGTGATATGAAGATCTTATAAGTTGGAAGAACTATTGTGTCCAAACTTACCCAAAACTATAGATGGAGCACTTATTAAAAATATGAAATATTCATAAATGCTCTCCTTTGAATTTATCTTACAAACTTTTCTTATTTGATAAAATTTTGCTTCATCAACTTTATACGATGATTGCCATCTTACAGCATGTTGGACCAACCTGGATTTGTCGCTGTCTAGTACTCGTAGAAGATTCTGAAGTATTCATTCGTACATTCAGAAGACGTTTAGTTTCTCCGGATGTAAGATCTTCAACACTCGCAAGGTAATTCATACCTGCAGTTCTTAGTCCGTTTGAATCTCATTATTAGGCATTACTTTTGTAAGTTGGCTCTGATGGTGTCTTGACTTTTGAACTTCAGTCTTTATGTTGTAACTGTCTCAATGCTTGATGTCTGTCCGACAACTTTATTTAAGAATTACGGTTTTAATGGTCTGATTTATATCTGTTGGTTTGGTTGTTTATCTAATTCGTCTAGCTTTTTCGAGTATCTTTTGGGGTAGCCATGGCTTGCTAAGAGTTTTCGAGATGTTTTCAATTCTTCAATTGGTCTTCTTCAGTTGCAATTAGGACATAATTGCTCTATCAAATAAACATTTTGCTACTCCCAATTTAGTGTTTATAGATGGTTTGACTAAAAATGTATATTGAAAATGTACGTTGGCTATTTTATACACAGTGGTTGTTAACAAAATTTTGAACATCCCTGTAAGAATTTTGAATCAAATTCTCGGATTTCAATTGTAAATTTAATTGATTCCTAATAATTGTTTAGATATTGAAGTATCCATCTGAGTGTCTCTACCATGTTGCCAAATAATGAAAATATCATCTTACATAATTTTTCCACAGTTTGGGTATTAAGTACATATGTTTTAATGCCTTCTGTATAAAATTTTCATATAGAAATCAGCTAAAATTGGTGATAGTGGTGAACCCATTGTCATTTCAAAATCTTGTTCGAAACGTCTAATAGGCACTCGAAATATGTCATTCAATATTAATAAACATTCCATAATTGCACTTGACGCTTAATGTAGTTCTTTTCACTAAGAAATTGATCTGTAAGCTATTTTCTAACTATGATAAGTGTTTTATCTGACGGAATATTAGTGAACAAACTGGTTTTGTCCAGCTGACCATAACGTATTCTTCCATGATTTCTTGATGTTTCATTATTTCTATGAACTGTTAAAATTCTTATCATCGGATGTTGAATTACTTTGAATGGCGATATAATTTTCAGCCGAATTTAGCCAACTTGGTGGCATGCTCAAGTTCTTCAACTCACACTAAGTCTTAGAGGAATATTTGCTCTTAGTAATTTTGGTAGACCATATAAATTTTGTGGTTTACTAAAGACGTGTAAGTCTTGATCCAACGAATTGATCTGAAATTCAATACGATATTTATAGAAGAGTTTGTAAATCTTGATTTCAACTGTTGTGGACAGTTCCTTATTAGTCTTTATATTTTCCTGCTTCTAATAATTCATAAATTTTTCAGTTATAAGACCAACATCTAGAATTACAGTAACGGTTTCCTTTGTCTGCTGGTAGTATCTTCATGGAACTATCCGATTTAAAATCTTTTAATGCCACTGTTCAGCTTTATTTATATTGGGTAGAGTGTTTTGTTATTCTGTCTAACAAGGTTCTGATTTTCCATCAGTAAAATTCGGAAATTCAGGTTCTCGAATTGTTCCATGCAGTTTCTTATAATATTTGTCTTGCCTGTGATTGTCTCCGTATATTCATAGGAAAAATTATTCGTCACCTAATATTCTATAGACCCCATTAACAAAAGTTGAGTTCAATTTTCAGCAAGCGTTGATCGCTGTCGTATCAAAATGGACCTGAGGGTCCACCTATAAAACCCTTTTGAATCAATGTTCTAAACGGCCAGGAATTGCATTGTTGTGCAACATTCAACATTTTGCCATTTGCCTTTGATTCAAAGTGTCACCTCCATTGGATATCGTTCGCAAGTTCAGCGTCTTCAAATTTTTCGGTGGTCATCCACGCTTAAATCCCAACAAAATCATCAGTTCTGTCACTTTGCATGTTGATTTCTGATATTGTATTGAAACCATATTGCGTCGACAAGCATTCGATGCGACTAGCAGCATTTATCTTCAAATGAAAAAAATATTAATGCTTTCAAACCATCACTTTGGGTACAAAATTTTAATTTTCAATACGATGAAAAAATATGATGTTGTCTGTTCAATGACTTCACATACTGGTTGGGATAAGTTTGGCACCACATTAAAAGCGTGGAATTAGAAACGAGCGATATTTTTTGATATTAGTGGCGCCGTAATGGACCACAATGCATTTTGATGATCAATTTTCATCAATTAATGACCACTTTCTTTATTTAAATGGGCCAAACTTGTATATTTCTGCAGATTCTGAAAGTGCACCTTGTATTCGATCTGTCCATATCGATTACTAGTGAAGATTCTCTGTAAATGACGAAATTCAGATTTTCGTACTGTAATGAAATATGCTTCCAATGCATTGCTCCATTAAATAGCTGCCAGATTCAAATTAACGTCAATTCCGTTTTAAATATTAGGTGTACAAATCAGTTTCCGCGTTTTATAATAATTAGGAATTTATTGTAACGAAAAGTACATTACGTTTTCTCAAAGTATTTTCCATCATTTGTAATTTACCCGAATAACCTATTCAGGCAACATTCGATACCCCGTCGAAAAAACTCTTCATCTTTTGACGCTATCCAAATTTTTCCAAGTTTTGATGTCTTCATATGATGTTGAAGCACTGCTCAGACAGAAATGTTTCATCAACGGAACAGATGATAATCAGAAGGGTTAAGTCTGAAGAATGCGCGGGTGGGGTAAAACTTCCCAGTTTGAATAATTCTAATTATTTACCGGCCTTAACATCTGGAAAACATTATCGTGTAAAAGAATAATTTTCTCGGTGTTCAGAGTATAATGGGCGCGTTTTTCCTAAAGTGCCCGACTCAATCATCAATTGTGTCCGTATAGAGCTTCAGTAACGGAATTCGATTGGTTTCAGCAATTCAGGTATTAGCGGTTTTAAGCTGATACAATAATACACAGCATCAGTTTTAACCGTAATATTCGGCTTAGCTGTCGATGTTGATGGTTCGCCGGGCTTAAACCATGACCTTTCTTCTTTGGATTATCGTTGACTATACGATGCTAAGAACTCTTTTATTCCTGGCAAGCAGCATTCCACTCATGCATAATCGGCGTTCAACACTCTCGGCTTTAGTTCATATTGGAACCCATTACTTGTTTCAATCATTTCCTTACTTTTTAAACGATGTTTAAGTGCTTGTTGATACTTGTAGACTAAGTTGCAAATTTTTAAAAATTGGGACGAATCTTCTCCAATAAAGCTTCTAATTTCTTGTCTAGGATACACTTTCGGCATTCCTTTGTACTTTGTATTTCAAACCAAACCACGTTCTTAAACTTTTGAAACCATTTCCGAAAAATTCTCTCACTTAAAGCAGCTAAACCATATCTCTAAAGCAATCGATGCGCCTAAGCTGCAGATTATTCAATATAAAGAAAATCAAAAGTTCCAAAAAAAATGCTTTATTCGGAATAAAACCTTGACATTTTGCACGTAAAAAATTACGTGACGATGATACGTAGGACTAGTTAATTTGAGGTTATGGTGTTGCCAGATGACTAAACTTGGGATATTACGTTATATCTGACAATTTCTCCATAACCTTCTGGTGGGACCATCTTTGACAAACCGAAACTTATTTGTACACCTAATATATTAACTTGGTGCCAAACTTTATCCCAACCCTGTATACTTAATATGTTTCACAGATGTCATAGCAAATAAACAAAATAAAATAAAGGCTCGTTCACAACATCTGTTCTCTATCAAGATATTTGTATCTTGACGCTCTCTTCATATCGGGATACCTGGTATTTACCATGCATTCTTTGAAAAATTCAAAATTCCCTGCTTTGGTAATTCAATATCCTGCAGGTTCGTCATGTACTTCCAAACATGGCGCCATATTTGTGTTACCAAAAATTAGTAAGGAGTTTTCATATCTTATATAATAATGTTCTGTGGGTACCATCACTAGATTCTATCATGGATTGCTGAGGAAATAAATGAAAACGAACAAAGAATAGAAAGGTCTGTCATTCATATACTTTCTCACAGGTTTGTTCAAAGAACAATTGGTTTCTCTCTATGACTATTTTAAATAATGATATTGAACTGCGTTGAAGTCACCTTAGGCTGAATAACGCACTTCCCGCATTTCTTCAACTCCATCGACACAATGAGGGTATTTGCCGGTAAAATACCCATGCAACACCTTGACCTATACCTCGACAGCTCTATTCCATCTCCGGAGTCCATTAACCAATAGAAATTATAATGCGGGAACGCGCTGGTTGCAAAACGATATCGTTCGTAGAGTTGTAGGTACAAATTACAATAAAATACAACGCGGTCTAGACGTAACGAAAAAATAGCCGATACCGGCAAGGACAGAATAGACCTATACAATTTCTCTGTAGTAAAAGCGTAAGTTTTACGAGCGGACCATAAATATTTATAATGCTTATTCGTTTTAAATGACTCTCGGTTACCGACTTGCAGGGTGTATTTTTAACCATGAAGTCGAGCATGGCATGGCGGCTTTGAAAAGTGTTGGACTTTGTGTCAGTCTAATGCTATGAGGTAGTAATGGGTTATGGTTATAATAAATATAGTTCAAAAAACACGCTTATGAAGAATATCGGGCTGAAAATTTTCGTCCATCAAGCGCCCACGATTCTTTCTCAATTTTACTAGTATGTCTTATATAGGTATTATTGTCATAAATTGATTTTTACAGTATATTCTAAAACAAGTTGCAGAATGGGCACCTATTCCAACACGAATGCGAAATTCGAAAACGAGCAACGAAGGAGTGAGTTTTTGAACGCATGAGTGTTGGAATTGCCTTCTGCAACAGTATTAGATGATATTTTCTCT
This sequence comes from Micraspis discolor, assembly GCA_030674115.1. Taxonomy (NCBI): domain Eukaryota; kingdom Metazoa; phylum Arthropoda; class Insecta; order Coleoptera; family Coccinellidae; genus Micraspis; species Micraspis discolor. Next base: position 247,132 of record JARTUT010002214.1, read on the forward strand.
ATTTCAGCGAAGAATTGTGAGCAATTTATTGGAATTCAATGAAAAATTCAGATTATGCCTCCTAGTGCCGTTTGTATTTCATTTTCGCAGTTGGTGAGACTGATACGAAAATTGACAGATTATAAAATTTGAATAGTGCGTCCAAATATCTACATGGTTTAATATTGACAATCGACATGCAATGGACGCGTGTTGACATTCGAAAGGATAGGATGTCAGTGTTGTCAAAGTCAGAACGAAAAATATAACTAAAAACAATGCTGATTACGATATTACGACACTGAAATAAAGAAAATTATTTTAACTTTTTAGCCCGATATTCTCCATAAAAGTATTTCTTCTGCGACGGGAAAAAAATTTGACATTTAATCTCTGTTGACAGGTAACAAAATATAACTTTTCACGAAATAACTTTTACCGGGAAAAAGTGAATACTCTTTCCCGGATATATATACAGGGTGTGAGGCACATGGACCGTCAAATTTTTTGGGGCGTTGGTAGGGTCAGTCTTGGAACCTGGGTCCTTAGTATTACGGTTACGGAGGTATGATTTTTATTAGGTTTTCTAAATTACCCAAAATGTACCCTTCGAAGCCCCATAACTTTTTTGCGTGTGCTTTTACATGCATTTTTAATTGTATTAAGTCTACATGAGTGTGCCTTGAAAAAAAAACGTATTTATTGTTACAGATAACACCACAAAATTAACAAGTGGGCCTTTTATTAAAAACAAATTATGAAAGTATGAAAACATCTCCACTCCTATTGAAATTTAAAAAAGTTACAGCTATTACAAACTTAGTTTTATTTTAAAATGTTCTTTGGTTCATAACGTTGCTAACCATATGCTATTTACGTAAGTCAATAAAAAAAATAATACTGCAAATAAGGTTTTAGTCAGAAGATTGAAGAAAGTCGCACCTAAATAAAAGTACGGATTTCGACACAACACAGCGAGTAAGGAAATTTTACCTGACGGTTTAGGACGCGTGAATTATTATTACTATTTCTGTTCTTAGGTTGGATTAGGTTAGTCGCCGCTGACTTGACCCTACCGTCATTCGAGATTTAACTGTCTCTGCTGTTGGAAGTGTCTGTACCGCGTTGTTCAGTTTTTCAAATTTGTATTTTATTGTTTTTGTTACTTTTATCGACTTTTTGCTACTGTTGTTTTAATTTTGGTTGTTGATATGCCTAATTTCACCAACGCTGAGTATGCTGATATGGTGATGGCATATGGCAAGGCCGATGGTGTTGCTCCAGAAAATCTCAAATAACTGAGAAATTATTGAATTTAGGAGCATAATCATGTGAAAACTATCATTATTTTTGACCGCAGAATCCAACAAAATTATAAAAAATAGGGTTCTAATTTGAAAAACAGAAGTTATGACCAAATTAAGATCACAATTTTCAACACAAAATTTGAAACACCCTGTAATGATATTTTGACATCCAAAGATTTTGGATATTTTGAAAACTATTCGATTTAATACAATGGTTTTAACAGAAATGTATTCACTATTGAATACTCGTTCATACCAGGAATGGAAAACTTGAAAAAATATTTTCGTCGAATTTATTTTCACTTCCTGTATAACCAAAGCTTTTGGGCTTCGAAAATATTTTAGCTCTGTAGAGAACTTCGAACAATATCATAATCCCAATTTTCAGATTTCAAATATGTCTAGTTCTCCAGAAACGTCTAATAGGCACTCGAACTTGAGACACTCTGTATTGTAATAATACTTCTTTCACTATTAAATCGTCGTTTTCCTGTCACAGAGAAAAATAGTGTACACTGGGAAATATTATATTTCAGCTCTCGGTTTTGTCTCCCGACGAGAGCAAAAATCTAATACGTTTTGCCCTTGTATAATAAATAACTATTTTTCAGGTTTTTCAAACTATATTAATTTTTACCTTTTAGTGACTGTCATAAAAATTTTAATGGTAATTATTGAGTTATGATTGCACGTCGGCCAATGTTTCACATATGCACTGCTCACACATCACGGTTTTGAAATGAAGCCCTAAATTCTGATATTTCACAATCTTAGAATATGGCGGAAAAAAACATTATTTTTTCGGCGTGGACAGGACTCGAACCCACGATCTATGATTCCAAGAGCTGACGTCACAGAAGAATATCAATCAGAAGAGGTTTGAATGAGATTTTGAATATTTCGATGAAATCTTCACGCTAGAAAATAAGTAGACTACTCATAGTTCTTTCTAAGCACTTGATCTTATAAAATTTTCAGTAAAGATTCATCAAATTCAGAATGTACTGTAACGGTTTGAAATACCGTACTGTATATTGAAGGTTGCTATCATGACTTTTCTTCGAAAGGTACAATTTTCCTCCTTTCATCCTAGGTCCATCTTTCAGAATCAATTAAAATCAGTACACATATCCTGTAGAAGTTTAGTTTAGAAAATTGTGTTAAAGAAAATTAATACAGGTAGCGATCACGGTCCATCGACTTCTTTATTTTTATCTGATCGGCGATTCGATAAGAATCTTGCTGGAATTTTCATTCTTCAACCTGTTGCCGACCTAAATAGGGGATTTGAAAATCAACAAAGTTGAAGGTTCAATTTAAGAATTTTCTATTGCGTATCGTATCAGAAAATACCGAAGTTTTGTAAGAATACTAAAAACCCTTTTATATTGAAAGGTGAGTTTCGCCTAGGCGGATATTTCATGTTTAATTTGAATAATGCTTTATCATTGTTTATAACGTGATATTGACATTTTAGGGTTTTAGTTTCGACTATTACAAATTTTATTGTCGAGGATTTTTGCTGCCGAAGATTTAGATAGGAAATATCTTAGTACTGTTTGGATTCCCTGCAGTCATCACAATATACAGTTCCTCTCGAGTAACCACCTTATAGAAAGAAGCCCTCCAACGGCAAGGCCAGTATAGTCACTGTCTCAATGAATAAATTAGTTGTTTGAAGAAAGAGTTTGGTGTACCGTATATCTTGTCAACAAACCCACTCGGCTCAGAGAGTGCACAAAGTACCTCCTCGGCTAGCTCTAGAGCTGAGACTACCTATAAAGGGGCGCCACTCTCTTTTATGATAATACAAAGAAAAAAAGAGAAAATACACACTCTCGGGATGCCAAACGAGCCCGATCACACAAGCGGGAGGTAGTGGCTGGTAGAAAGAATATAGAGCAATTATGCAATAATATAATGAGCCCAAATGAAATACACAAGGTCCCTCAAACGAGGATATATCTTACAGAAGGTAGATCACTAACAAGTTCTTACTTCACGACCCGAATATTCGATATAAGGCTTTATCTCTTACTGAACAAACAGTAATATTCCCAAGGTATATACTTAGAGCCTCGATGGTAATCGTTACAAATAGCTCTTTACTTATAACTAATCGGCCTTCTCGATAGGTCTGATTTTATGTACTAAACAGTATTCACTGAATTGGGCCTCTTTGATACTAATCAATCTTAACTAAATTCTACAGACTAATCTTCTATAACAGTCTAGGTCGTGGCTTGACTGAAGTACAAAGGATATAGTTTCTTAACCCATAAGTATTCTCACAGTCTCGTAGATGGAAACTGGGCTCACATATATTCCTGGGCCAAAGTAGTACAATTTCTCACGGTAATGCACCCTGGGTAGACGACAGGTGTGGTATCTTAGATGGTGGAGGTCCCCAAAGACAGCTCCCACGGCAGTTCGAAGGTAATTCAAAATCAGCCTAGACAAACAGCTCGAAGACTTCAAAGACAGTTCAGAATCTGCGGTACCTCGCAACGGTACAATAATAATTCCCAATTCGAAGCAGAACGACAGAACGACGCTAAAATACAAACAAAAATCTATAATACCTCCTGACAAACATAGGTTAACTCACCAATCCCACGTCGTTTTCCAAACAAATACGCCACTCCGCTAAAGCGCAAAAATCTCACCAACGAACAAACCAAACCAACATGATGAGATTTCTCTCAGGGCTTCAGTTAAATCCTGTTCAGATCCGCAAAATTGCGATTAATTATTCTAGGATATTTCAACCAAAAATGCTGAAAGAACGATGTAATTGACAACCTACGTCACAGGCACAGAATGACAGTGAATGACAGTATGACAGACTAAGACCACCGACAACGGCGTTCATTGAAACGTACGAGATAAGCTGGTAAACTACTGCGACCAACGCCACCAGTTCGGTTGGCAGATACTAACTGGAGCAGGAATTTTGAAACCGTGACAATCTGATAATTAGGTCATTTATTTAGAGTGTAGTTAGTGTAAGAGTACTAACCCCTATTATTTGAGAATTGAGAACAATTTTTATGATTATTAGATATTCATAGATTATATATTTTTTCTTAAGTCTATAATGTCTTACATCTGTAGTTATCCTGTCTGTTTTCTTGATTTACAGGCGGTGGAATCATTCTTATTTTATTTTGTTAAATCAAGTGGCGCCCAGATTAGAGATATCTTTTCGATAAAGATCGCAATTTCATAATTATATTAAATCCACGACCTAAATGTTCTCCGGCGAAAAGCTGCCGTTCGCATTTGTGCCATGTAAAACCAAATTGTGCGTGGCAGTACATTGAAGTGATTGATGTCAGAATATCCTCGAATTTCATTATAATACTGATGATGAAGATGTTCTATAATTGAAAACTCTGATTTCATAGAAAGCTTGATTAAGGTTGCCACTGAGACCATCAATCATTAAAGGGTTATAGTTCAGTCAATCTGTACATTTGGTGCGGTTATAATTACCCGCTCGATGAAATTTGGTACACTTGTTGAAAATGATGTAACTAAGTTACCTTTGCGATGGCCTAGCTGAAATGTTAGCGGTTTTTGAAAAACTCAAAAACTCAAAAAAGTAAAAACAACATTTTCAGGGCGAAAAACATGAAAAACACTTTTTGATACTTTAGCGCCACCTACTTTGTGCGCTTTTAGTCGTGCAGCATTGCACCAATGACAAAAATGTAGATCGCAACGTCCTCTACATTTTTTGTTCAATAAAATTTTCTTTACGATGCATACAATTCGAGAAAAATGCATTTTTTTACTTTTGAGTTTTTGGGTTTTCAAAAACCGCTAACATTTCAGCGAGGCCATCGCAAAGGTAGCTTAGTTACACCATTTTCAACAAGTGTACCAAATTTCATCGAGCGGGCAATTATACCATCAAATTGATTTATTTTTCGACAGATTGACTGAACTATTACATAAAGATCGAAGATTGAAACATTCAATGAATCTCTCGTTGAATTTTCAAATTGACCGATAAATTCGGATTATTATTATTGACAGAATTTCAATATAGTTTTTCCTCAACAGATTTCAGGTGCATTGGTAATTTGATCCCGAATAATCTCTATATCTCTATTTCTATAGAAAAGAGTGCTTTCGTGCAATTTGAAATATACGTTTGTTGATTTTTTCATAGCCTTTGAGGCAGTTCTTTTAGTTTCACACTGCTCCAGAGTCCAGGAAAAGACTTAAAATTTATTATTTGCTTGAAGTACAACCATAACATTTATGAATGGAACTCGACTCCGTTCATATAGCCACCACGGACCTGTTTGCAGCGACTTTCGGTGACTCGGCCACATTTCAGCCGGAACGGCGTGTGACTTGACGTAGCCCTAAAGAAAATAGTCCAGAGGCGTCAAATCGCATGAACAAGGCGGACAATCGACAGGGCCGTTTCTTGAAATTACACGCTCACCAAATGTCTGCTTCAATAAACCGATTGTTACGTGTGTTGTGTGGCTAGTGGCACCATTCTGTTGAAATTATGTCACGGTTTCAAAATTCCCGCTCCAGTTAGTACCTGCAAACCGAACTGGTGGCGTTAGTCGCAGTAGTTTGCCAGCTTATCTCGTACGTTTCGATGGACGCCGTTGTCGTGGTCCTTTTCGTCATCATGTGACGTAGGTTTGTCAATGACATCCCGTTCTTCGCATATTTTTGGTTGGAAATGTCCTGGAAGTAGTGTCATAATTTGCCGGATCTGAACAAGATTTTAACTGAAGCCACTGAGAGAAATCTTATCATGTTGGTTTGGTTTGTTCGTTGGTGAGATTTTTTGCGCTTTTGCTTGGAGTGGCGTATTTGTTTGGAGAAAGCTGACGTGGGATTAGTGAGGTTAACTATGTTTGTCACGAGGTATTTTAGATTTTTTGTTCGTATTTTAGCATCCCATTCTGCTTCGAGGTGGGAATTATATAGTTGTACCATTTGCGAGAGTACCGCAGATTCTAGACATGTCTTTGAAGTCTTCGAGCTGTTTGTCTAGAGCTGTCTTTGAATTGCCGTCGAGCTGCCGTGGGAGCTGTCTTTGGGGACCTCCCGCAAGATTTCTTCATTTGAGATACCACACCTGTCGTCTACCAGGGCGCATTACTGTGAGAGAATTGACACTACGTTGGCCCAGGGAATATATTTGAGCCCAGTTTCCATCTACGAGGCTGTGAGAATAAGTATGAGTTAAGAAACTATATCCTTTCACAGCACTTCCAGTCAAACCACGACCTGGAACTGTTATAGAAAGGTTAGTCTGGCAGAAATTAGTTAAAAAGATTGGATTAGTATCAAAAGAGGCCTAATTCCCGGTGAGTCCTATTTAGTACATAAAACCCGACCTATCAGAAGGTCACTTAGATATTATAAAGTAAAGAGCTATTTGTAGCAATTACCATCGAGGCTCTTAGTATATATACCAGCTTGGGGTGATATTACTATTATTTGTTTGAATAAGAGATAAAGCGTTATATCGAATATTCGGATTGTGAAGTAAGAACGGATTGGTGATCTTACCTTCTATAAGATATATCCTCCGTTTAAGAGGGCCTTGTGTATTTCATTTGGGCTCATTATATTATTAAATAATTGCTCTATATTCTTTTCTACCAGCCACTACCTCCCACTTGTGTAGTCGGGCTCGTTTGGCATCCTGAGGAGTGCGTTCGTTATTTTCTCTCTTTTGCGATCCTGAGATCTTTTGGTGTACTTTCCTCTTTTTTTTCTTTGTCATTATCATAAAGAGAGTGGCGCCCCTTTATAAGTAGTCTCAGCTCTAGAAACAGCCGAGGAGAGTACTTTGTGCACTCTCTGGAGTCCAGTGGGTTTAGTGACAAATATATGTTGGCCAAGTCCATACCTTGCAATTGGGGCCAAAAAATTCGTTATCATGGCGAGGTAGCGATCGCCATTGACCGTTACGTGATGATTGTTGGCATCAACGAAAAATACGATCAATGATGCCGCCGGCGTGAAGACCGCACTAAATCGAGATTTTTGGGGATGCAATTGAGTCTCGTGAATCACGTGTTGATTGCTGCCTGTCAATAACGCATGTTCTGCTTATTGACAAAGCCATTGAGCCAAAATCGAGCTTCATCGCTGAAGATGATATTTCGATAAAAATTATTATCTTAGTGCAGATTTTCCAGAGCCCAATCGGAGAAAGTACGTCGCTTCAAATGGTCCAACGGCTACAATTCTGAGTCAGCATCTTGTATGGGTTGCTTGATCCTTACGCAAAATTCGCCATAGAGAGGTCTGACGGATGCCCAATTCTTGAGAACACCGTGGAATTTACTGATTTGGGTCGTCGGCTACGGATGCCCACTGGCAGCGATGTTTTCGTTACTACGACCGGTCCTTCGTCTCACTGGCGACAACATCCAACAGCGAATATGTAGACTCAAATTTTCGCACCAAACTTGTGAGCGAAAATTGAAGTTAGAACTCTTAGAGTTGCGGTCACCGACTCGAATTTCGGTAGTAAATTTTATAACTTGCAAACGTTGTTAGTTCGTGTGCTTCACCATGATGAAAATGTTCACTTTACTGAATGAATTGACGTTGATAGTTCGATGATTGGTCTAAGGGTGCGTTCACAAATTAAATTCAAAGTTGTCAAGTCACCACTGGAAAACCTGATACGATGTTTCGATTAAAGAGGACCTTGTTTTGAACTTTCTTTTCTCGGCTCCTTAATTAATTTTGGTTATGCAGATGCTTCGAACTTTTCCATATAACACTATTTCTTGACATATCCACTCCCATGTGTAGTTTTTGTTCTAAATTGCCATTCGTTTGAACTTATTATTATCAAAAATGAGTCGTCAAATTTGAGTCTGTCTGGCCGTATACCCTACTTTCCAGAGGAGATGAGCTAGAGTTTTAACATTTTAAGAAAAGTTTCATAAGTTGAGTGACAGAATAAAAATGATTTGAGTGAGAGCGCACGATATGATGTAAAACTTTGATAATTCCTAATAATTAAGGTAATCTATGCTCAACCTTATGCCTTATAATCTATAAAAACAACAAACAATTTTTTCTGGTTTTCCAGCACATATACAAGAAGATTACATTTCAACAAAATTCCTGGTCGTCTCAACCGACCCAGTATAAACCAGACTAACCGGAATCGATTAACCGAAATTCAGTGAACCAATCAGAGGTTTATATCGAGAGACTCAGTTGACTAAAGCCAATGAAACTTTGATTTCTAATTAGTGGGGTAAATTTCGAACTAACGAAATGAAGGGCACCAATTAGGAGAAATTAGGGAATTCCGGATTATGTTCGATAACGCCCACGGACAAAGGGATATTAGGAAAAATTAGGGAATGGAAAGGCAGTTCAACGTGATCCGTAACCATGAAAACACTTTAAAAAAAGTATAGAATAAATCAGTCTTTTAAATTCTAGAAAAATAGTTTTTGTGTTGTAATTGAGTGGGTTCAATATTGCGCTAGTGAAGTCCGTGTTAAAAGTCCAAGGAAAAAAGGTCAGATATAAACTTTATAAACAGTCAGAAGTCCATAGTCCGAAACCTCCAATAATATTTTGTCAGAGATTGTTTTAATTTTTTTTTATGCTTGCTAAAATTGTCATTTTGTTTTTTGTGTGCTTCGAATAAATTAGTTTTAGTTATTCAGGAATTTTATTGAGTTTCCCAATCTTAAGAACTGAAGACTCGTCCTTTCTAGTGACGAGCCGAACCCTGAAGATTTCTCCCGTCAGGAGAAACTCAAAATAAACAATATTTTTTTTAAATTTTCAATTTTTCTTTTGAACACCTCTTCGTCGGTGGAAAGCCGCTCTTCTACTGGGACGTTGGAAAGAGGTGTTCATTACACAAAAATTTCTACACTTTTAATTATGTTGTTATAATAGTCTTAGTAGAATCAAAATTAAACATCAAAGCTAATAATGATTATTATTTTAAAAACATAATATATTATAATTACAATATAATAATCAAAATTTTGATAATTTTGCGATAAATCATAATAATCATTATTAGTTTTAATGTTAACTTTTATCTCAGATTACCATTGTAATCTGAGATAAAAGTTATAATTTTAATGGGAGGGATGTACTTTGGGAAATGGCAGCAAATTATCAATATTTGGCTTGAATTTAGTTAAGTATAACCGTAAATCTCCTCGCTCTGTAATATTTAATCTGCTCCGTTTTTTTGTCCACAAGTTTTTTACGGCACTGAAACTGCGTTCGACAAGATATGGCGAAGGAAACGCTATGAGAAATTTTGGCACAATTCCCCACAGTCCTGGATATTTTTCAGGTATTTGTGCCTGCAGCCAAAATGATTGATACCCTCTTTTGAGTTCATTCTCTGACCGTGATGAATCCCACAATACCTTCTTTATATTCTCTCCCAAAAATACATAAGGAAAATTGTCCAATGAGACCTAGTGTCTCCTACACCAATGCACCAGCTTCAAAATTGTGTAAATATCTGAACTCCATACTACCGGAATTGATTCAATATAACGCTAAATATTCTATCAAAAATACCATTCAATTAACTAATGAATTAAAAGCACTCAAAATTCCAACCAACGCATTAATGATTTCGTTTGATGTAGTAAATTTATTTCCGTCCATTCCAACCACAGTAGTCGAATCACTAGTGGAAAAACAACTTGATGAAAACCCCTCAGTCACCATTGAAACGAAAGAAGAGGTAATGAGACTTCTTAAGATATGTCTGGGACAGAGCTATTTCAAATTCAACGATAAAATTTACCAACAACTAAATGGCTTACCTATGGGATCCCCATCATCTAATTTATTCAGTGAGATATTTATGACAGCCCTTGAAAAGAAAATATTTTCCTCAGAAGACATTGGCTTGACGGGTTTTGTGCTACTCTGGAGGCGATATGTGGATGATGTTTTTTGCGTGTGGACTGGGTCGATATCGGAATTGACGGCATTTTTGGAATTGTTGAACTCCATCCATGATTCCATCAAATTCACATTAGAAATAGAGGATGATAATAGATGTCTGAACTTCCTAGACATACAGATTAAAAGAAAAATGAACACCTTGAATTTGATATATACAGAAAATCCACCTTCTCTGATATTTTAATACCAAATAGTAGTTCACATCCTTATAAAATCAAAATGTCAGCATTTCACGCACTAACTCATAGATTAGTCTCGATCCCAATGTCAAAAATTAACTATGACAAGGAGGTTCGCACACTGAAATTTTTAGCTGGGAATAATGGCTACTCTCCGGATATAATAGATCAACTACTTTTCAGAAAGCGGCAGAAAAAAAAATTGTTACATTCAATTTATCCACCAAATAATGAAACCGAAACCAAAAATACGCATATATCGACTACATACCATCTCTGAGTGATAAGATTTGCAGGAGACACAGACATTATAATATTAACATTAGTAGTACCAATAAGAAAAATCTGAGATCAATATTCTTTAATGGTAGGGATCGAGCGAACAACACACAATTAAGCGGTGTATATAAGCTTCACTGTAATGAATGCCCTGCATTTTACATAGGTCAAACTGGTCGTTCACTGGCAAAAAGAATTGATGAACACAAAAAATCAATCCTCCAAAACAAACCCACTACTGGTTTCTCTAGTCACTGTATCACCTCAAATCATTTTATTGATTTTGAAAAAACCAAAATATAGCACAAATGTCATAAGGGTAAACGCATGGACCTTTTAGAATACTTAGAAATAACATCAGCTTTTAAACAAAATCTTCCCATTGTAAATGATCAGTTAGATTTCCGTCTATCACCAATTTTAACATGTGTTACTTGATATGTTATGTAGATGTGTACTGTATTAACCGATATTGTTTAATATTCAGTTTTGAAAATGGGATGAAACCCGAAACATGCATGTCAACGATGCTTTAAATAAAATTTATGAAACGTACAGTCAAGTGTTTTTATTCAATTTTTGTTAATTAATATCATATGGATTTATTATCCATGGAGGTATATCCATCGACAGAATGTCGTCAAATCTGATTTTAAAATCATCCTACAAGGCAATCAAATGTTGAACATACGTCTGAATATCTTCGTCGAGGCATTCTCTGCGATGAATTTGGAAACTAGGAAAATTCACGTCGGCCAATATTTTGCTTTATAAGTTTCAGTTCACCAAGAAAAGCTGAAATTTTACTCTTTGTTTTTATCAAATTGAGGCTGTCCCCTTGTAACTGTAGGTTGAGGTTATTGAATTTTTTGAACAAATCTGTCAAATACGCAATGTCTGCTTTGGAATTCATAAGGTTTTCTTTCAAAACAGGATCTTAAGTGTTCAGAAACTCTAAAACAGTGTCGAAAAGCCAATAGAATCTCGATAGACATGCATATTTCGACAACCAGCGTACTTCGGTATGTAGCAGCAATCTTTGGAAGTACTCATCATTTTCTTCGCACAATTGTGCTAATAAGCGCGTATTTAAAGCATTGCGTATTATCTTGGCACTTGGTGCCAAACTTTATCCCAACCCTATATACTTAATATGTTTCACAGATGTCATAGCAAACAAACAAAATAAAATAAAGGCTCGTTCACAACAACTGTTCCCTATCGAGACATTTGTATCTTGACGCTCTCTTCATATCGGAATACCTGGTATTTACCATGCATTCTTTGAAAAAATTCAAAATTCCCGCTGCTTTGGTAATTCAATATCCTGCCGGTTCGTCATGTACTTCCAAACATGGCGCCCTATTTGTGTTACCAAAAATTAGTAAGGAGTTTTCATATCTTATATAATAATGTTCTGTGGGTACCATCACTAGAATCTATCATGGCTAGCTGAGGAAATAAATGAAAACGAACAAAGAATAGAAAGGTCTGTCATTCATATACTTTCTCACAGGTTTGTTCAAAGAACAATTGGTTTTCTCTCTATGACTATTTTAAATAATGATATTGAACTGCGTTGAAGTCACCTTAGGCTGAATAACGCACTTCCCGCATTTCTTCAACTCCATCGACACAATGAGGGTATTTGCCGGTAAAATACCCATGCAACACCTTGACCTATACCTCGACAGCTTTATTCCATCTCCGGAGTCCATTAACCAATAGAAATTATAATGCGGGGAACGCGCTGGTTGCAAAACGATATCGTTCGTAGAGTTGTAGGTACAAATTACAATAAAATACAACGCGGTCTAGACGTAACGAAAAAATAGCCGATACCGGCAAGGACAGAATAGACCTATACAATTTCTCTGTAGTAAAAGCGTAAGTTTTACGAGCGGACCATAAATATTTATAATGCTTATTCGTTTTAAATGACTCTCGGCTACCGACTTGCGGGGTGTATTTTTAACCATGAAGTCGAGCATGGCATGGCGGCTTTGAAAAGTGTTGGACTTTGTGTCAGTCTAATGCTATGAGGTAGTAATGGGTTATGGTTATAATAAATATAGTTCAAAAAAACACGCTTATGAAGAATATCGGGCTGAAAATTTTCGTCCATCAAGCGCCCCACGATTCTTTCTCTATTTTACTAATATGTCTTATATAGGTACTATTGTCATAAATTGATTTTTTATAGTATATTCTAAAACAAGTTGCAGAATGGGCACCTATTCCAACACGAATGCGAAATTCGAAAACGAGCAAAGAAGGAGCGAGTTTTTGAACACTGAGACCATCCAGGGATAAAAAGGGAACTTATAATGTTGTCACGGTTTCAAAATTCCCGCTCCAGTTAGTACTTGCAAACCGAACTGGTGGCGTTAGTCGCAGTAGTTTGCCAGCTTATCTCGTACGTTTCAATGGACGGTTGTCGGTGGTCCTGTTCTGTGCATGTGACGTAGGTTGTCAATTACATCGTTCTTCCGGCATATATTTGGTTGAAATGTCCTGGAGTAATTAATCGCAATTTTGCGGATCTGAACAGGATTTCAACTGAAGCCCTGAGAGAAATCTTATCATGTTGGTTTGGTTTGTTCGCTGGTGAGATTTTTGCGCTTTAGCGGAGTGGCGTATTTGTTTGGAAAAACGACGTGGGATTGGTGAGTTAACCTATGTTTGTCACGACGTATTTTAGATTTTTGTTCGTATTTTAGCATCATTCTGCTTCGAATTGGGAATTATTATTGTACCGTTGCGAGGTACTGCAGTTTCTGAACTGTCTTTGAAGTCTTCGAGCTGTCTGTCTAGGCTGTCTTTGAATTACCGTCGAACTGCCGTGGGAGCTGTCTTTGGGGACCTCCACCAGATTTCGCCATCTAAGATACCACACCTGTCGTCTACCCAGGGCGCATTACTGTAAGAAATTGTACTGTTGGCCCAGGAATATATTTGAGCCCAGTTTCCATCTACGAGATTGTGAGAATAATATCCTTTTGTACTTCAGTCAAGCCACGACCTAGACTGTTATAGAAGGTTAGTCTGTAGAATTGAGTTAAGATTGATTAGTATCAAAGAGGCCCAATTCAGTGAATACTGTTTAGTACATAAAACCCGACCTATCGAGAAGGTCGCTTAGATATAAGTAAAGAGCTATTTGTAACGATTACCATCGAGGATTTAAGTATATACCTTGGGGTGATATTACTGTTTGTTTAGTAAGAGATAAAGCATTATATCGAATATTCGGGTTGTGAAGTAAGAACTAGTTAGTGATCTACCTTCTGTAAGATATATCCTCGTTTGAGGGACCTTGTGTATTTCATTTGGGCTCATCATATTATTGAATAATTGGTCTATATTCTTTCTACCAGCCACTACCTCCCGCTTGTGTGATCAGGCTCGTTTGGCATCCTGAGAGTGCGTTCGTTATTTTCTCTCTTTTGCGACCCTGAGATCTTTAGTGTACTTTTCTCTTTTTTTCTTTGTATTATCATAAAAGAGAGTGGCGCCCCTTTATAAGTAGTCTCAGCTCTAGAGCTAGCCGAGGAGGTACTTGGTGCACTCTCTGGAGCCGAGGGGGTTTGATGACAATGAATGTTGGAATTGCCTTCTGGGTCCTTAGTATTACGGTTACGGAGGTATGATTTTTTATTAGGTTTTTCTAAATTACCCAAAATGTACCCTTCGAAACCCCATAACTTTTTTTGCGAGTGCTTTTACATTCATTATTTTTATTGTATTAAGTCTACATGAGTGAGTCTTTAAAAAAAAACGTATTTATTGTTACAGATAACACCACAAAATTAACAAGTGGGCCTTTTATTAAAAAAAAAAAATTATGAAAGTATGGAAACATCTCCACTCCTATTGAAATTTAAAAAAAAGTTACAAACTTAGTTTTATTTTAAAATGTTCTTTGGTTCATAACGTTGCTAACCATATGCTATTTACGTAAGTCAATAAAAAAAATAATACTGCAAATAAGGTTTCAGTCAGAAGAGTGAAGAAAGTCGCACCTAAATAAAAGTAGGTACAGATTTTGACACAACACAGCGAGCAAGGAAATTTTACCTGCCCGTTTTAGACGCGTGTGAATTATTATTACTATTTCTGTCCTTAGGTTGGATTGGGTTAGTCGCCGCTGACTTGACCCTACCGTCATTCGAGATTTAACTGTCTCTGCTATTGGAAGTGTCTGTGCCGCGTTGTTCAGTTTTTTAAATTTGTATTTAATTTGTTTTTGTTACTGTTGTTTTAATTTTGGTTGTTGATATGCCTAATTTCACCAACGCTGAGTATGCTGATATGGTGATGGCATATGGCAAGGCCGATGGTGTTGCTCCAGAAAATCTCAAATAACTGAGAAATTATTGAATTTAGGAGCATAATCATGTGAGATAACTATCATTAGTTTTGACCGCAGAATCCAACAAAATTTTAAAAAAATAGGGTTCTTATTTGAAAAACAGAAGTTAGGACCAATTTAAGATCACAATTTTCAACACAAAATTTGAAACACCCTGTAATGATATTTTTGACATCCAAAAGATTTTGGATATTTTGAAAACTATTCGATTTAATACAATGGTTTTAACAAAAATGTATTCACTATTGAATACTCGTTCCTACCAGGAATGGAAAACTTGAAAAAAAACATTTTCGTCGAATTAATTTTCACTCCCTGTATAACCGGAAGTTTTTGGGCTTCGAAAAAATTTAACTCTGTAGAGAACTCCGAACAATATCATAATCCCAATTTTCCAGATATCAAATATGTCTAGTTCTCCAGAAACGTCTAATAGGCACTCGAACTTGAGACACTCTGTATTGTAATAATACTTCTTTCACTATTAAATCGTCGTTTTTCCTGTCACAGAGAAAAATAGTGTACACTGGGAAAATACTATATTTCAGCTCTCGGTTTTTTGTCTCCCGACGCGAGCAAAAATTTAATACGTTTTGCCCTTGTATAATAAATAACTATTTTTCAGGTTTTTTCAAACTATATTAATTTTTTTACCTTTTAGTGACTGTCATAAAAATTTTAATGGTAATCATTGAGTTATGATTGCACGTCGGCCAATGTTTCACCTATGCACTGCTCACACATCACGGTTTTGAAATGAAGCCCTAAATTCTGATATTTCACAATCTTAGAATATGGAAAAAAAAAAATTATTTTTTCGGCTTGGACAGGACTCGAACCCACGATCGATGATTCCAAGAGCTGACGTCACAGAAGAATATCAATCAGAAGAGGTTTGAATGAGATTTTTGAATATTTCGATATTTTCGCGCTAGAAAATGAGTAGACTACTCATAGTTCTTTCTAAGCACTTGATCTTATAAAATTTTCAGTAAAGATTCATCAAATTCAGAATGTACTGTAACGGTTTGAAATACCGTACTGTATATTGAAGGTTGCTATCATGACTTTTTTCGAAAGGTACAATTTTCCTCCTTTCATCCTAGGTCCATCTTTCAGAATCAATTAAAATCAGTACAGTAGAAAATTGTGATAAAAGAAAATCAATACAGGTAGCGATCACGGTCCATCGACTTCTTTATTTTTATTTGATCGGCGATTCGATAAGAATCTTGCTGGAATTTTCATTCTTCAACCTGTTGCCGACCTGAAAAGGGTATTTGAAAATCAACAAAGTTGAAGGTTCAATTTAAGAATTTTCTATTGCGTATCGTATCAGAAAATACCGAAGTTTTGTAAGAATACTAAAAACCCTTTTATATTGAAAAGGTGAGTTTCGCCAAGGCGGATATTTCATGTTTAATGCTGCCGAAGATTTAGATAGGAAATATCTTAGTACCGTTTGGATTCCCTGCAGTCATCACAATATACAGTTCCTCTCGAGTAACCACCTTATAGAAAGAAGCCGTCCAACAGCAAGGCCAGTATAGTCACTGTCTCAATGAATGAATTAGTTGTTTGAAGAAAGAGTTTGGTGTACCGTATATCTGATAATTAGGTCATTTATTTAGAGTGTAGTTGGTGTGAGAGTACTAACCCTATTATTTGAGAATTGAGAACAATTTTTATGATTATTAGATATTCATAGATTATATTTTTTTTTTTTTTTCTTAAGTTTATAATATCTTACATCTGTAGTTATCCTGTCTGTTTCTTGATTTACAGGCGGTGGAATCATTCTTATTTTATTTTTGTTAAATCAAGTGGCGCCCAGTTTAGAGAAATCTTTTCGATAAAGATCGCAATTTCATAATTATATTAAATCCACGACCTAAATGTGTAAAACCAAATTGTGCGTGGCAGTACATTGAAGTGATTGATGTCCAGAATATCCTCGAATTTCATTATAATACTGATGATGAAGATGTTCTATAATTGAAAACTCTGATTTCATAGAGAAGCTTGATTATGGTTGCCACTGAGACCATCAATCATTAAAGGGTTACATAAAGATCGATGATTGAAACATTCAATGAATCTCTCGTTGAATTTTTCAAATTGACCGATGAAATTCGGATTATTATTAATGACAGAATTTCAATATAGTTTTTCCTCAACAGATTTCAGGTGCATTCTTGGTAATTTGATCCCGAATAATCTCTATATCTCTATTTCTATAGAAAAGAGTGCTTTCTTGCAATTTGAAATGTACGTTTGTTGATTTTTTCATAGTCTTTGAGGCAGTTGTTTTAGTTTCACACTGCTCCAGAGTCCAGGAAAAGTTTCATAAGT
This sequence comes from Micraspis discolor, assembly GCA_030674115.1. Classification (NCBI taxonomy): domain Eukaryota; kingdom Metazoa; phylum Arthropoda; class Insecta; order Coleoptera; family Coccinellidae; genus Micraspis; species Micraspis discolor. Next base: position 264,564 of record JARTUT010002214.1, read on the forward strand.
GAGTGACAGAATGAAAATCATATGAGTGAAGAGCGCACGATATGATGTAAAACTTTGATAATTCCTAATAATTAAGGTAATCTATGCTTAACCTTATGCCTTATAATCTATAAAAAACAACAAACAGTTTTTTTTCTGGTTTTCCAGCACATATACAAGAAGATTACATTTCAACAAAATTCCTGGTCGTCTCAACCGACCCAGTATAAACGGCAGACTAACCGGAATCGATTAACCGAAATGCCACGGCGTTTAGCGGTTTTATTGATAAATAATGACGAAGTTCAATTAAACCGTAATGGACGCGCAATTCGGTCTCCTTTTTTGCGCTGCGCCTGATGTGCGAACGTAACCGGCCTTCATGATCTTCCTTCTCATGTCTGTCTCGACAGATTTGAGAACTTACAAGGCGAAAAAATGTCCTAGGTACTAGTTTTTTTTTTTTTTGTGCGAGAAAACCAACTAAAACTCCTCCATTTTCTACGCCCCTTACTTGAAATCTTCAATCTTTCCTCTTTTTCTTTCAAGAATTTTTAAGTTTGTTCTAATTATAACTAATTTCACAATTTGGAGATGTAAAAAATGTAGGAAAGCGATGTGTTAAAGTCTATTTCTTAGTGAACAAAATCACAGGAATCTGGTCTTTGAAACAACTTTTATTTCAAACCAATGCCGACGTTTTGAGGAAGGTTACTTCTTTCTCAAGGCTAAAAAATTAGATTATAAGGGGGAGTAAACCATATCATACTAATAATTACCTAGTAAATGTCTAAAAGTTATAGTCAATATAAAGAAAACTCATATAAGCAAAAATAAAAAAGTGTTTATCATAACCTTAGCTACGGTTAATTCTAAAAAGATCCCACGATGGAAATTTAGGATATTAATGTGAGGTTATCAATTTTATGTTCTAAAATTTATAGCCACATGAACTAGAATATGTCACCAAACCCACTCGGCTCCAGAGAGTGCACAAAGTACCTCCTCGGCTAGCTCTAGAGCTGAGACTACTTATAAAGGGGCGCCACTCTCTTTTATGATAATACAAAGAAAAAAAAGAGGAAAGTACACTAAAGATCTCAGGGTCGCAAAAGAGAGAAAATAACGAACGCACTCTCAGGATGCCAAACGAGCCCGATCACACAAGCGGGAGGTAGTGGCTGTTAGAAAGAATATAGAGCAATTATTTAATAATATAATTAATTATTTAACCAATCCCACGTCGTCTTTCCAAACAAATACGCCACTCCGCTAAAGCGCAAAAATCTCACCAACGAACAAACCAAACCAATATGATAAGATTTCTCCCAGGGCTTCAGTTAAAATCCTGTTAAGATCCCCAAAATTGCGATTAATTACTCCAGGACATTTCAACCAAAATATGCGGGAAGAACGATGTAATTGACAACCTACGTCACATGCACAGACTAAGACCACCGACAACGGCGACCATCGAAACGTACGAGATAAGCTGGTAAACTACTGCGACTAACGCCACCAGTTCCGTTGGCAGGTACCAACTGGAGCGGGAATTTTGAAACCGTGACAAATAATTGTCATCTCCATTATCAAATATACATAAAATTTTATTCAATACAAAGCACCAATTCATCAATTCTATCACAACAAAATTTCACATAACCGGGAGATTGACGTTTAAAAAAATTAGATACCTTGTGTCATGGGGTATCCGAAATACCCCATGTATGTTCCATGATTAATCACGGTTTTCGAGTTATAATTGTTTTTAGAAAATTTCAGAACTTCTGCCCTCAATCACGAAAAAAATTCTGGAGAAAAGAATATAAAGTTATTTGGACTTTTTTCTTTTGTATTGAAATCTCCATAAGCTGTACTTTGACACATAAAATGAACAGCTTTGGTGCTTTAATGTAAGTTTAGAAAAAATTAGTCTCAAGAGAAAAAATACGTCAAGTGGATTAAGATCAAAACGTCCAAACAAAATAAAAATGTAAATGGATACTGTCATTTGAAATAAGCAGTACTTAATGGGCTATTTTGCTAAAATCTGCCATCTAATTCACCATGGTTGAAATTCTTAGCATTTTTTTTGTCTTTTTATGATTATTAAGGCTCAATTCACTTGTTAACTAAACAAAACTGCTGCTGGAAAGATAAGATTCAAGCAGAAACCAATCAAGGATTTAAATCCGCACAGTAAGAGAGATTCTAATTTTCAACACAGATTTAGTGTGAACCTGTGGTTTGGTACTCTCAACGGTGAATTCATCGATCCATTTGTTCTCTCATTCAGACTAGATGGAGAAAATTACAAAGATTTCTTGGAAAATGAACTTCCATTACTGTTGGAAGACGTTAATCTTCAGCTGGGACGTACCATGATATTCCAGAATGACGGTGCCTGGTGTCACTACGCAACAATAGTACAAAATTTCGAACGAAAATTACCCCAATAGATATGGATCGGACGAAGCGGTCCAATTAGGTGGCCCCCACGCTCTCCTGACTTCTTCATTTGCGGATTTTGTTAAAGATCTTTTGTCTTAGTTCTTCTTCAATCTAAGATTCCATAGCGTAGGCGATGCTAGGGAATCTTAGAGTGTAGAAGAACTAAGGCAGAAGATTGCAGAAGCCGGACGTAAAATAAAAGAAAATAGGGAAGCTTTTAGGCGATTAAAAGACAATTTTTCGTTGTCGTTTTGAAAATCTTTTATAAATTTAACGAAATAAATTTTCTTTCACATTATTGTCACTCATTCATTAACGAAACCACCTCTTACTTAAGAAATTTGTTAACTGATCTAAGTTTATTTTGGGCAATGATTGAATGAAAAAAAAAATCTAACACACCAAATCTTTGCTGATTTGCAGTAAACTTGATTAGTTAACAAGTGAATTTAGTTGATGACGAGATATTGTCGATGATGGAGCTCGTGTTGAATGATTGTTTGGGCTATTACCATCATCTATTGTGGATGTAATGTTTTCCGACGTTTCGATAGACATCTTCTATCTTTATCAAGGAGAAAAGTAAGAAACCTTTTGAAAATTATCAATTTTCAAAAAGTAAATATTGACAGAAGTCATGAAAGAATAATGAACGATGTTATATACTCATCTGTGATATGATGATCTTTTTAAGTTGGATCGAACTATCGGCGTCCAAACTTCTGGCAGATCTATAGATGGAGCACTTATGGAATCAGGTGTTATTTTCATAAATGCTGCTTCTTTGATTTTTCTTCTTGGAAGTTTTTCTTCATTGGATATTATTGATGATTCATCCCATTTTATACGATGATTCTCATCTACAGCATGTTGGACCAACCTGGATTTGTTGCTGTCTAGTACTCGTAGAAGCTTCTGATGTTCTTCTATTCGTACATTCAGAGGGCGTTTAGTTTCTCCGAATTTTATTTTGATTGGTATAAAAAAACATACAAATTGATGACAACTAATTTCATATGATCTGTCTGCCGTTTTCTCGGTTTGCTATGCTAATGATCAACTGCATTTATGAAAAATAAACCCACCAAGATTTTCATATTCACAGTGACACTAACGACGTGATTCTTTTCCGGCCTAGTCCAGGAAGGACGTACTTTCCGGAATAGGCCAGAAATGCTACTTTCTCAGAGAATATGCGGAAAAGAGCACTTATCAGAAGGTTGCTGAAAAGAATAATTTTCACATTTCGATTGTTTAGAAACGATATCCGCAACATTCACTTTGTGAATTGAGCCGCCTATAACCCCTGTCCTCGCGCGCCGCTGGTTGTCGTTCATCACCAGAGGACTTAACCTATAACTCAACGAAGTCTCCATTGCCATCAGCTACGCCATCATAAAAAATCCGCCGCGTACGATGATTATCTCTATGTAGAAAATTCGGTATGCAAATCCACGAATTTTCGATGACCAGACAATCTGATCATCTGCTTCGATACGTACCAGAAAATCGACCCTGAGCCGATCACGCGTTGCACTTACCGTTATATCAGGCCGTTTTGGCGTCCAGCTCTCAATATGGAGTGTGTTGAGTTTTACATGAATGTGAGAATATTTTCTTGACAACTATCTCTATAACAATAGTTTCAGAGAAATTGTAATAAAATGATGCGGTTCTTTTATCACTGATTATAAGACGGTGATCGAGGTTGTGAAGACTTTGTCTATAGCCCGGTTAAGTTAGACATAAAAATAATGATCAAATAACAAAAATTCCAACAGAGCCAAATTTTGTGGAAAGCTTGGGTTGATCATCAGAGAGGAAATTTCAAAAGTCGCAGTCGATCCCTCGCCTGCTACCGAAGTTATATGGGGCCGAAGGCCAAAATTTTTGTTTCTCTAGGTTTTTCTCGAAAACACTCTACAAAAATGGTTATGATTATTTTCTCTCTAATAGTCACAGGTTCTAAGATATCGCGATGGTAAAAGTGTGATTATACAAGATATGCCACGTTTGTACAATGTTAGGCATTCAACACAAGCGAACTTACTCTATTTGTATCCCTTTTATGTATACAATACTATTAACTGTACGATTTCGAAAACATCGACTGAAAAGTATTGCATGGATCAAGCTGCGAATGACGAAATGTTCTCATAATTGATTCACAACTACCATGCAATAAGCACAATAATTGTAGTTTGTCATGATATTGATTTGTTGATACTACTCACTTCAAACACTCCGATTAATGATATATATTTTCTAAAACATGAAAAAGATTAAACTCAATCTGAAATTTATAGCTCACGAAGTTTATCTACATAACCCAAATGCCAAAAGAAGGTACATACTATATTTGCAAGCGTTAATCGATTTCAACACTGCATCTGCAATGTACAAACGAAAGCAAAATAAGATATAATTGACTGCGCAAAAGTATTTTTCTGATTCTTCACCTTAAACAATAGTTACCCAAGGAATTCACTTTCTTCTGGCTGTTCATGGAGTTTCGAAAATAGTTCATAGCATAGATAAATACCTTATACTATATAAGATAGACAAAGCATTCCTTTGAAAGAGGTCGATTTCTTTTGGCTTCCTCATTGAAAGTCTTAACCTCATTGATAGTCTCATGTGAAACCTCTCCCGGCAACATCACATAAAATCTTTTTCCATTTACTCGGGTCACAATATCTTCAGGGCCAAATTGATCTGAAGAAATGAAAATTGCTTTCTTTAGGCAAATATTTGACCATCCCAGCAATGAAGCCCAAATTCTTCTTTTTTCATCGTCATCAAGGAACTCTTATTCAAGAAAACCTCATTTTATCTTATAATAATCTCATAGAAAACTTCCTATCAAAGCTTTCTACGCTACTGAACATGTTAATGTTTCTAACAAAATATTTCGGTTCTAACAATACACATACTTATGGAACGATGAATTCGGATTAAAATTTCTGTCTTTACTACAACTAGTAAGCGGGTAGATCAATAGGCCCGTAGATCCATAGGCCAGTAGTTCAATAGGCCAGTAGTCCAATAGGCCAGTAGTTCAATTGGCCCATGGACCAATATAGACCATAGATCAATATAGACCATAGATCAATAGGGCCCATACATCAATGAAGCGCGCAGAAACACTAAACACGTCAAAAAACCCGATGAAAGCGAAAAAACATGAAAGTACTGGAAAAAACACAAAAAAACACGGAAGAATCCGAAGAAAGACGAAAGAAACCGAAGTTACACGAAAGAAACCGAAATTACACCAAACAACGGGAGAAAACACGAAAGAACACCAAGTAACACAAAAAATCTAAAGGAACCTGAAAAAAACCCGAAAGACAAAAGTACTTGTAAATTGCACACCCCGTATATTACCCGATCGTAAGCTCATTGTAAATTGCACACCCTGTATGACATTTTATCGAAATCAGCTCCCATTCGCGAGAAAATTGCATGTGAGACACTCAGTATACAATTGATTAGCAGTGAAAAAAAAACCAAAAGAATATCGTTGTAACTCCATCTATTCGAGTTCAGTAATTACCACGAAGGAAGTATCAAAATTATTCTATGGAGCTCCTATGTAACACCCCGTATATGTTTCGAAAATAATTTTTCCGTAAAAAAACCCGAAGGAACACAAAAAACTTGAAAAAACTTAAGAGCGCGCAAAAAAAAAACAGAAGAACTTGTGTAAAGTGCTCACCCCGTATATCACCCGATCGCAAATTCATTGTAAATCGCACACCCTGTATGACATTATACCGAAATCAGCTCCCATTCGCGAGAAAACTTGATGAAAAATGCATATGGGACACCCCGTATATAATTGATTCGCAGTGGGTGCTTTCATCATAAAAAACAAACCGAAAGAATATCGTTTATAAATCTATCGTTTCAAGTTCAGTGCATTCCACCAAGAAAGAACCTGACCAAATACGAAAAATCGCGAAAAAACATGATAGAACCCAAAGTAACACGAAAGAACGAAAAAATCCAAAGGAAATCAAAAGACCCCGAGGGAGCACAAAAACCGAAAGCATGCAAAAATAATGAAAGAACTTTTAAATTGCACACCCTGTATATCAATCGATCGTGAAATCATTGTTAATGGCATACCCTGTATGAGATTTCATTGAATTTAGCTCCCTTACGCGGAAAAGCACGAAAGCTAGAGAAAAACTCTGGTGAATGTCAGCGCTACTCAGATCTGACACACTGTATATGAATCGAATATATTTTATCGAATTCAGAACCAAAACACACCGAAGGAACACAAAAAACTCGAATTTGCGCGAAAAAAATCAAATTAACTTGTGAATTGAGCACCTCGTATATCACATGATCGAAAATTCATTGTAAATCGTTCACCCTATATGACATTTTATCGAAATAAGATCCCACTCTATAATTAGTTCGCAGTGGGTGCTTTTTCCATAAAAAATTCAGACGGAAAATCTCTCGAAGAGAGAATCTGGTGAAAATCAGTGCTTCCAATGGGCACAGCCTGTATAGCGATTTTTCGTATGCATAGCCTGTATAGCGATTCATCGCGATCTGTGTGCATTCTTCAAGGACGAAAATGAATTCGCGCGAAAATCGAGGCTGAAATGCCGATTTTCAAACGTATAATTTAGGTACTTTTCTTGCGATTCAAAAACAGTGAGTGGTCTCTAGAGATTCGAAATCTCCTATAGATTCTTATTCGAGCGCTAGGAAGGCGTGAAGAATCTTCCACCGCTGATATCGAGCGAAAAATCGATGCCGGATTTTCAAATTTGGAGCTCGCGTTCGGCTATCATCGGAATCGTATCAGAAATTGTGACATTTCATAGCTTATTTCGTGAAAATTGCCGAATTTGGAATGAAGAATTCGCGGCCATATCTCGCTACTTGGATATGAAAATTGGCACCCGGAGATTGGAAATTTCCTGAAGTTTCTATTTCTACCGCCTAAAGGGCCTTTGGGGGCTCGTAGCGCCCGCACGGATCGAAAGCATCATGGGTGATTTTGACGTTTCGCGGGGCTGGCGAAACTAAAAATTGCCGTTTTAGTTGAGGGATTTTAGCCAAGAATTAGGGGAGCTCCGGAATTCTAATGGGTTCTAAGGAATCCCCCGGTCCTTGCTCTCGGAATATGTAGTGACTCCCGGACCCGGGGCGTTCCGGCTTCGGAGTTTATTCCCTTATTCCGGGGCACCTTTGGCGAAAAACGTCATTTTCGCGATTTTCGTTTGATAATTTCGGGCGCTTTAAGAGCGCCCGGGGGGGTTTTCGCGGTCGCTTCCCCTAGAAGAGGATACGCCTTTTCGATTTTTTTTTGAAGATTGCCTCTCGAGCGGCCCGCAGGGCCGCTCGGAAAGCTTCGCTTTCCGGGTCCCTTACGGGACCACCTGTCATAATTTTTCTGGTTCACGATCTTATTACTATATTATATAGACTTTCACACTTACGAACCATTTTTAGTGCGATGAAATGTAATAAACAATAAAAAATATATAGAAAAACCTAAAACTCTCACAAATTTTCTTCAATTTGTGTATTTATTTTCGATACAGAGGTGGCAACGTGAGTCTTCTAGAACATGTGACCTTAAAATTGTCAAGCAGAGAATGGAGTAGCGTTGTCTTGACTTTCACCTGAATATCTTCCCATATGTGGTCTTTGACATAAAATAGCAGAATCAACTGAAGTTTTTTTTACTTCTTGCTAATATATCCGATAAGACAGTTTCAATTCAAAATATAAAATTTCATACAATGTTTTGAATGCAAATTGAAGAAAAAGTTTTTATTCACTATTATAGGGGAATAAAAAACGTAATATTTGCTCAGTTTGGCAACATGAAAAATTTTTATGACCTGAGTGTACCAGCTCAATACGTTACAATCGACCAGTTCTAAGTTTCAGATGCGACATTTTTCGATATAAATAAAGGGGTCTATTCTTAAATAGTCTAAGATTTATACCGATATTTTTACTGAAAATATACGTAACAAAAACAAGTATGTCAAGTCTTTCCCCAATTATTAGCGATTCAGTATTTGTATCGGGTGAATTAAGAAGTTTAGACGTGGCTAGGTAGTTAATTGAATCCAAAACACTACGGATGAAAATTAATGAATAATTATTTAGAATGCATTTCGACACTACTACAACCCGCTCTAGAACAACATTTTAACACCATTTTCTGGAATTGTAACAAAGGCTACAGTGGCAAATGTGGCTGCTATAAAGTAGGCTTGTCTTGTTCTCCAACATGTACCAGTTGCCAAGATCTTGCCCGATATATAAATTTCAAGATGCTTTTAGGGCTATTCATGATGTTTCCAACTCTTTCTTGGAATGGGTTATAAATTTCAAACGAATATGATACGTATATTTGTTATTCAATTCTTTTTCTGCTTTTGTCTTTTTATTTCCAGATTCAATATGAGCACCTTGAAGAAGTCTCTGTCTCCATCAATAGAAGACCACTCTTGAAGAAAGAAGTCCCTGAAATATATTTCAGCTTATTTTTGTATTTTCACACTTAGACGGGGAGCCAGGGTTTTTTTTTACTGAGGTTTTTTTCCTAGGCTTTCATGTCATACGCCGAATTGTATGACACCCCGTCACTAACCCCTGATCTATATGCTTTATAGTTTGCTAACTAAATATTGTCAGCCAAAAGTTCAAAAGAATATATATATATTTAGGTAGCATTAAATATTTTTGAAGATTTCAAAATAATTTTATTTTGCTATGATATCAAATTAATATCAATATCTGTTCGTAGGTCAGTACTCCAGAAAGTGTGTCAAAGAGACGAAACTTTTGTCACGGTTTCAAAATTCCTGCTCCAGTTAGTACCTGCCAACCGAACTGGTGGCGTTAGTCGCAGTAGTTTACCAGCTTATCTCGTGATCTACCTTCTGTAAGATATATCCTCGTTTGAGGGACCTTGTGTATTTCATTTGGGCTCATTATATTATTAAATAATTGCTCTATATTTTTTCTACCAGCCACTACATCCCGCTTGTGTGATCGGGCTCGTTTGGCATCCTGAGAGTGCGTTCGTTATTTTCTCTCTTTTGTGACCCTGAGATCTTTAGTGTACTTTCTCTCTTTTTTTTTCTTTGTATTATCATAAAAGAGAGTGGCGCTTCTTTGTAAGTGGTCTCAGCTCTGGAGCTGGCCGAGGAGGTGCTTTGTGCACTCTCTGGAACCGAGTGGATTTGGTGACACTTTGGAAAATCAGTGTTCAGAAAAGCATAGATAATTTTTTCTGGGTTTGGATGAAAAAAACAGCAATCAGACAACCTCACGCGTTCGAAGCGTTCATATGTGATGGCTCTCAAGATGTGAAATTCTTAAGAGGGAAATTCCAAATTTTTGAGAATAATGTCCACTATTTCTGAGATTTTAAGAATTTCTCACTACAAAGGGACGGCTTATAATCTTGTAGTAGAAATAAAGTATGATGCCTCCAACTGGCTGGCCGCAGAATGGGCAAGGTAACTTTGCTCCATGAAAATGCACCTGCACGCAAAGCAAAACCGGTTCAGGTTACAATCAGAATACTTGGCTGGGAGCTGCTCTCCAGCCGCCGTATTCACCAGACTTGTCTCCTTCCGACTGCCAGTTGTTTCCATCGATTGGATACGCATTTCTACGAGAAGGTCTGGTTGATTTGCTCTAAAAGACGAACAATTTTATTGGTGTGGTATCCACAAATTGTCAGAAAGGTGGTCAAAACGTTTAGAAAACAATGGTCAATACTTTGAATGAAATAATTTTTACTTTCCCATTAATAATAAGTGTTTTATTTTCACAAAAATAAGCTCATTTCATACCGGTAAACCTGATATTTGGTTGTCATGTTCCAGGGGATGTGGATGTTGTTCATTGTAATTTCTTTAGTCGGTTTGCTCCCGGTGTTTCAGTGATAGAATAAGACAGCACTGCTTTTGTGTGGATTAATTTTAATTTCCAATTGGTCGTCTATCGTTCGGTCTGTAACCCTTAAGCTCGCTAGAATTGTGATGTCCTCGGCGAAAGTGGCTACAATTATATCGGTGATTTTTGATATATCTGATGTCTATATCAGTTAGAGAATGGGTCCTAGCATCGAGCCATGCCGGACTCCTGCTTCAACACTTTTTTTTCCTGATTCTTCTTTTCCCATCTGTATTTTAAATTTTTTTTTCTAGGTAGAAACGGATTAGTTGAATTAAATTGTTTGGGAGTTTTGAGTTGGTCATTTTTTTGAGCAGTCCATTTTGACATACTTTATCGAAAGCACTGGAGATATCCAAGAATATGCCTTCGGTTTTCTTTCCTTTTCTTATCGATATCTTTTCTTGACCGGCTTAGGTATCATCATGATCTTTGACTTCTTCCACCTTCGAAAATAGTGTGTTTTCTTGTCTTATTAAGAATCTATAGGTCAGTAATTCGGTCGAAACTAGACTATGGCAGCATTTTCTACTCTACATCAAGTAAAACAAATCTGAAATCACTGAATACCATACCGAATAGAGCATTACGAATAATTCTTGGAGCATTTCGATCTAGCCCATCTGACAGCCTTCATGTGGAAACGCAAGAGATCCCCCTCAAATTCCGCCGACAGCAATTTCTTCTCCCGTATGCTTCTAAGGTGCTTGCCATACCAAACCATCCTGTACATGATCTGATAGAAACATCACTAACAACTCCACACCCTATGACGACACCGCCAATCCTACAACAAATAGTTACAGCAACACTCAGAATCTGTTGATCTTCACTCTGTGGCTCCCATGATGAACTCGAAACATCCCCCTGGTGCAGACACCCCCCGAATCTCAATACAACCTTACACAAGTTCAATGAACAAGAAACGCATTCTTCTTCTTCTAATGCATATTCACTAATGAATGTTTGCGACCACACGATTCATTTCTATCCAGTCTCTAGCTGTATGTATTAGGCTTTCCATTGTTCGCAAGCCCGTCAACTGTCTTATGTTACGTAGCCATGACATCCTCTTTCTTCCCATTCCTCTCCTTCCTTCAATCTTTCCCTCGATAATCAATTGTAGAAGCTGGTATTTCGGGTTTCGCATTATATGCCCTAAGTATGCAGTTTTTATTTTTTTGATCGTCAGCAGCAATTCACGTTCTTTATTTATTCTTCGTAGAACATTTTCGTTGGTCACTCGGGCCGTCCATGGGATTTTTAGTATTCTGCGATATATCCACATCTCGAAGGCTTCTATTCTATTCATTGTGACTACCTTTAGTGTCCAGCTCTCCACACCGTACTGTAACACCGACCAAATGTAACACCTCACAAATCTCACTCTCAGGTTTAGGTTAAAGTCCGCATTGGTAAGAATACGTTTAAATTTCATGAATGTGATGCGGGCATTTTCTATACGACATTTTATTTCTAGCTCAGATGTCCAGTCTTCAGTGAGCCATACTCCAAGGTATTCAAACGCTCAATTAATGACCCATCAGATGTTAGTTTTGCATTATTGAGTCTGTCTGGTTGACGAGTAATGCCCATATATTTTGTTTTTTTGGCATTTATTTTAAGGCCCATTCTCTCGCTGTATTGTCCTACTACGTCGATAAGGTATTGAAGATCATTCATATTGTCAGCAAGTAAGACCGTGTCGTCTGCGTAGCGAATGTTATTAATCCATGTTCCGTTGACTTTGATACCCCTCTCAACGTCCTGAAGTGCCCCTTGGAAGATGTTCTCAGAATACAAATTGAATAACAGAGGTGAGAGAACACACCCTTGCCGGACTCCTCTGCAGATTTCAACATTATTGCTTTGTTCTCCATCAATCTTTATGTGAGCAGATTGTTTCAGATAGAGATTTTCAATGCAGCGAATATCTTTGCCGTCTATATCCATTTGCCTCAGAATTGTTAGTAATTTATGATGTTGAACTCTGTCAAAAGCCTTCTCGAAGTCTATGAAGCATAGGTATACATCTTTCCGCTGATCGTGGCAGTTTTGTATCAGAACTTGTGTTGTTACTAATGCTTCTCGATATCCCAGGCCTTGTCTGAATCCGAATTGCGAGTCGCTGATGTTTTGCTCACATTTTCTGAATATTCTCTGATGATCTTGAGGAACAGTTTTAAGGAGTGGCACATAAGGCTGATAAGTCTATGATCCTCGCATTTCCTAGCGTTATTCTTTTTTGGCAAAGGTATGAAGGTAGATGACAACCATTGAGCGGGATGACCGGTTTCATATATTCTATTGAAGAGTTTGTGAAGAACTGTTACCCCTTTGTCGTCAAGCAGTTTAATAAGCTCTGCAGTTATCTCATCGGGACCAGGTGCTTTGTTATTTTTCAGTGTGCGGATGGTCCTTTCTATTTCTGCTTTTGTTATTGAGGGTCCTGATAGATCATCCTCCGTATCTTGGCCAAGAGTTCTGTCATCCGAGAATAGGTTTCTGATATAATTTTCGCATATTATTTTTCGCGCATTGATGTCGCCTGCGATTTCGTTATTCTCATTTGTTATGGTAGAGAAGTTTCTTTTTCGGTATATTCCTGCCGTTTCTTTTAGTTTCTTGTGCAAGTTGAGATCATCATGTAGGGTTTGTAATCTTTCCATAATTTCGCATTCATGTTTTAACCATTCATTCTTTGCTAGTCTAATGTTTGCTCTTATTTGTTTTTGAATTTTCAGGTAGTTCTCTTGGTTCCTGTGGGTTTTGAATTTCCTACGTTCGTCCATCAATGAAAGAATCTCGTCAGTTATCCATGGTTGCTTGTGTTCTCGTGTTTTATATCCTATTACTTCTTTAGCTATATTCATTATGATATTTTGAGTATTTTCCCAGATATTGGTTAGGTCTTCATCTGATTCTATTTTTGGTATAATTGTTTCTATTTGATGGTTAATTTCTCTACTTACACTGTCCTTAAGCTCTTTTTCCTGCAGGGATTCGTAGGCTATTTTAAGAAACGCATGCCTCGATTTTAAAACAATCTCTCCTGGAATTGAAGAACAACGAAAAATTTGAGAGAAGAATTCTTCACTGTTGCATCCAAAAATGAACACGGAGTGGTATGCTCAATAACCAACAGGCTCAATGATCCAATAACATGCAAGCTTCCATCTACATGTAGCATTCATACTGGTGAATTGATCGCAATATACAAGTCACTATTCTGCACCATGACGCCAGGTCACCATATTGCAGTATTCACGGATTCATTATCATCGATTTAAGCGTTATTTATATATTCTTTTGAACTTTTGGCTGACAATATTTAGTTAGCAAACAATAAAGCATATAAAAAATGTCCGTCGATAATTTTTCCTCTGCTATTTTTTAAATGAAATAAGTATTATATCACAAACTTCCCCAACTATGGATTATGATTTCCCGTTGAATAGGTTCCATAGCAGACTTCAAACATCAGAAGATCTGAAAAATCGTCACTTGAAACGCAAGACCCGATTCGAAGAATCCTCCTTGCAGATTGGCGACAAATTTTGTGTATAGGATTCAAGCGATATCCAACATCTACTCTAAGAACCCACTTGTACAAAAAATTCATGAACGATGTCGTTCACTTAAAACCAACAAAGACATCTCCACAACCATAACTTGGATACCATCTCATGTGGGCATAGAAGGAAATGAAGCTGCAGACAAATCTGCGGAAATAGCACTAACCTCTGACCTTCCCATCACAAACATTCAACTGCATTCGGACTTCAAAATGACGATAAAGCTGAAATCCCTTCATGACTGGCAAACCCAGTGGAATAGCAGCAACAGCAAGAAGCTACACGCAATTCAGGCCAAAATCGACTCCCCGATAAAAATCAACCTAAATAGAAAAGATAAAATTGTAATGAGAAGATTAAGAATAGCCCATACCAGGGTTACAAACGGTTATTTGATGTCATCAGAAGAACCTCCTACATGCGATTACTGCCAAGGAACTCTCTTAACAGTGGAACACCTTCTGGTTTCTTGTCCAAATTGGGATGAAGTCCGTCACCGAATAGGTCTTAAAGACAACTTAAAGGACATCTTCGGCTCAGCTCCTCAAATTGAAGCTGCTCTAAAATTTCTCAAGGAATGCCCACTATTCCATTTCATATAATAGTTGCGTCGGTAGTACGTTTTGAATTTTCTCCTTGTATCCAATATAGCACTTACTTCAGTAATGTATCATTATAATACTGTACATGTGTCAATGACCTAGTTGTCGAGACACAATAATTTATATAAATAAAATAAAATAAATAGTGTATTTTCTTTATAAAGGTTATTTTTTGATTCTTTTTTTGGTGATTTCTTGAGAGCGATTAATAAGACCACTTCAAAGGGGCCATTTCGATATCGTGGTCGTTGTCTTCTGTGAGTTCTCTTTCGATTTTTATCTGTTCATCGAAATTGGAGTCTCTTATAGGGTTTGGTTTGAAAATTTTGTTCATGTACTCTGCAAATACGTGGGCTTTCAGTTTGTCAGTAATTGTTGTTCCATTAGAATTAGTGGAATTTCTTGTCGATTTTCCTTAGCTCTTTGGCAATTTCCCGAGGATCTTGTTCGCCATTGTTCATATTGTCTAGTGTTTTTTCGAATTTTCGTTGTATTCCCTCTTTCAGGTTATCGTGAAGTTCTTGTGTGGCCCTATTAAGTAAGAAATGTTTCTTATATCCCTTGGAGTATAAATAACTAATCCATCAAGATTCAAATTTCTACATGCAAGATAAACTATCGAAAATTTTCCTTAAATTCTACCCATCTGAGCCCATAAAATGTTCTATTATACAAGCGTAGCTATCTTCTTGCGGAACAAATTGACATGTTACTTGAACTTGTCCAATACGTCATGCGGACCAAATCTGGCGCGATCGGTGGGCACATGCATTTAAAATTCAATTGCGGACCCCCGAAGCCAAATAAAAATCAGATCCGTTCTTGTCGAGCGGGACAGATTGAGACGAAAGATGTCTACGTTTGTGGTTCGGCCTGTGAATGTCAACGTACAAGGATCTGACAAAGAAGATGTACATTGGAGGTTCTATAAACGATTGGTTATAAATCTAACGGTTCAGGCTTCAAATATATCGAGTGTGTCTCAAAGTGGTAGAATTTTGAATATACGTGATTTGATAGAAGAGCCTTGTTGTTTTGACATTTTTTTCAATAAGCATTGAAAAATTATTATGCATGAACTCACTCCATTATAACGCTTACGCATCAATGAATGGTATATTCTAGAACAAGTTGCAAAATGGGCACCTGTTCCAACACGAATGCGAAATTAAAAAACGAGCGACGAAGGAGCAAGTTTTTGAACGCATGAGTGTTGGAATTGCCTTTGCAATGAGTATTAGACCATTTTTTCTCTATTTCAGTCAGGAACTGTGAGAAATTTATTGGAATTCAATGAAAAATTAAGATTATACCTCCTAGTGCCTTTTGTATTTCATTTTTGCAGTTGGTGTGACTGATACGAGAATCGTCAGATTATAGAATTTCAATAGTGCGTTCGAATTTCAAAATGATTCAATTCGTGAATTGAGTATGTCTGAAGAAATGGATTTAACACCACCAGAATTGAGATAAATTGTTAATAATGTTGCAGATAAACTTATACCATAAAAATCTGAATCCTTGTATGTAAGAGAATATGAAAAACTTATCAATTGGTCTCAAGGGAATTCGGTCATTAAGATTTCCGAAAATGTTTTGATAGCGTATTTTGAACATTTGAGTAAGACATATAAATGTTCTACGTTACGGAAAACTTATTCTATGTTACGCAGTGTGTAGCTTATTGAAATTTTGATAGATATCCAAACTCAAAGAAACTCAGTAATTCAATTTTCATTTGCAATGTGAAATTTGATACATTTTTATAGCTGCAAACTTCTTTCGGAATGAACCATTAAGAAAAAACCTGTAACACCAACTTAGAAAATACATAAATAACACACATACAGAAGAAAACATTCACGATCTAAGGATACTAGATACGTTATTAACAATTCTATTTATTTCTCATTACTCATTAAGTAACGAAAGCTTTATTTGCAGAATAGTACATTGTTTACCGGGTAGGAAAAGCTTAACATTCCTGGACGACTGTGAAGATTAGTAAGTCGAGGCGCAAGCCGAGTCTTAGCAACACAGAGTCCAGGAATGTGGCTTTTTCTACGAGGTAAACATACTATTTTTCCGCAAATCGTTTAAAATTCGACAGATATTGATTGATTAAAAAAAAACGCGATAATTTTATTCCCAAATAAATGGTGCTTTGAAATTTCTAATAAAATTACTTGGGTTACTATGGAAACGTATTGAGGTTGAATTGTCAAACTTGACGCTTATAAATTTAATTCCATTTCCATTCCTGGGACACTTCCAGAGGTGGTTGAGGCAGTGAATACTGCTTCATTAGAATTATTGCCAAAGAAATCAAGAGAAAAGTACGAAAATGCATACAGACGTTTTATGGATTATCGCATGAGTAAAAATACGAGTTCTTTCTTAGAAAATGTTGTACTGGCATACTTCCTAGACCTTTGTTTAAAGATGAAATCTTCAACATTATGGGCCAATTATTCAATGCTGAATTCAACCCTTGCACTTAAACACAATGTAGATATATCTACATATTCAAAACTTCGTTCTTTATTGAAACGACAAGCTCAAGATTATAGGGCAAAGAAATCTGAGATTTTAACTTAGGAAGAAATTGAAAAATTTATCCAGGAAGCTCCAGATAAAGAAAATTCAATGATCAAGGTAATTTACAAGTTTTTAATTTCTATTTAGATTATAGCTTTATTTATTTTTAGGTGGCTGTAATATTTGGTATTTCTGGGGCCTGTAGAATGGATGAGTTAGTCCGAATGATTGTACACGATATAGAAGACTTAGAATCTAAGCTTTTAATCAGCATACCTGATTCGAAAACCAACAAACCAAGATCATTTGTAATTAATCAGATCTACTTGAATGTTTATCGAAAGTATGTTTCGTTAAGATCAGAAAATATGAACAGTGACCGATTTTTCTTTAAATATCAAAGCGGAAAGGGTTGTAGACAAGTGGTAGGAATTCATCAATTTAGAAAAATGCCCAAAATAGTTGCTACTTATTTGAACTTGGTAAATCCGACAGAATATACTGGTTACTGCTTTCGTCGGTCTTCTGCAACAATATTGGTTGACTCTGGTGCCGACATAACTAGTTTAAAGAGGCATGGCGGATGGAAGACATGCTGAATGCTGAAGAATCGCTTAACAATAAGGTTGAGGTGGAAAATGAAATTTTCACAGTACAAAATATTCAACAAAATGACCCTTCCACCCTGCATGTTTTCCAAAATGTTTCTCATAGTTCTAAGAGTGTTCCTCCAATGTTCAATAATTGTACTAACTGTCAAATTTCTGTAAATATAACAAATTGATCTTAAAAATGTATTCAGCAATGACTTGATGTTTTCAAAATATAAATTAATTCCTTATATCATTTATGTAGAACACTAACAACTCTACGGAAATATCATTTCCTTACAGTAAGGAAGTCCTGACTTTTTTTCTTCAAGAAATTTTGACAGGAATGTCAAAATTTCCTGGCGATTTGCGGAAAATATATATTCTATACATGACAATTTTCTTATAGCTTTTATCATTCTTGGTATCAGGATATAAATTGCATCTCACTAGCTATCATGTAGAATTAATTATACTTTATTTATTTATCTTAAGATTAGAAAAATTTCCTTGGATCTGTATTCAATTTTGGATTAGAAAAATGCCCTTGCATCCTAAAAAATTTAGTTTATACATAAATTAACTATTTCTAATCGAAGAAGAGAGCTGCTACATACTCACCGCGGTCCAGCCTAATGTGATTATCCTCAATAAAGCTAACCACAGCACCCTCAACCGACCTGCCAGAGCGAAAACCATGTTGACTGTTTGTTAGTATGTCATTGTGGTTCAAGAATTCCACAATTTCTACATAAATGATGCGCTCAAATATTTTGCTCAACACATTCAGCAGCGTGATCGGTCTATAATTATTTATATTATCTTTCTCACCTTTTTTAAAAATAGGTATCACAAGCCTTAAGTGCATCCGGAAATATTCCCTGATCAAATATTGAATTCATCAAATGCGCAATAGGCTTAACCAATATATCAGACAAAGACTTCAATAGTTTAATTGTTACCCCATCAGTACCAGATGAATTTTTATTCTTAATTTTTCGGATAACTGTCATGATTTCACTCTCCCCAACATGTGTTACAAGCATACTATCCATACAAGAAGCAGAAGGTGTAGTACAGATTTTGGACAATTGCGTATATTTAGATATTAGTGCTAAATTTGCAGCTGTAGAGAAGTGCTGCCCAAATATTTCAGCTACTTGCGCCGGATCATCAACTAATCGACCTTTATCCTCTATAATTATACTACACCGATTATTAGACTTTGATCTCCCCAATTCTGAATTCACCATTTTCCAAATACTCTTTCGAACGTTGTCACTCTGGATAAGAATTTTATTATTATAGGTTCTTTTGGTTTAGTCAAGAAGCAAATTGTACTCCCTTTATGGTACTTATATAAGTCATGCAGCTTAGAATTCCCCAGATTTCTAGAAAGCCAAAACAAATCCTTAAACTCCTACTCCTATCCCTAATATCGTTAGTAACCCAGCTGTTAGTTTTATTAATTTTACATCGTTCAGTAAAATTTGTTTGAACCTGCCCAGTTTAATACCTCCATAAATAGGCTATATTTTTCATTAACATCGTCAACAGCATATGCTCCATTCAGAGCTGTGCCAAAGCATTGTGCTTAGTGCTCGTGAAAGCACTCTAAGCACTTTAGTGCTTCCGAACACTGTGCTCGCGAGCACTTTTCAAAGGCTAGTGCTTAGTGCTTGTTTTCGGAGCACTCTCGCGAATATCTTAGTGCTTAGTAATCCGCTAAGCACTAAGCCTTTCCGAATTCTTGAAGTAGGGTCAATATAAGCAGGTACGGTATTTGATTTTTTATGTGCGCAAAGATAATATGATCGTTTTGAATTAATATTCAGTATTTCTTCAGTCACCATTGATTTGACTTTATGGTTATGAAGGCCAGAAAATTTTTGTTTTTGCGCGCTTGTTACTAGTGGAACAGGCGGGCTATCGTTCTGTCCAAATGTCTGTAATTTCCGAATATCGAGCCGAAAATGGTTTCAATCCATTGTGTTTGACTTCTTGATGGAGAAACCTTGGTCAAATTTAAGTAGGTCAGGCTGGCCGGCCCTCCGATCGTATACTCTCTATCTTCCGAAGGAGATGACCTAGAGTTTTCATTTTTCAGAATAGGTTGATCGTTCAAATATCTCGGTCAAGTTCGTTATTGGGCCAAATCCATCGTTAGTTATTAGCATTCAAAATTTGATTTTCGCCTAGAATATTCATCCGATCAATTTATAATTTAGAAGGTGTTTTAATGATATTAAATTAAATGGTTTTCCAAATTTCGAGATAATCGCCACTCTAGAAAATTTATTAAAAATTCCCAAAAAATCTTCTTTTGTTAGAACCGATTCTCTATAAGATATTCGTCAGATATCTATGATGTTTCTATGGACGTTGTTGATTTCCTGAATATAATTAAATTTCATCAATCCTGAAAATATATTATAATTTCATGGAACCGAAAGCGAATAGATTGGAAATTTTGAATTCTCATTCCTTGTTACTATAAGCCTTCGTGTCTCATCACAAAAAGGGATCCAAAATAGGAAAATTTCTATAAACAATCTGATTATCAGCTACATTGGATTTCATAACGATTTCTGGATGAAATTATATGGTATTCATCAAAATGTGTTTTGTGCATTGTAGGTCAAATGCTTATTT